>JBBGZY010000411.1:9107500-9576129 GCA_037952925.1 Lithobates clamitans | reverse complement strand
TCACTACACTAACTTGTAGCTTTAGCTCAACACTGTGCAGAGGTCTCACTACACTAACTTGTAGCTTTAGCTGAACACTGTGCAGAGGTCTCACTACACTAACTTGTAGTTTTAGCTGAACACTGTGCAGAGGTCTCACTACACTAACTTGTAGTTTTAGCTGAACACTGTGAACAGGAAGCACTACACTAAAGTGTAGCTTTAGCTGAAC
The DNA here is from genome assembly GCA_037952925.1 of Lithobates clamitans. Classification (NCBI taxonomy): domain Eukaryota; kingdom Metazoa; phylum Chordata; class Amphibia; order Anura; family Ranidae; genus Lithobates; species Lithobates clamitans. The sequence goes on along the minus strand of JBBGZY010000411.1, from coordinate 9,575,918 downwards.
ACTGTGAACAGGACGCACTACACTAACTTGTAGCTTTAGCTGAACACTGTGCAGAGGTCTCACTACACTAACTTGTAGCTTTAGCTCAACACTGTGCAGAGGTCTCACTACACTAACTTGTAGTTTTAGCTGAACACTGTGCAGAGGTCTCACTACACTAACTTGTAGTTTTAGCTGAACACTGTGAACAGGACGCAGTACACTAAAGTGTAGCTTTAGCTGAACACTGTGAACAGGACGCACTATACTAACTTGTAGCTTTAGCTGAACACTGTGCAGAGGTCTCACTACACTAACTTGTAGTTTTAGCTGAACACTGTGCAGAGGTCTCACTACACTAACTTGTAGTTTTAGCTGAACACTGTGAACAGGACGCACTACACTAACTTGTAGCTTTAGCTGCACACCGTGCAGAGGTCTCACTACCCTAACTAGTAGTTTTAGCTGAACACTGTGAGCAGGACACACTACACTAACTTGTAGCTTTAGCTGAACACTGTGCAGAGGTCTCACTACACTAACTTGTAGCTATAGCTCAACACTGTGCAGAGTTCTCACTACACTAACTTGTAGTTTTAGCTGAACACTGTGAACAGGACGCACTACACTAACTTGTAGCTTTAGCTGAACACTGTGCAGAGGTCTCACTACACTAACTTGTAGTTTTAGCTGAACACTGTGCAGAGGTCTCACTACACTAACTTGTAGTTTTAGCTGAACACTGTGAACAGGAAGCACTACACTAAAGTGTAGCTTTAGCTGAACACTGTGAACAGGACGCACTACACTAACTTGTAGCTTTAGCTGAACACTGTGCACAGGTCTCACTACACTAACTTGTAGCTTTAGCTCAACACTGTGCAGAGGTCTCACTACACTAACTTGTAGTTTTAGCTGAACACTGTGCAGAGGTCTCACTACACTAACTTGTAGTTTTAGCTGAACACTGTGAACAGGACGCAGTACACTAAAGTGTAGCTTTAGCTGAACACTGTGAACAGGACGCACTATACTAACTTGTAGCTTTAGCTGAACACTGTGCAGAGGTCTCACTACACTAACTTGTAGTTTTAGCTGAACACTGTGCAGAGGTCTCACTACACTAACTTGTAGTTTTAGCTGAACACTGTGAACAGGACGCACTACACTAACTTGTAGCTTTAGCTGCACACCGTGCAGAGGTCTCACTACCCTAACTAGTAGTTTTAGCTGAACACTGTGAGCAGGACACACTACACTAACTTGTAGCTTTAGCTGAACACTGTGCAGAGGTCTCACTACACTAACTTGTAGCTTTAGCTCAACACTGTGCAGAGTTCTCACTACACTAACTTGTAGTTTTAGCTGAACACTGTGAACAGGACGCACTACACTAACTTGTAGCTTTAGCTGAACACTGTGCAGAGGTCTCACTACACTAACTTGTAGTTTTAGCTGAACACTGTGCAGAGGTCTCACTACACTAACTTGTAGTTTTAGCTGAACACTGTGAACAGGACGCACTACACTAAAGTGTAGCTTTAGCTGAACACTGTGAACAGGACGCACTATACTAACTTGTAGCTTTAGCTGAACACTGTGCAGAGGTCTCACTACACTAACTTGTAGTTTTAGCTGAACACTGTGCAGAGGTCTCACTACACTAACTTGTAGTTTTTGCTGAACACTGTGAACAGGATGCACTACACTAAAGTGTAGCTTTAGCTGAACACTGTGAGCAGGACGCACTACACTAACTTGTAGCTTTAGCTGAACACTGTGCAGAGGTCTCACTACATTAACTTGTAGTTTTAGCTGAACACTGTGAGCAGGACGCACTACACTAACTTGTAGCTTTAGCTGAACACTGTGCAGAGGTCTCACTACACTAACTTGTAGTTTTAGCTGAACACTGTGAACAGGACTCACTACACTAACTTGTAGCTTTAGCTGAACACTGTGCAGAGGTCTCACTACACTAACTAGTAGATTTAGCTGAACACTGTGAGCAGGACACACTACACTAACTTGTAGCTTTAGCTGAACACTGTGCAGAGGTCTAGCTACACTAACTTGTAGCTTTAGCTCAACACTTTGCAGAGGTCTCACTACACTAACTTGTAGTTTTAGCTGAACAATGTGAACAGGACGCACTAAACTAAAGTGTAGCTTTAGCTGAACACTGTGAACAGGACGCACTATACTAACTTGTAGCTTTAGCTGAACACTGTGCAGAGGTCTCACTACACTAACTTGTAGTTTTAGCTGAACACTGTAAACAGGACGCACTACACTAACTTGTAGCTTTAGCTGAACACTGCAGAGGTCTCAATTCACTAACTTGTAGTTTTAGCTGAACACTGTGCAGAGCTCTCACTACACTAACTTGTAGTTTTAGCTGAACACTGTGAACAGGACGCACTACACTAACTTGTAGCTTTAGCTGAACACCGTGAAAAGGACACACTACACTAAATTGTAGCTGTAGCTGAACACTGTGCAGAGGTCTCACTACACTAACTTGTAGCTGTAGCTGAACACTGTGCAGAGGTCTCACTACACTAACTTGTAGTTTTAGCTGAACACTGTGAACAGGACGCACTACACTAACTTGTAGCTTTAGATGAACACTGTGAGCAGGACGCACTACACAAACTTGTAGCTTTAGATGAACACTGTGCAGAGCTCGCAAAAAAAAACTTGTAGGTTTAGCTGAACACTGTGAGGAGGACGCACCACACTAACTTGTAGTTTTAGCTGAACACTGTGAGCAGGACGCACTACACTAACTTGTAGCTTTAGATGAACACTGTGCAGAGCTCGCAAAAAATTAACTTGTAGGTTTAGCTGAACACTGTGAGGAGGACGCACCACACTAACTTGTAGTTTTAGCTGAACACTGTGAGCAGGACGCACTACACTAACTTGTAGCTTTAGATGAACACTGTGCAGAGCTCATAAAAATAACTTGTAGGTTTAGCTGAACACTGTGAGGAGGATGCACCACACTAACTTGTAGTTTTAGCTGAACACTGTGAACAGGACTCACTACATTAACTTGTAGCTTTAGCTGAACACTGTGCAGAGGTCTCACTACACTAACTAGTAGATTTAGCTGAACACTGTGAGCAGGACACACTACACTAACTTGTAGCTTTAGCTCAACACTGTGCAGAGGTCTAGCTACACTAACTTGTAGCTTTAGCTCAACACTGTGCAGAGGTCTCACTACACTAACTTGTAGTTTTAGCTGAACAATGTGAACAGGACGCAATAAACTAATGTGTAGCTTTAGCTGAACACTGTGAACAGGACGCACTATACTAACTTGTAGCTTTAGCTGAACACTGTGCAGAGGTCTCACTACACTAACTTGTAGTTTTAGCTGAACTATCAGACTCCTACTTACCAGACCGGTGAGTCTGCTTGGGCAGAGAGTAGGCTCCCTTATGCGTCCGACTCGCGGCCCCTGGTAAGGTAACAGGAAGCACAGGAGTGCGGAGTGGTATGAGAGCCTGTGAACTAGAGTCCAGATGCTGGTGGAATAGCAGTCTATGAACAGCAGGTGCAGGCTGGAACACAGGCGATGAGACTGAGTAGGATGGTCAGGAGACAGGCTGGGTTCTGCAACAGACGGGCAGCAAGGTACAATAGGAGCAGGCAGAAGCGGAGTCAAACAGGCCAAGGTCGGGTATAGGCAGCAAGAAGGGGAATCCAAGGGCAATCCGGGTCGTCAGGAGATCAGGTAAACAGGAAGACAAGACAGGAAACAGGAACTATGGCACAGGAAGCTGATGATCAGGCAGCACTGAACAGAGTGCCTGACAAACTTAAATAGGCCGGCTTGCTCACAGGCACTCCCTCTGGTGGCCAATCCCATGACCAGCAAGGTGAGCTCTCTGACAGTGCCCCCTCCCCAAGGGCAGCCTCCGGATGCCCAGCCGGGCCAACCTGGAGGCATGAACATTTCTGAAAGTCTGCAAAAGTTCCGGGGCATGCAAATTGTTTTCTGGTTCCCAGGAATTGTCCATACCCCTTCCATTTGATAAGATACTGTATTTGATTGCGCCTTTTCCTACAGTCCAGGATAGAGTCGATTTCAAACTCCTCCTCGTTATTGATCATAACAGGCTTAGGAGGACTGGTACTACGGTTGGGGAAAGGATCAGGAGCGACCGGTTTCAGTAAGGACACATGGAAAACCGGGTGTATTTTGAAGGAGTCCGGCAGACTGAGCTCGTACGCTACGTTGTTTATTTTTCTTCTCACCGAGAAGGGTCCCATGAATTTAGGCCCTAGTTTCCTAGAAGGGCAAGCCATTTTTAAGTTAGTTGTGGACAGCCATACTTGATTGCCAGGTTCCAGGATAAGCTCCCCGCGCCTCTTCTTGTCGAACGTCTTTTTATAAGAAGCCTGGGATTGGGCCATTGTTTCCTGCAGAAGTTTGTTGTTGGTAGAGAAGAATTCCAATGTCTCGGTCACTGCAGGGAGGGAACATTCAGGTATTGAGCTGGGTAGAAAGGAGGGATGAAATCCATAATTGGCAAAAAATGGCGTCTGGTTGATGGCTGAGTGCAGGGAGTTATTGTATGAAAACTCCGCAACTGGTAGCAGAGAAACCCAGTCATCCTGGGAAAAGGCAGAGAATCAACGGAGGTATTGCTCCAAGGTTTGGTTGGTTCTCTCCGTCTGGCCGTTTGTCTGAGGGTGATAGGCTGAAGAGAACGCTAACTCAATTTCGAGGGAACCACACAATGCCTTCCAGAACCTGGAGGTGAATTGGACACCCCGGTCCAAGACGATATTAGAGGGAACCCCATGTAATCTCACAATTTCTTTAATGAAGATCTTCGCCGTTTCCACGGCTGAGGGTGTGCCTTTCATAGGCAAGAAGTGAGCCATTTTTGACAATCTATCAATTATGACAAAGATAGTAGAGAAGCCTTCGGATGGGGGCAGTTCCACAATGAAATCCATCGCGATCATTTTCCAAGGTCTGTCAGGGATGGGCAAGGGTTTCAGTAAGCCCCAGGCCTTCGTCCGAATATTCTTGCTTCGGGCACATGTGTGACAGGAACTGACGTAATTCCTACAGTCCTCGGCCAACTGTGGCCACCAAAAGGTGCGCTGCACCAGTTCGGTTGTCTTCTGAGCCCCGAAGTGCCCAGCCAACTTGTGGTCATGGCAATGCTCTAGTACTGGTACCCTAAGGCTCTCAGGAACCATGATCTTCTCCTTATGCCAGAGTAAACCATCTCTTAGGCTGGTCTCAGTGGGTTGGGGTATAGTTGTGGAAGCTTACCTTATTCTGGAGATTAAATCCCCCTGAAGTAATAAAAAATTTCCTACAGGCAGGATAGTGTCCGGAGGGACGGTTTCTTTGGAGTCATGGAAAATTCGTGAGAGAGCGTCTGGTTTGATGTTTTTGGAGCCGGGTCTGTAGGTAATATGAAATTGAAAGCGAGAGAAGAAGAGCGGCCATCTGGCTTGTCGCGGTTTTAGTCTCTTGGCAGATCTCAAATATTCCAAGTTCTTGTGGTCCGTGTAGATTAGAATAGGATGTGCAGCACCCTCCAAAAGATAGCGCCACTCCTCCGGAGCCGTCTTGATGGCCAGAAGCTCCCGGTCTCCTACATCGTAGTTTCTTTCAGACACCGATAATTTGCAAGAAAAAAAAGCTATTGGAAACAGAAGGGCCTTGGGGCCCTGACGTTGGGAGAGTACAGCTCCTACTGCGACCTCTGAGGCGTCAACCTCCAACACGAATGGCAAGGCAGAGTTAGGGTGTTTGAGGATGGAGGCCGACGTGAATAATCCTTTTAATTTTTCAAAGGCCAATTGAGCCCTAGGGGTCCAGCAGAATCGGGTTCCCTGTCTTGTTAATTCAGTAATGGGGGCGATGATCTTGGAAAAGTCTCTGATGAATTTCCTATAGAAATTGGAAAATCCAACGAAGCGTTGGACCCCCTTCTTGTCCGTAGGTGCGGGCCAGTCCAGGATGGCGGACACCTTTTGAGGGTCCATTTTAATACCTTCCACTGAAATGATGAGCCCCAGGAATTGGATGCATTGGAGTTCAAATTCACATTTATCGAGTTTAGCATACAGCCCGTGTTGCCTGAGCCGGGCGAGGACATTCCGGACGTGCCTGCGATGATCAGTCAGTGATGATGAGAAAATGAGAATGTCATCGAGGTAGACGATGACGTAGAGATCCAAAAATTCCGGGAAGATGTCGTTCACAAAATGTTGGAATGTGGCTGGGGCATTGCATAGACCGAAGGGCATAACGCAATACTCGAAATGCCCAAAACGAGTGCGAAAAGCGGTTTTCCACTCGTCCCCCTCCCGGATACGGATTAAATTATAGGCTCCGCGAAGATCCAGTTTTGTGAAGACGGTTGCCGTTCCTAGCCTCTGGAATAATTCAGGCACCAGGGGTAAGGGGTAGCGATTCTTGATTGTTATCCGATTTAATTCCCGGTAGTCGATACATGGCCGAAGGGAATGATCATTTTTTTCCACAAAGAATATGCCTGCACCGGCCGGAGATGTGGACGGGCGGATGAACTTTTTCTTTAAATTCTCATCAAGGTATTGTTTTAGTGTATTCAATTCCTGCTCAGTCAATGGAAAGATCCTACCGAAGGGTACTTCGGTTCCAGGTAGCAGCTCTATAGGGCAATCATAGGGCCTGTGTGGCGGTTGAGTCTCAGCACCTTTCTTGCTGAATACATCAGAGAAATCTTGGTAGGGTTCTGGGATGGCTTGGTGTGAGTTGGTTTCAGGGTGTAGGCCGAGGAGTTGAGGTATCTCATGGGCCATTCTTGGCAGGCAATGTTGTTGGCAATAATCAGACAGAAACTCCACTTTCCCAGAAACCCAGTTGATATGGGGGTTATGGCCCAGCAACCACAGCATGCCCAGGATGACTGGGAACAGAGGAGAGGAAATGACATCTAAACGGAGGAATTCCTGGTGTTGAGAGTTTATAGTAGCTATTATAGGGATAGTCTCTTGAATGACAGGACCGGAACGGAGGGCGGAACCATCTGCAAGATGAACAGCCAGGCTCTGGGTCTTGAGTCAGAGTGGGATATCATGCTGAGCTGCAAAGGCCTGGTCCATGAAGCAGCTGCATGCTCCGGAATCAACGATGACTGGAACTTGGATAGCCTTTCCGGGAAGCTGCAAAGTGACAGAGATGGTAAGGTGAGTACTAGGTTTTGGCATGATAGTAGCACGTATACGAGCAGAAGAACGACACTTACGCGTCTTGTTGGGGCAGACGCTGGCGTAGTGCCCAGGTTCCCCACAGTAGAGGCATAGGTTAAGGTTACGTCTTCGTAACTTCTCTTCGGGAGTCAAGGAAGGACGGAGCAGACCAAGCTGCATAGGCTCTGATGTGTCGAAAACTGGAGAGGTTGGAGGAGCCAAAGGCCTACTAGGAGGGCTGGGAACCTGTGGAAGCATCCAAGTGGGTCGATAGGCACTGGTAGACCTTTCGGTGTGTCGTTCTCTCAGATGACGGTCAATTTGGATTGAGAGGTTAATTAATTCTTCCAGGGTGTGAGGTATCCCAACCCGTGCTAACTCGTCCTTGAGTGGATCGGACAAACCCATTCTAAAGTGATGACGCAGAGCCGCGTCATTCCATGCCGTATCGGAACTCCAGCGCCTAAATTCAACGGCATAGTCCTCCGCTGCCCTGCGGCCTTGCCGAAGGTAGTGCAGGGAAGCTTCAGCAGAAGTGGTTAGTTGAGGATCCTCATAAAGTTGAGACATCGCCAAGAAGAAGGCGTCCAGACTTTCCAGGGCATCCGACTTTTGTTCCAGAAGGTGATGGGCCCAGGTTTGAGGCTCACCGGACAACAGGGAAATAACAAAGCCCACTTTGGTGGCTTCTAGGGAGAAGGTCCGAGGCTGCAGAGCAAAATAGAGATTACATGCATTCCGGAATGCACGGTATTTACTACGGTCTCCAAAAAATCTCTCCGGTATAGGTACTTTGGGCTCTGGAGGGAGCATGACTACGGAGGGTGCCCCGGTTGCAGACGAAGTCCCCTGAGAATTGGTAGGTGCAGACAGGGCCTGAACACGTTCCTCTAGTCGGGTATAGCCATCCTGTAAACTTTTGACTGCTTGGGTTAATCCTGCCAAGTGTCTGCAAAGCTCGTCCATAGGGGAGGCCCCCTGCCCGGACTCGGTCATGGCTGCCTGATACTATCAGACTCCTACTTACCAGACCGGTGAGTCCGCTTGGGCAGAGAGTAGGCTCCCTTACGCATCCGACTCGCGGCCCCTGGTAAGGTAACAGGAAGCACAGGAGTGCGGAGTGGTATGAGAGCCTGTGAACTAGAGTCCAGATGCTGGTGGAATAGCAGTCTATGAACAGCAGGTGCAGGCTGGAACACAGGCGATGAGACTGAGCAGGATGGTCAGGAGACAGGCTGGGTTCGGCAACAGACGGGCAGCAAGGTACAATAGGAGCAGGCAGAAGCGGAGTCAAACAGGCCAAGGTCGGGTATAGGCAGCAAGAAGGGGAATCCAAGGGCAATCCGGGTCATCAGGAGATCAGGTAAACAGGAAGACAAGACAGGAAACAGGAACTATGGCACAGGAAGCTGATGATCAGGCAGCACTGAACAGAGTGCCTGACAAACTTAAATAGGCCGGCTTGCTCACAGGCACTCCCTCTGGTGGCCAATCCCGTGACCAGCAAGGTGAGCTCTCTGACAGCTGAACACTGTAAACAGGACGCACTACACTAACTTGTAGCTTTAGCTGAACACTGCAGAGGTCTCAATTCACTAACTTGTAGTTTTAGCTGAACACTGTGCAGAGGTCTCACTACACTAACTTGTAGTTGTAGCTGAACACTGTGAACAGGACGCACTACACTAACTTGTAGCTTTAGCTGAACACCGTGAACAGGACACACTACACTAAATTGTAGCTGTAGCTGAACACTGTGCAGAGGTCTCACTACACTAACTTGTAGTTTTAGCTGAACACTGTGAACAGGACGCACTACACTAACTTGTAGCTTTAGCTGAACACTGTGAACAGGACACACTACACTAAAGTGTAGCTGTAGCTGAACACTGTGCAGAGGTCTCACTACACTAACTTGTAGTTTTAGCTGAACACTGTGAGCAGGACGCACTACACTAACTTGTAGCTTTAGCTGAACACTGTGCAGAGGTCTCACTACACTAACTTGCAGTTTTAGCTGAACACTGTGAGCAGGACGCACTACACTAACTTGTAGCTTTAGCTGAACACTGTGCAGAGGTCTCACTACACTAACTTGTAGTTTTAGCTGAACACTGTGAGCAGGACGCACTACACTAACTTGTAGCTTTAGCTGAACACTGTGCAGAGGTCTCACTACACTAACTTGTAGTTTTAGCTGAACACTGTGAACAGGACACACTACACTAACTTGTAGCTTTAGCTGAACACTGTGCAGAGGTCTAGCTACACTAACTTGTAGCTTTAGCTCAACACTGTGCAGAGGTCTCACTACACTAACTTGTAGTAATAGCTGAACAATGTGAACAGGACGCACTATACTAACTTGTAGCTTTAGCTGAACACTGTGCAGAGGTCTCACTACACTAACTTGTAGATTTAGCTGAACACTGTAAACAGGACGCACTACACTAACTTGTAGCTTTAGCTGAACACTGCAGAGGTCTCAATTCACTAACTTGTAGTTTTAGCTGAACACTGTGCAGAGGTCTCACTACACTAACTTGTAGTTTTAGCTGAACACTGTGAACAGGACACACTACACTAACTTGTAGCTTTAGCTGAACACCGTGAACAGGACACACTACACTAAATTGTAGCTGAACACTGTGCAGAGGTCTCACTACACTAACTTGTAGTTTTAGCTGAACACTGTGAACAGGACGCACTACACTAACTTGTAGCTTTAGCTGAACACTGTGAACAGGACACACTACACTAAATTGTAGCTGTACACTGTGCAGAGGTCTCACTACACTAACTTGTAGTTTTAGCTGAACACTGTGAACAGGACGCACTACACTAACTTGTAGCTTTAGCTGAACACTGTGAACAGGACACACTACACTAAAGTGTAGCTGTAGCTGAACACTGTGTAGAGGTCTCACTACACTAACTTGTAGTTTTAGCTGAACACTGTGAGCAGGACGCACTACACTAACTTGTAGCTTTAGCTGAACACTGTGCAGAGGTCTCATTACACTAACTTGTAGTTTTAGCTGAACACTGTGAGCAGGACACACTACACTAACTTGTAGCTTTAGCTGAACACTGTGCAGAGGTCTCACTACACTAACTTGTAGCTTTAGCTAAACACTGTGCAGAGGTCTCACTACACCAACTTGTAGTTTTAGCTGAACACTGTGAACAGGACGCACTACACTAACTTGTAGCTTTAGCTGCACACTGTGCAGAGGTCTCACTACCCTAACTAGTAGTTTTAGCTGAACACTGTGAGCAGGACACACTACACTAACTTGTAGCTTTAGCTGCACAATGTTCAGAGGTCTCACTACCCTAACTAGTAGTTTTAGCTGAACACTGTGAACAGGACTCACTACACTAACTTGTAGCTTTAGCTGAACACTGTGCAGAGGTCTCACTACACTAACTAGTAGATTTAGCTGAACACTGTGAGCAGGACACACTACACTAACTTGTAGCTTTAGCTGAACACTGTGCAGAGGTCTCACTACACTAACTTGTAGTTTTAGCTGAACACTGTGAGCAGGACGCACTACACTAACTTGTAGCTTTAGCTGAACACTGTGCAGAGGTCTCACTACACTAACTTGTAGTTTTAGCTGAACACTGTGAGCAGGACCTCTACACTAACTTGTAGCTTTAGCTGAACACTGTGCAGAGGTCTCACTACACTAACTTGTAGTTTTAGCTGAACACTGTGAACAGGACTCACTACACTAACTTGTAGCTTTAGCTGAACACTGTGCAGAGGTCTCACTACACTAACTAGTAGATTTAGCTGAACACTGTGAGCAGGACACACTACACTAACTTGTAGCTTTAGCTCAACACTGTGCAGAGGTCTCACTACACTAACTTGTAGTTTTAGCTGAACAATGTGAACAGGACGCAATAAACTAAAGTGTAGCTTTAGCTGAACACTGTGAACAGGACGCACTATACTAACTTGTAGCTTTAGCTGAACACTGTGCAGAGGTCTCACTACACTAACTTGTAGTTTTAGCTGAACACTGTAAACAGGACGCACTACACTAACTTGTAGCTTTAGCTGAACACTGCAGAGGTCTCAATTCACTAACTTGTAGTTTTAGCTGAACACTGTGCAGAGGTCTCACTACACTAACTTGTAGTTTTAGCTGAACACTGTGAACAGGACACACTACACTAACTTGTAGCTTTAGCTGAACACCGTGAACACGACACACTACACTAAATTGTAGCTGAACACTGTGCAGAGGTCTCACTACACTAACTTGTAGTTTTAGCTGAACACTGTGAACAGGACGCACTACACTAACTTGTAGCTTTAGCTGAACACTGTGCAGAGGTCTCATTACACTAACTTGTTGTTTTAGCTGAACACTGTGAGCAGGACGCACTACACTAACTTGTAGCTTTAGCTGAACACTGTGCAGAGGTCTCACTACACTAAATTGTAGTTTTAGCTGAACACTGTGAACAGGACACACTACACTAACTTGTAGCTTTAGCTGAACACTGTGCAGAGGTCTCACTACACTAACTTGTAGCTTTAGCTGAACACTGTGCAGAGGTCTCACTACACTAACTTGTAGTTTTAGCTGAACACTGTGAACAGGACGCACTACACTAACTTGTAGCTTTAGATGAACACTGCAGAGGTCTCAATTCACTAACTTGTAGTTTTAGCTGAACACTGTGCAGAGGTCTCACTACACTAACTTGTAGCTTTAGCTGAACACTGTGAACAGGACACACTACACTAAATTGTAGCTGTAGCTGAACACTGTGCAGAGGTCTCACTACACTAACTTGTAGTTTTAGCTGAACAATGTGAACAGGACGCACTACACTAACTTGTAGCTTTAGCTGAACACTGTGAACAGGACACACTACACTAAAGTGTAGCTTTAGCTGAACACTGTGCAGAGGTCTCACTACACTAACTTGTAGTTTTAGCTGAACACTGTGAGCAGGACGCACTACACTAACTTGTAGCTTTAGCTGAACACTGTGCAGAGGTCTCATTACACTAACTTGTAGTTTTAGCTGAACACTGTGAGCAGGACGCACTACACTAACTTGTAGCTTTAGCTGAACACTGTGCAGAGGTCTCACTACACTAACTTGTAGCTTTAGCTGAACACTGTGCAGAGGTCTCACTACACTAACTAGTAGATTTAGCTGAACACTGTGAGCAGGACACACTACACTAACTTGTAGCTTTAGCTGAACACTGTGCAGAGGTCTAGCTACACTAACTTGTAGCTTTAGCTCAACACTGTGCAGAGGTCTCACTACACTAACTTGTAGTTTTAGCTGAACAATGTGAACAGGACGCACTAAACTAAAGTGTAGCTTTAGCTGAACACTGTGAACAGGACGCACTATACTAACTTGTAGCTTTAGCTGAACACTGTGCAGAGTTCTCACTACACTAACTTGTAGTTTTAGCTGAACACTGTGCAGAGGTCTCACTACACTAACTTGTAGTTTTAGCTGAACACTGTGAATAGGACGCACTACACTAACTTGTAGCTTTAGCTGAACACCGTGAACAGGACACACTACACTAAATTGTAGCTGTAGCTGAACACTGTGCAGAGGTCTCACTACACTAACTTGTAGTTTTAGCTGAACACTGTGAACAGGACGCACTACACTAACTTGTAGCTTTAGCTGAACACTGTGAACAGGACACACTACACTAAAGTGTAGCTGTAGCTGAACACTGTGCAGAGGTCTCACTACACTAACTTGTAGTTTTAGCTGAACACTGTCAGCAGGACGCACTACACTAACTTGTAGCTTTAGCTGAACACTGTGCAGAGGTCTCACTACACTAACTTGCAGTTTTAGCTGAACACTGTGAGCAGGACGCACTACACTAACTTGTAGCTTTAGCTGAACACTGCGCAGAGGTCTCACTACACTAACTTGTAGTTTTAGCTGAACACTGTGAGCAGGACGCACTACACTAACTTGTAGCTTTAGCTGAACACTGTGCAGAGGTCTCACTACACTAACTTGTAGTTTTAGCTGAACACTGTGAACAGGACACACTACACTAACTTGTAGCTTTAGCTGAACACTGTGCAGAGGTCTCACTACACTAACTTGTAGCTTTAGCTCAACACTGTGCAGAGTTCTCACTACACTAACTTGTAGTTTTAGCTGAACACTGTGAACAGGACGCACTACACTAAAGTGTAGCTTTAGCTGAACACTGTGAACAGGACGCACTATACTAACTTGTAGCTTTAGCTGAACACTGTGCAGAGGTCTCACTACACTAACTTGTAGTTTTAGCTGAACACTGTGCAGAGGTCTCACTACACTAACTTGTAGTTTTAGCTGAACACTGTGAACAGGACGCACTACACTAACTTGTAGCTTTAGCTACACAGCGTGCAGAGGTCTCACTACCCTAACTAGTAGTTTTAGCTGAACACTGTGAGCAGGACACACTACACTAACTTGTAGCTTTAGCTGAACACTGTGCAGAGGTCTCACTACACTAACTTGTAGCTTTAGCTCAACACTGTGCAGAGTTCTCACTACACTAACTTGTAGTTTTAGCTGAACACTGTGAACAGGACGCACTACACTAACTTGTAGCTTTAGCTGAACACTGTGCAGAGGTCTCACTACACTAACTTGTAGTTTTAGCTGAACACTGTGCAGAGGTCTCACTACACTAACTTGTAGTTTTAGCTGAACACTGTGAACAGGACGCACTACACTAAAGTGTAGCTTTAGCTGAACACTGTGAACAGGACACACTATACTAACTTGTAGCTTTAGCTGAACACTGTGCAGAGGTCTCACTACACTAACTTGTAGTTTTAGCTGAACACTGTGCAGAGGTCTCACTACACTAACTTGTAGTTTTTGCTGAACACTGTGAACAGGACGCACTACACTAAAGTGTAGCTTTAGCTGAACACTGTGAGCAGGACGCACTACACTAACTTGTAGCTTTAGCTGAACACTGTGCAGAGGTCTCGCTACACTAACTTGCAGTTTTAGCTGAACACTGTGAGCAGGACGCACTACACTAACTTGTAGCTTTAGCTGAACACTGTGCAGAGGTCTCACTACACTAACTTGTAGTTTTAGCTGAACACTGTGAGCAGGACACACTACACTAACTTGTAGCTTTAGCTGAACACTGTGCAGAGGTCTCACTACACTAACTTGTAGTTTTAGCCTGAACACTGTGAACAGGACTCACTACACTAACTTGTAGCTTTAGCTGAACACTGTGCAGAGGTCTCACTACACTAACTAGTAGATTTAGCTGAACACTGTGAGCAGGACACACTACACTAACTTGTAGCTTTAGCTGAACACTGTGCAGAGGTCTAGCTACACTAACTTGTAGCTTTAGCTGAACACTGTGCAGAGGTCTCACTACACTATCTTGTAGTTTTAGCTGAACAATGTGAACAGGACGCACTAAACTAAAGTGTAGCTTTAGCTGAACACTGTGAACAGGATGCACTAAACTAACTTGTAGCTTTAGCTGAACACTGTGCAGAGGTCTCACTACACTAACTTGTAGTTTTAGCTGAACACTGTAAACAGGACGCACTACACTAACTTGTAGCTTTAGCTGAGCACTGCAGAGGTCTCAATTCACTAACTTGTAGTTTTAGCTGAACACTGTGCAGAGGTCTCACTACACTAACTTGTAGTTTTAGCTGAACACTGTGAACAGGATGCACTACACTAACTTGTAGCTTTAGCTGAACACCTTGAACAGGACACACTACACTAAATTGTAGGTGTAGCTGAACACTGTGCAGAGGTCTCACTACACTAACTTGTAGTTTTAGCTGAACACTGTGAACAGGACGCACTACACTAACTTGTAGCTTTAGCTGAACACTGTGAACAGGACACACTACACTAAAGTTTAGCTGTAGCTGCACACTGTGCAGAGGTCTCACTACACTAACTTGTAGTTTTAGCTGAACACTGTGAACAGGACGCACTACACTAACTTGTAGCTTTAGCTGAACACTGTGAACAGGACTCACTACACTAACTTGTAGCTTTAGCTGAACACTGTGCAGAGGTCTCACTACACTAACTAGTAGATTTAGCTGAACACTGTGAGCAGGACACACTACACTAACTTGTAGCTTTAGCTGAACACTGTGCAGAGGTCTAGCTACACTAACTTGTAGCTTTAGCTCAACACTGTGCAGAGGTCTCACTACACTAACTTGTAGTTTTAGCTGAACAATGTGAACAGGACGCACTAAACTAAAGTGTAGCTTTAGCTGAACACTGTGAACAGGACGCACTAAACTAACTTGTAGCTTTAGCTGAACACTGTGCAGAGGTCTCACTACACTAACTTGTAGTTTTAGCTGAACACTGTAAACAGGACGCACTACACTAACTTGTAGCTTTAGCTGAGCACTGCAGAGGACTCAATTCACTAACTTGTAGTTTTAGCTGAACACTGTGCAGAGGTCTCACTACACTAAATTGTAGTTTTAGCTGAACACTGTGAACAGGACGCACTACACTAACTTGTAGCTTTAGCTGAACACCTTGAACAGGACACACTACACTAAAGTGTAGCTGTAGCTGAACACTGTGCAGAAGTCTCACTACAGTAACTTGTAGTTTTAGCTGAACACTGTGAGCAGGACGCACTACACTAACTTGTAGCTTTAGCTGAACACTGTGCAGAGGTCTCACTACACTAACTTGCAGTTTTAGCTGAACACTGTGAGCAGGACGCACTACACTAAAGTTTAGCTGTAGCTGCACACTGTGCAGAGGTCTCACTACACTAACTTGTAGTTTTAGCTGAACACTGTGAACAGGACGCACTACACTAACTTGTAGCTTTAGCTGAACACTGTGAACAGGACTCACTACACTAACTTGTAGCTTTAGCTGAACACTGTGCAGAGGTCTCACTACACTAACTAGTAGATTTAGCTGAACACTGTGAGCAGGACACACTACACTAACTTGTAGCTTTAGCTGAACACTGTGCAGAGGTCTAGCTACACTAACTTGTAGCTTTAGCTCAACACTGTGCAGAGGTCTCACTACACTAACTTGTAGTTTTAGCTGAACAATGTGAACAGGACGCACTAAACTAAAGTGTAGCTTTAGCTGAACACTGTGAACAGGACGCACTAAACTAACTTGTAGCTTTAGCTGAACACTGTGCAGAGGTCTCACTACACTAACTTGTAGTTTTAGCTGAACACTGTAAACAGGACGCACTACACTAACTTGTAGCTTTAGCTGAGCACTGCAGAGGACTCAATTCACTAACTTGTAGTTTTAGCTGAACACTGTGCAGAGGTCTCACTACACTAAATTGTAGTTTTAGCTGAACACTGTGAACAGGACGCACTACACTAACTTGTAGCTTTAGCTGAACACCTTGAACAGGACACACTACACTAAAGTGTAGCTGTAGCTGAACACTGTGCAGAGGTCTCACTACAGTAACTTGTAGTTTTAGCTGAACACTGTGAGCAGGACGCACTACACTAACTTGTAGCTTTAGCTGAACACTGTGCAGAGGTCTCACTACACTAACTTGCAGTTTTAGCTGAACACTGTGAGCAGGACGCACTACACTAACTTGTAGTTTTAGCTGAACACTGTGCAGAGGTCTCACTACACTAACTAGTAGTTTTAGCTGAACACTGTGAGCAGGACGCACTACACTAACTTGTAGCTTTAGCTGAACACTGTGCAGAGGTCTCACTACACTAACTTGTAGCTTTAGCTCAACACTGAGCAGAGGTCTCACTACACTAACTTGTAGTTTTAGCTGAACACTGTGAACAGGACGCACTACACTAACTTGTAGCTTTAGCTGAACACTGTGCAGAGGTCTCACTACACTAACTTGTAGTTTTAGCTGAACACTGTGCAAAGGTCTCACTACACTAACTTGTAGATTTAGCTGAACACTGTGAACAGGACGCACTACACTAAAGTGTAGCTTTAGCTTAACACTGTGCAGAGGTCTCACTACACTAACTTGTAGTTTTAGCTGAACAATGTGAACAGGACGCAATAAACTAAAGTGTAGCTTTAGCTGAACACTGTGAACAGGACGCACTATACTAACTTGTAGCTTTAGCTGAACACTGTGCAGAGGTCTCACTACACTAACTTGTAGTTTTAGCTGAACACTGTAAACAGGACGCACTACACTAACTTGTAGTTTTAGCTGAACACTGTGCAGAGGTCTCACTACACTAACTAGTAGTTTTAGCTGAACACTGTGAGCAGGACGCACTACACTAACTTGTAGCTTTAGCTGAACACTGTGCAGAGGTCTCACTACACTAACTTGTAGCTTTAGCTCAACACTGAGCAGAGGTCTCACTACACTAACTTGTAGTTTTAGCTGAACACTGTGAACAGGACGCACTACACTAACTTGTAGCTTTAGCTGAACACTGTGCAGAGGTCTCACTACACTAACTTGTAGTTTTAGCTGAACACTGTGCAAAGGTCTCACTACACTAACTTGTAGATTTAGCTGAACACTGTGAACAGGACGCACTACACTAAAGTGTAGCTTTAGCTTAACACTGTGCAGAGGTCTCACTACACTAACTTGTAGTTTTAGCTGAACAATGTGAACAGGACGCAATAAACTAAAGTGTAGCTTTAGCTGAACACTGTGAACAGGACGCACTATACTAACTTGTAGCTTTAGCTGAACACTGTGCAGAGGTCTCACTACACTAACTTGTAGTTTTAGCTGAACACTGTAAACAGGACGCACTACACTAACTTGTAGCTTTAGCTGAACACTGCAGAGGTCTCAATTCACTAACTTGTAGTTTTAGCTGAACACTGTGCAGAGGTCTCACTACACTAACTTGTAGTTTTAGCTGAACACTGTGAACAGGACACACTACACTAACTTGTAGCTTTAGCTGAACACCGTGAACACGACACACTACACTAAATTGTAGCTGAACACTGTGCAGAGGTCTCACTACACTAACTTGTAGTTTTAGCTGAACACTGTGAACAGGACGCACTACACTAACTTGTAGCTTTAGCTGAACACTGTGCAGAGGTCTCATTACACTAACTTGTTGTTTTAGCTGAACACTGTGAGCAGGACACACTACACTAACTTGTAGCTTTAGCTGAACACTGTGCAGAGGTCTCACTACACTAAATTGTAGTTTTAGCTGAACACTGTGAACAGGACACACTACACTAACTTGTAGCTTTAGCTGAACACTGTGCAGAGGTCTCACTACACTAACTTGTAGCTTTAGCTGAACACTGTGCAGAGGTCTCACTACACTAACTTGTAGTTTTAGCTGAACACTGTGAACAGGACGCACTACACTAACTTGTAGCTTTAGATGAACACTGCAGAAGTCTCAATTCACTAACTTGTAGTTTTAGCTGAACACTGTGCAGAGGTCTCACTACACTAACTTGTAGTTGTAGCTGAACACTGTGAACAGGACGCACTACACTAACTTGTAGCTTTAGCTGAACACTGTGAACAGGACACACTACACTAAATTGTAGCTGTAGCTGAACACTGTGCAGAGGTCTCACTACACTAACTTGTAGTTTTAGCTGAACACTGTGAACAGGACGCACTACACTAACTTGTAGCTTTAGCTGAACACTGTGAACAGGACACACTACACTAAAGTGTAGCTGTAGCTGAACACTGTGCAGAGGTCTCACTACACTAACTTGTAGTTTTAGCTGAACACTGTGAGCAGGACGCACTACACTAACTTGTAGCTTTAGCTGAACACTGTGCAGAGGTCTCATTACACTAACTTGTAGTTTTAGCTGAACACTGTGAGCAGGACGCACTACACTAACTTGTAGCTTTAGCTGAACACTGTGCAGAGGTCTCACTACACTAACTTGTAGCTTTAGCTGAACACTGTGCAGAGGTCTCACTACACTAACTTGTAGTTTTAGCTGAACACTGTGAACAGGACGCACTACACTAACTTGTAGCTTTAGCTGCACACTGTGCAGAGGTCTCACTACCCTAACTAGTAGTTTTAGCTGAACACTGTGAGCAGGACACACTACACTAACTTGTAGCTTTAGCTGCACACCGTTCAGAGGTCTCACTACCCTAACTAGTAGTTTTAGCTGAACACTGTGAACAGGACTCACTACACTAACTTGTAGCTTTAGCTGAACACTGTGCAGAGGTCTCACTACACTAACTAGTAGATTTAGCTGAACACTGTGAGCAGGACACACTACACTAACTTGTAGCTTTAGCTGAACACTGTGCAGAGGTCTCACTACACTAACTTGTAGTTTTAGCTGAACACTGTGAGCAGGACGCACTGCACTAACTTGTAGCTTTAGCTGAACACTGTGCAGAGGTCTCACTACACTAACTTGTATTTTTAGCTGAACACTGTGAACAGGACTCACTACACTAACTTGTAGCTTTAGCTGAACACTGTGCAGAGGTCTCACTACACTAACTAGTAGATTTAGCTGAACACTGTGAGCAGGACACACTACACTAACTTGTAGCTTTAGCTGAACACTGTGCAGAGGTCTAGCTACACTAACTTGTAGCTTTAGCTCAACACTGTGCAGAGGTCTCACTACACTAACTTGTAGTTTTAGCTGAACAATGTGAACAGGACGCACTAAACTAAAGTGTAGCTTTAGCTGAACACTGTGAACAGGACGCACTATACTAACTTGTAGCTTTAGCTGAACACTGTGCAGAGTTCTCACTACACTAACTTGTAGTTTTAGCTGAACACTGTGCAGAGGTCTCACTACACTAACTTGTAGTTTTAGCTGAACACTGTGAACAGGACGCACTACACTAACTTGTAGCTTTAGCTGAACACCGTGAACAGGACACACTACACTAAATTGTAGCTGTAGCTGAACACTGTGCAGAGGTCTCACTACACTAACTTGTAGTTTTAGCTGAACACTGTGAACAGGACGCACTACACTAACTTGTAGCTTTAGCTGAACACTGTGAACAGGACACACTACACTAAAGTGTAGCTGTAGCTGAACACTGTGCAGAGGTCTCACTACACTAACTTGTAGTTTTAGCTGAACACTGTCAGCAGGACGCACTACACTAACTTGTAGCTTTAGCTGAACACTGTGCAGAGGTCTCACTACACTAACTTGCAGTTTTAGCTGAACACTGTGAGCAGGATGCACTACACTAACTTGTAGCTTTAGCTGAACACTGTGCAGAGGTCTCACTACACTAACTTGTAGTTTTAGCTGAACACTGTGAGCAGGACGCACTACACTAACTTGTAGCTTTAGCTGAACACTGTGCAGAGGTCTCACTACACTAACTTGTAGTTTTAGCTGAACACTGTGAACAGGACACACTACACTAACTTGTAGCTTTAGCTGAACACTGTGCAGAGGTCTCACTACACTAACTTGTAGCTTTAGCTCAACACTGTGCAGAGTTCTCACTACACTAACTTGTAGTTTTAGCTGAACACTATGAACAGGACGCACTACACTAAAGTGTAGCTTTAGCTGAACACTGTGAACAGGACGCACTATACTAACTTGTAGCTTTAGCTGAACACTGTGCAGAGGTCTCACTACACTAACTTGTAGTTTTAGCTGAACACTGTGCAGAGGTCTCACTACACTAACTTGTAGTTTTAGCTGAACACTGTGAACAGGACGCACTACACTAACTTGTAGCTTTAGCTGCACAGCGTGCAGAGGTCTCACTACCCTAACTAGTAGTTTTAGCTGAACACTGTGAGCAGGACACACTACACTAACTTGTAACTTTAGCTGAACACTGTGCAGAGGTCTCACTACACTAACTTGTAGCTTTAGCTCAACACTGTGCAGAGTTCTCACTACACTAACTTGTAGTTTTAGCTGAACACTGTGAACAGGACGCACTACACTAACTTGTAGCTTTAGCTGAACACTGTGCAGAGGTCTCACTACACTAACTTGTAGTTTTAGCTGAACACTGTGCAGAGGTCTCACTACACTAACTTGTAGTTTTAGCTGAACACTGTGAACAGGACGCACTACACTAAAGTGTAGCTTTAGCTGAACACTGTGAACAGGACACACTATACTAACTTGTAGCTTTAGCTGAACACTGTGCAGAGGTCTCACTACACTAACTTGTAGTTTTAGCTGAACACTGTGCAGAGGTCTCACTACACTAACTTGTAGTTTTTGCTGAACACTGTGAACAGGACGCACTACACTAAAGTGTAGCTTTAGCTGAACACTGTGAGCAGGACGCACTACACTAACTTGTAGCTTTAGCTGAACACTGTGCAGAGGTCTCGCTACACTAACTTGCAGTTTTAGCTGAACACTGTGAGCAGGACGCACTACACTAACTTGTAGCTTTAGCTGAACACTGTGCAGAGGTCCCACTACACTAACTTGTAGTTTTAGCTGAACACTGTGAGCAGGACACACTACACTAACTTGTAGCTTTAGCTGAACACTGTGCAGAGGTCTCACTACACTAACTTGTAGTTTTAGCCTGAACACTGTGAACAGGACTCACTACACTAACTTGTAGCTTTAGCTGAACACTGTGCAGAGGTCTCACTACACTAACTAGTAGATTTAGCTGAACACTGTGAGCAGGACACACTACACTAACTTGTAGCTTTAGCTGAACACTGTGCAGAGGTCTAGCTACACTAACTTGTAGCTTTAGCTCAACACTGTGCAGAGGTTTTACCACACTATCTTGTAGTTTTAGCTGAACAATGTGAACAGGACGCACTAAACTAAAGTGTAGCTTTAGCTGAACACTGTGAACAGGATGCACTAAACTAACTTGTAGCTTTAGCTGAACACTGTGCAGAGGTCTCACTACACTAACTTGTAGTTTTAGCTGAACACTGTAAACAGGACGCACTACACTAACTTGTAGCTTTAGCTGAGCACTGCAGAGGTCTCAATTCACTAACTTGTAGTTTTAGCTGAACACTGTGCAGAGGTCTCACTACACTAACTTGTAGTTTTAGCTGAACACTGTGAACAGGATGCACTACACTAACTTGTGGCTTTAGCTGAACACCTTGAACAGGACACACTACACTAAATTGTAGGTGTAGCTGAACACTGTGCAGAGGTCTCACTACACTAACTTGTAGTTTTAGCTGAACACTGTGAACAGGACGCACTACACTAACTTGTAGCTTTAGCTGAACACTGTGAACAGGACACACTACACTAAAGTTTAGCTGTAGCTGCACACTGTGCAGAGGTCTCACTACACTAACTTGTAGTTTTAGCTGAACACTGTGAACAGGACGTACTACACTAACTTGTAGCTTTAGCTGAACACTGTGAACAGGACTCACTACACTAACTTGTAGCTTTAGCTGAACACTGTGCAGAGGTCTCACTACACTAACTAGTAGATTTAGCTGAACACTGTGAGCAGGACACACTACACTAACTTGTAGCTTTAGCTGAACACTGTGCAGAGGTCTAGCTACACTAACTTATAGCTTTAGCTCAACACTGTGCAGAGGTCTCACTACACTAACTTGTAGTTTTAGCTGAACAATGTGAACAGGACGCACTAAACTAAAGTGTAGCTTTAGCTGAACACTGTGAACAGGACGCACTAAACTAACTTGTAGCTTTAGCTGAACACTGTGCAGAGGTCTCACTACACTAACTTGTAGTTTTAGCTGAACACTGTAAACAGGACGCACTACACTAACTTGTAGCTTTAGCTGAGCACTGCAGAGGTCTCAATTCACTAACTTGTAGTTTTAGCTGAACACTGTGCAGAGGTCTCACTACACTAAATTGTAGTTTTAGCTGAACACTGTGAACAGGACGCACTACACTAACTTGTAGCTTTAGCTGAACACCTTGAACAGGACACACTACACTAAAGTGTAGCTGTAGCTGAACACTGTGCAGAGGTCTCACTACAGTAACTTGTAGTTTTAGCTGAACACTGTGAGCAGGACGCACTACACTAACTTGTAGCTTTAGCTGAACACTGTGCAGAGGTCTCACTACACTAACTTGCAGTTTTAGCTGAACACTGTGAGCAGGACGCACTACACTAACTTGTAGTTTTAGCTGAACACTGTGCAGAGGTCTCACTACACTAACTAGTAGTTTTAGCTGAACACTGTGAGCAGGACGCACTACACTAACTTGTAGCTTTAGCTGAACACTGTGCAGAGGTCTCACTACACTAACTTGTAGCTTTAGCTCAACACTGAGCAGAGGTCTCACTACACTAACTTGTAGTTTTAGCTGAACACTGTGAACAGGACGCACTACACTAACTTGTAGCTTTAGCTGAACACTGTGCAGAGGTCTCACTACACTAACTTGTAGTTTTAGCTGAACACTGTGCAAAGGTCTCACTACACTAACTTGTAGATTTAGCTGAACACTGTGAACAGGACGCACTACACTAAAGTGTAGCTTTAGCTTAACACTGTGAACAGGACGCACTATACTAACTTGTAGCTTTAGCTGAACACTGTGCAGAGGTCTCACTACACTAACTTGTAACTGAACACTGTGCAGAGGTCTCACTACACTAACTTGTAGCTTTAGCTGAACACTGTGCAGAGGTCTCACTACACTAACTTGTAGCTTTAGCGGAACACTGTGCAGAGGTCTCACTACACTAACTTGTAGTTTTAGCTGAACACTGTGAACAGGACGCACTACACTAACTTGTAGCTTTAGCTGAACACTGTGAACAGGACACACTACACTAAAGTGTAGCTGTAGCTGAACACTGTGCAGAGGTCTCACTACAGTAACTTGTAGTTTTAGCTGAACACTGTGAGCAGGACGCACTACACTAACTTGTAGCTTTAGCTGAACACTGTGCAGAGGTCTCACTACACTAACTTGCAGTTTTAGCTGAACACTGTGAGCAGGACGCACTACACTAACTTGTAGTTTTAGCTGAACACTGTGCAGAGGTCTCACTACACTAACTAGTAGTTTTAACTGAACACTGTAAGCAGGACGCACTACACTAACTTGTAGCTTTAGCTGAACACTGTGCAGAGGTCTCACTACACTAACTTGTACCTTTAGCTCAACACTGAGCAGAGGTCTCACTACACTAACTTGTAGTTTTAGCTGAACACTGTGAATAGGACGCACTACACTAACTTGTAGCTTTAGCTGAACACTGTGCAGAGGTCTCACTACACTAACTTGTAGTTTTAGCTGAACACTGTGCAAAGGTCTCACTACACTAACTTGTAGTTTTAGCTGAACACTGTGAACAGGACGCAGTACACTAAAGTGTAGCTTTAGCTGAACACTGTGAACAGGACGCACTATACTAACTTGTAGCTTTAGCTGAACACTGTGCAGAGGTCTCACTACACTAACTTGTAGTTTTAGCTGAACACTGTGCAGAGGTCTCACTACACTAACTTGTAGTTTTAGCTGAACACTGTGAACAGGACGCACTACACTAACTTGTAGCTTTAGCTGCACACCGTGCAGAGGTCTCACTACCCTAACTAGTAGTTTTAGCTGAACACTGTGAGCAGGACACACTACACTAACTTGTAGCTTTAGCTGAACACTGTGCAGAGGTCTCACTACACTAACTTGTAGCTTTAGCTCAACACTGTGCAGAGTTCTCACTACACTAACTTGTAGTTTTAGCTGAACACTGTGAACAGGAAGCACTACACTAACTTGTAGCTTTAGCTGAACACTGTGCAGAGGTCTCACTACACTAACTTGTAGTTTTAGCTGAACACTGTGCAGAGGTCTCACTACACTAACTTGTAGTTTTAGCTGAACACTGTGAACAGGACGCACTACACTAAAGTGTAGCTTTAGCTGAACACTGTGAACAGGACGCACTATACTAACTTGTAGCTTTAGCTGAACACTGTGCAGAGGTCTCACTACACTAACTTGTAGTTTTAGCTGAACACTGTGCAGAGGTCTCACTACACTAACTTGTAGTTTTTGCTGAACACTGTGAACAGGATGCACTACACTAAAGTGTAGCTTTAGCTGAACACTGTGAGCAGGACGCACTACACTAACTTGTAGCTTTAGCCGAACACTGTGCAGAGGTCTCACTACATTAACTTGTAGTTTTAGCTGAACACTGTGAGCAGGACGCACTACACTAACTTGTAGCTTTAGCTGAACACTGTGCAGAGGTCTCACTACACTAACTTGTAGTTTTAGCTGAACACTGTGAACAGGACTCACTACACTAACTTGTAGCTTTAGCTGAACACTGTGCAGAGGTCTCACTACACTAACTAGTAGATTTAGCT
Organism: Lithobates clamitans; assembly: GCA_037952925.1. Classification (NCBI taxonomy): domain Eukaryota; kingdom Metazoa; phylum Chordata; class Amphibia; order Anura; family Ranidae; genus Lithobates; species Lithobates clamitans. Next base: position 9,550,419 of record JBBGZY010000411.1, on the reverse strand, counting down.
GAACACTGTGAGCAGGACACACTACACTAACTTGTAGCTTTAGCTGAACACTGTGCAGAGGTCTAGCTACACTAACTTGTAGCTTTAGCTCAACACTTTGCAGAGGTCTCACTACACTAACTTGTAGTTTTAGCTGAACAATGTGAACAGGACGCACTACACTAACTTGTAGCTTTAGCTGAACACCGTGAAAAGGACACACTACACTAAATTGTAGCTGTAGCTGAACACTGTGCAGAGGTCTCACTACACTAACTTGTAGTTTTAGCTGAACACTGTGAACAGGACGCACTACACTAACTTGTAGCTTTAGCTGAACACTGTGAACAGGACACACTACACTAAAGTGTAGCTGTAGCTGAACACTGTGCAGAGGTCTCACTACACTAACTTGTAGTTTTAGCTGAACACTGTGAGCAGGACGCACTACACTAACTTGTAGCTTTAGCTGAACACTGTGCAGAGGTCTCACTACACTAACTTGTAGTTTTAGCTGAACACTGTGAGCAGGACGCACTACACTAACTTGTAGCTTTAGCTGAACACTGTGCAGAGGTCTCACTACACTAACTTGCAGTTTTAGCTGAACACTGTGAGCAGGATGCACTACACTAACTTGTAGCTTTAGCTGAACACTGTGCAGAGGTCTCACTACACTAACTTGTAGCTTTAGCTCAACACTGTGCAGAGGTCTCACTACACTAACTTGTAGTTTTAGCTGAACACTGTGCAGATTTCTCACTACACTAACTTGTAGTTTTAGCTGCACACTGTGAACAGGACGCACTACACTAAAGTGTAGCTTTAGCTGAACACTGTGAACAGGATTCACTACACTAACTTGTAGCTTTAGCTGCACACTGTGCAGAGGTCTCACTACACTAACTAGTAGTTTTAGCTGAACACTGTGAGCAGGACACACTACACTAACTTGTAGCTTTAGCTGAACACTGTGCAGAGGTCTCACTACACTAACTTGTAGCTTTAGCTCAACACTGTGCAGAGGTCTCACTACACTAACTTGTAGCTTTAGCTGAACACTGTGCAGAGGTCTCACTACACTAACTTGTAGTTTTAGCTGAACACTGTGCAGAGGTCTCACTACACTAACTTGTAGTTTTAGCTGAACACTGTGAACAGGAAGCACTACACTAAAGTGTAGCTTTAGCTGAACACTGTGAACAGGACGCACTACACTAACTTGTAGCTTTAGCTGAACACTGTGCAGAGGTCTCACTACACTAACTTGTAGCTTTAGCTCAACACTGTGCAGAGGTCTCACTACACTAACTTGTAGTTTTAGCTGAACACTGTGCAGAGGTCTCACTACACTAACTTGTAGTTTTAGCTGAACACTGTGAACAGGACGCAGTACACTAAAGTGTAGCTTTAGCTGAACACTGTGAACAGGACGCACTATACTAACTTGTAGCTTTAGCTGAACACTGTGCAGAGGTCTCACTACACTAACTTGTAGTTTTAGCTGAACACTGTGCAGAGGTCTCACTACACTAACTTGTAGTTTTAGCTGAACACTGTGAACAGGACGCACTACACTAACTTGTAGCTTTAGCTGCACACCGTGCAGAGGTCTCACTACCCTAACTAGTAGTTTTAGCTGAACACTGTGAGCAGGACACACTACACTAACTTGTAGCTTTAGCTGAACACTGTGCAGAGGTCTCACTACACTAACTTGTAGCTATAGCTCAACACTGTGCAGAGTTCTCACTACACTAACTTGTAGTTTTAGCTGAACACTGTGAACAGGACGCACTACACTAACTTGTAGCTTTAGCTGAACACTGTGCAGAGGTCTCACTACACTAACTTGTAGTTTTAGCTGAACACTGTGCAGAGGTCTCACTACACTAACTTGTAGTTTTAGCTGAACACTGTGAACAGGAAGCACTACACTAAAGTGTAGCTTTAGCTGAACACTGTGAACAGGACGCACTACACTAACTTGTAGCTTTAGCTGAACACTGTGCAGAGGTCTCACTACACTAACTTGTAGCTTTAGCTCAACACTGTGCAGAGGTCTCACTACACTAACTTGTAGTTTTAGCTGAACACTGTGCAGAGGTCTCACTACACTAACTTGTAGTTTTAGCTGAACACTGTGAACAGGACGCAGTACACTAAAGTGTAGCTTTAGCTGAACACTGTGAACAGGACGCACTATACTAACTTGTAGCTTTAGCTGAACACTGTGCAGAGGTCTCACTACACTAACTTGTAGTTTTAGCTGAACACTGTGCAGAGGTCTCACTACACTAACTTGTAGTTTTAGCTGAACACTGTGAACAGGACGCACTACACTAACTTGTAGCTTTAGCTGCACACCGTGCAGAGGTCTCACTACCCTAACTAGTAGTTTTAGCTGAACACTGTGAGCAGGACACACTACACTAACTTGTAGCTTTAGCTGAACACTGTGCAGAGGTCTCACTACACTAACTTGTAGCTTTAGCTCAACACTGTGCAGAGTTCTCACTACACTAACTTGTAGTTTTAGCTGAACACTGTGAACAGGACGCACTACACTAACTTGTAGCTTTAGCTGAACACTGTGCAGAGGTCTCACTACACTAACTTGTAGTTTTAGCTGAACACTGTGCAGAGGTCTCACTACACTAACTTGTAGTTTTAGCTGAACACTGTGAACAGGACGCACTACACTAAAGTGTAGCTTTAGCTGAACACTGTGAACAGGACGCACTATACTAACTTGTAGCTTTAGCTGAACACTGTGCAGAGGTCTCACTACACTAACTTGTAGTTTTAGCTGAACACTGTGCAGAGGTCTCACTACACTAACTTGTAGTTTTTGCTGAACACTGTGAACAGGATGCACTACACTAAAGTGTAGCTTTAGCTGAACACTGTGAGCAGGACGCACTACACTAACTTGTAGCTTTAGCTGAACACTGTGCAGAGGTCTCACTACATTAACTTGTAGTTTTAGCTGAACACTGTGAGCAGGACGCACTACACTAACTTGTAGCTTTAGCTGAACACTGTGCAGAGGTCTCACTACACTAACTTGTAGTTTTAGCTGAACACTGTGAACAGGACTCACTACACTAACTTGTAGCTTTAGCTGAACACTGTGCAGAGGTCTCACTACACTAACTAGTAGATTTAGCTGAACACTGTGAGCAGGACACACTACACTAACTTGTAGCTTTAGCTGAACACTGTGCAGAGGTCTAGCTACACTAACTTGTAGCTTTAGCTCAACACTTTGCAGAGGTCTCACTACACTAACTTGTAGTTTTAGCTGAACAATGTGAACAGGACGCACTAAACTAAAGTGTAGCTTTAGCTGAACACTGTGAACAGGACGCACTATACTAACTTGTAGCTTTAGCTGAACACTGTGCAGAGGTCTCACTACACTAACTTGTAGTTTTAGCTGAACACTGTAAACAGGACGCACTACACTAACTTGTAGCTTTAGCTGAACACTGCAGAGGTCTCAATTCACTAACTTGTAGTTTTAGCTGAACACTGTGCAGAGCTCTCACTACACTAACTTGTAGTTTTAGCTGAACACTGTGAACAGGACGCACTACACTAACTTGTAGCTTTAGCTGAACACCGTGAAAAGGACACACTACACTAAATTGTAGCTGTAGCTGAACACTGTGCAGAGGTCTCACTACACTAACTTGTAGCTGTAGCTGAACACTGTGCAGAGGTCTCACTACACTAACTTGTAGTTTTAGCTGAACACTGTGAACAGGACGCACTACACTAACTTGTAGCTTTAGATGAACACTGTGAGCAGGACGCACTACACAAACTTGTAGCTTTAGATGAACACTGTGCAGAGCTCGCAAAAAAAAAACTTGTAGGTTTAGCTGAACACTGTGAGGAGGACGCACCACACTAACTTGTAGTTTTAGCTGAACACTGTGAGCAGGACGCACTACACTAACTTGTAGCTTTAGATGAACACTGTGCAGAGCTCGCAAAAAATTAACTTGTAGGTTTAGCTGAACACTGTGAGGAGGACGCACCACACTAACTTGTAGTTTTAGCTGAACACTGTGAGCAGGACGCACTACACTAACTTGTAGCTTTAGATGAACACTGTGCAGAGCTCATAAAAATAACTTGTAGGTTTAGCTGAACACTGTGAGGAGGATGCACCACACTAACTTGTAGTTTTAGCTGAACACTGTGAACAGGACTCACTACATTAACTTGTAGCTTTAGCTGAACACTGTGCAGAGGTCTCACTACACTAACTAGTAGATTTAGCTGAACACTGTGAGCAGGACACACTACACTAACTTGTAGCTTTAGCTCAACACTGTGCAGAGGTCTAGCTACACTAACTTGTAGCTTTAGCTCAACACTGTGCAGAGGTCTCACTACACTAACTTGTAGTTTTAGCTGAACAATGTGAACAGGACGCAATAAACTAATGTGTAGCTTTAGCTGAACACTGTGAACAGGACGCACTATACTAACTTGTAGCTTTAGCTGAACACTGTGCAGAGGTCTCACTACACTAACTTGTAGTTTTAGCTGAACTATCAGACTCCTACTTACCAGACCGGTGAGTCTGCTTGGGCAGAGAGTAGGCTCCCTTATGCGTCCGACTCGCGGCCCCTGGTAAGGTAACAGGAAGCACAGGAGTGCGGAGTGGTATGAGAGCCTGTGAACTAGAGTCCAGATGCTGGTGGAATAGCAGTCTATGAACAGCAGGTGCAGGCTGGAACACAGGCGATGAGACTGAGTAGGATGGTCAGGAGACAGGCTGGGTTCTGCAACAGACGGGCAGCAAGGTACAATAGGAGCAGGCAGAAGCGGAGTCAAACAGGCCAAGGTCGGGTATAGGCAGCAAGAAGGGGAATCCAAGGGCAATCCGGGTCGTCAGGAGATCAGGTAAACAGGAAGACAAGACAGGAAACAGGAACTATGGCACAGGAAGCTGATGATCAGGCAGCACTGAACAGAGTGCCTGACAAACTTAAATAGGCCGGCTTGCTCACAGGCACTCCCTCTGGTGGCCAATCCCATGACCAGCAAGGTGAGCTCTCTGACAGTGCCCCCTCCCCAAGGGCAGCCTCCGGATGCCCAGCCGGGCCAACCTGGAGGCATGAACATTTCTGAAAGTCTGCAAAAGTTCCGGGGCATGCAAATTGTTTTCTGGTTCCCAGGAATTGTCCATACCCCTTCCATTTGATAAGATACTGTATTTGATTGCGCCTTTTCCTACAGTCCAGGATAGAGTCGATTTCAAACTCCTCCTCGTTATTGATCATAACAGGCTTAGGAGGACTGGTACTACGGTTGGGGAAAGGATCAGGAGCGACCGGTTTCAGTAAGGACACATGGAAAACCGGGTGTATTTTGAAGGAGTCCGGCAGACTGAGCTCGTACGCTACGTTGTTTATTTTTCTTCTCACCGAGAAGGGTCCCATGAATTTAGGCCCTAGTTTCCTAGAAGGGCAAGCCATTTTTAAGTTAGTTGTGGACAGCCATACTTGATTGCCAGGTTCCAGGATAAGCTCCCCGCGCCTCTTCTTGTCGAACGTCTTTTTATAAGAAGCCTGGGATTGGGCCATTGTTTCCTGCAGAAGTTTGTTGTTGGTAGAGAAGAATTCCAATGTCTCGGTCACTGCAGGGAGGGAACATTCAGGTATTGAGCTGGGTAGAAAGGAGGGATGAAATCCATAATTGGCAAAAAATGGCGTCTGGTTGATGGCTGAGTGCAGGGAGTTATTGTATGAAAACTCCGCAACTGGTAGCAGAGAAACCCAGTCATCCTGGGAAAAGGCAGAGAATCAACGGAGGTATTGCTCCAAGGTTTGGTTGGTTCTCTCCGTCTGGCCGTTTGTCTGAGGGTGATAGGCTGAAGAGAACGCTAACTCAATTTCGAGGGAACCACACAATGCCTTCCAGAACCTGGAGGTGAATTGGACACCCCGGTCCAAGACGATATTAGAGGGAACCCCATGTAATCTCACAATTTCTTTAATGAAGATCTTCGCCGTTTCCACGGCTGAGGGTGTGCCTTTCATAGGCAAGAAGTGAGCCATTTTTGACAATCTATCAATTATGACAAAGATAGTAGAGAAGCCTTCGGATGGGGGCAGTTCCACAATGAAATCCATCGCGATCATTTTCCAAGGTCTGTCAGGGATGGGCAAGGGTTTCAGTAAGCCCCAGGCCTTCGTCCGAATATTCTTGCTTCGGGCACATGTGTGACAGGAACTGACGTAATTCCTACAGTCCTCGGCCAACTGTGGCCACCAAAAGGTGCGCTGCACCAGTTCGGTTGTCTTCTGAGCCCCGAAGTGCCCAGCCAACTTGTGGTCATGGCAATGCTCTAGTACTGGTACCCTAAGGCTCTCAGGAACCATGATCTTCTCCTTATGCCAGAGTAAACCATCTCTTAGGCTGGTCTCAGTGGGTTGGGGTATAGTTGTGGAAGCTTACCTTATTCTGGAGATTAAATCCCCCTGAAGTAATAAAAAATTTCCTACAGGCAGGATAGTGTCCGGAGGGACGGTTTCTTTGGAGTCATGGAAAATTCGTGAGAGAGCGTCTGGTTTGATGTTTTTGGAGCCGGGTCTGTAGGTAATATGAAATTGAAAGCGAGAGAAGAAGAGCGGCCATCTGGCTTGTCGCGGTTTTAGTCTCTTGGCAGATCTCAAATATTCCAAGTTCTTGTGGTCCGTGTAGATTAGAATAGGATGTGCAGCACCCTCCAAAAGATAGCGCCACTCCTCCGGAGCCGTCTTGATGGCCAGAAGCTCCCGGTCTCCTACATCGTAGTTTCTTTCAGACACCGATAATTTGCAAGAAAAAAAAGCTATTGGAAACAGAAGGGCCTTGGGGCCCTGACGTTGGGAGAGTACAGCTCCTACTGCGACCTCTGAGGCGTCAACCTCCAACACGAATGGCAAGGCAGAGTTAGGGTGTTTGAGGATGGAGGCCGACGTGAATAATCCTTTTAATTTTTCAAAGGCCAATTGAGCCCTAGGGGTCCAGCAGAATCGGGTTCCCTGTCTTGTTAATTCAGTAATGGGGGCGATGATCTTGGAAAAGTCTCTGATGAATTTCCTATAGAAATTGGAAAATCCAACGAAGCGTTGGACCCCCTTCTTGTCCGTAGGTGCGGGCCAGTCCAGGATGGCGGACACCTTTTGAGGGTCCATTTTAATACCTTCCACTGAAATGATGAGCCCCAGGAATTGGATGCATTGGAGTTCAAATTCACATTTATCGAGTTTAGCATACAGCCCGTGTTGCCTGAGCCGGGCGAGGACATTCCGGACGTGCCTGCGATGATCAGTCAGTGATGATGAGAAAATGAGAATGTCATCGAGGTAGACGATGACGTAGAGATCCAAAAATTCCGGGAAGATGTCGTTCACAAAATGTTGGAATGTGGCTGGGGCATTGCATAGACCGAAGGGCATAACGCAATACTCGAAATGCCCAAAACGAGTGCGAAAAGCGGTTTTCCACTCGTCCCCCTCCCGGATACGGATTAAATTATAGGCTCCGCGAAGATCCAGTTTTGTGAAGACGGTTGCCGTTCCTAGCCTCTGGAATAATTCAGGCACCAGGGGTAAGGGGTAGCGATTCTTGATTGTTATCCGATTTAATTCCCGGTAGTCGATACATGGCCGAAGGGAATGATCATTTTTTTCCACAAAGAATATGCCTGCACCGGCCGGAGATGTGGACGGGCGGATGAACTTTTTCTTTAAATTCTCATCAAGGTATTGTTTTAGTGTATTCAATTCCTGCTCAGTCAATGGAAAGATCCTACCGAAGGGTACTTCGGTTCCAGGTAGCAGCTCTATAGGGCAATCATAGGGCCTGTGTGGCGGTTGAGTCTCAGCACCTTTCTTGCTGAATACATCAGAGAAATCTTGGTAGGGTTCTGGGATGGCTTGGTGTGAGTTGGTTTCAGGGTGTAGGCCGAGGAGTTGAGGTATCTCATGGGCCATTCTTGGCAGGCAATGTTGTTGGCAATAATCAGACAGAAACTCCACTTTCCCAGAAACCCAGTTGATATGGGGGTTATGGCCCAGCAACCACAGCATGCCCAGGATGACTGGGAACAGAGGAGAGGAAATGACATCTAAACGGAGGAATTCCTGGTGTTGAGAGTTTATAGTAGCTATTATAGGGATAGTCTCTTGAATGACAGGACCGGAACGGAGGGCGGAACCATCTGCAAGATGAACAGCCAGGCTCTGGGTCTTGAGTCAGAGTGGGATATCATGCTGAGCTGCAAAGGCCTGGTCCATGAAGCAGCTGCATGCTCCGGAATCAACGATGACTGGAACTTGGATAGCCTTTCCGGGAAGCTGCAAAGTGACAGAGATGGTAAGGTGAGTACTAGGTTTTGGCATGATAGTAGCACGTATACGAGCAGAAGAACGACACTTACGCGTCTTGTTGGGGCAGACGCTGGCGTAGTGCCCAGGTTCCCCACAGTAGAGGCATAGGTTAAGGTTACGTCTTCGTAACTTCTCTTCGGGAGTCAAGGAAGGACGGAGCAGACCAAGCTGCATAGGCTCTGATGTGTCGAAAACTGGAGAGGTTGGAGGAGCCAAAGGCCTACTAGGAGGGCTGGGAACCTGTGGAAGCATCCAAGTGGGTCGATAGGCACTGGTAGACCTTTCGGTGTGTCGTTCTCTCAGATGACGGTCAATTTGGATTGAGAGGTTAATTAATTCTTCCAGGGTGTGAGGTATCCCAACCCGTGCTAACTCGTCCTTGAGTGGATCGGACAAACCCATTCTAAAGTGATGACGCAGAGCCGCGTCATTCCATGCCGTATCGGAACTCCAGCGCCTAAATTCAACGGCATAGTCCTCCGCTGCCCTGCGGCCTTGCCGAAGGTAGTGCAGGGAAGCTTCAGCAGAAGTGGTTAGTTGAGGATCCTCATAAAGTTGAGACATCGCCAAGAAGAAGGCGTCCAGACTTTCCAGGGCATCCGACTTTTGTTCCAGAAGGTGATGGGCCCAGGTTTGAGGCTCACCGGACAACAGGGAAATAACAAAGCCCACTTTGGTGGCTTCTAGGGAGAAGGTCCGAGGCTGCAGAGCAAAATAGAGATTACATGCATTCCGGAATGCACGGTATTTACTACGGTCTCCAAAAAATCTCTCCGGTATAGGTACTTTGGGCTCTGGAGGGAGCATGACTACGGAGGGTGCCCCGGTTGCAGACGAAGTCCCCTGAGAATTGGTAGGTGCAGACAGGGCCTGAACACGTTCCTCTAGTCGGGTATAGCCATCCTGTAAACTTTTGACTGCTTGAGTTAATCCTGCCAAGTGTCTGCAAAGCTCGTCCATAGGGGAGGCCCCCTGCCCGGACTCGGTCATGGCTGCCTGATACTATCAGACTCCTACTTACCAGACCGGTGAGTCCGCTTGGGCAGAGAGTAGGCTCCCTTACGCATCCGACTCGCGGCCCCTGGTAAGGTAACAGGAAGCACAGGAGTGCGGAGTGGTATGAGAGCCTGTGAACTAGAGTCCAGATGCTGGTGGAATAGCAGTCTATGAACAGCAGGTGCAGGCTGGAACACAGGCGATGAGAATGAGCAGGATGGTCAGGAGACAGGCTGGGTTCGGCAACAGACGGGCAGCAAGGTACAATAGGAGCAGGCAGAAGCGGAGTCAAACAGGCCAAGGTCGGGTATAGGCAGCAAGAAGGGGAATCCAAGGGCAATCCGGGTCATCAGGAGATCAGGTAAACAGGAAGACAAGACAGGAAACAGGAACTATGGCACAGGAAGCTGATGATCAGGCAGCACTGAACAGAGTGCCTGACAAACTTAAATAGGCCGGCTTGCTCACAGGCACTCCCTCTGGTGGCCAATCCCGTGACCAGCAAGGTGAGCTCTCTGACAGCTGAACACTGTAAACAGGACGCACTACACTAACTTGTAGCTTTAGCTGAACACTGCAGAGGTCTCAATTCACTAACTTGTAGTTTTAGCTGAACACTGTGCAGAGGTCTCACTACACTAACTTGTAGTTGTAGCTGAACACTGTGAACAGGACGCACTACACTAACTTGTAGCTTTAGCTGAACACCGTGAACAGGACACACTACACTAAATTGTAGCTGTAGCTGAACACTGTGCAGAGGTCTCACTACACTAACTTGTAGTTTTAGCTGAACACTGTGAACAGGACGCACTACACTAACTTGTAGCTTTAGCTGAACACTGTGAACAGGACACACTACACTAAAGTGTAGCTGTAGCTGAACACTGTGCAGAGGTCTCACTACACTAACTTGTAGTTTTAGCTGAACACTGTGAGCAGGACGCACTACACTAACTTGTAGCTTTAGCTGAACACTGTGCAGAGGTCTCACTACACTAACTTGCAGTTTTAGCTGAACACTGTGAGCAGGACGCACTACACTAACTTGTAGCTTTAGCTGAACACTGTGCAGAGGTCTCACTACACTAACTTGTAGTTTTAGCTGAACACTGTGAGCAGGACGCACTACACTAACTTGTAGCTTTAGCTGAACACTGTGCAGAGGTCTCACTACACTAACTTGTAGTTTTAGCTGAACACTGTGAACAGGACACACTACACTAACTTGTAGCTTTAGCTGAACACTGTGCAGAGGTCTAGCTACACTAACTTGTAGCTTTAGCTCAACACTGTGCAGAGGTCTCACTACACTAACTTGTAGTAATAGCTGAACAATGTGAACAGGACGCACTATACTAACTTGTAGCTTTAGCTGAACACTGTGCAGAGGTCTCACTACACTAACTTGTAGATTTAGCTGAACACTGTAAACAGGACGCACTACACTAACTTGTAGCTTTAGCTGAACACTGCAGAGGTCTCAATTCACTAACTTGTAGTTTTAGCTGAACACTGTGCAGAGGTCTCACTACACTAACTTGTAGTTTTAGCTGAACACTGTGAACAGGACACACTACACTAACTTGTAGCTTTAGCTGAACACCGTGAACAGGACACACTACACTAAATTGTAGCTGAACACTGTGCAGAGGTCTCACTACACTAACTTGTAGTTTTAGCTGAACACTGTGAACAGGACGCACTACACTAACTTGTAGCTTTAGCTGAACACTGTGAACAGGACACACTACACTAAAGTGTAGCTGTAGCTGAACACTGTGTAGAGGTCTCACTACACTAACTTGTAGTTTTAGCTGAACACTGTGAGCAGGACGCACTACACTAACTTGTAGCTTTAGCTGAACACTGTGCAGAGGTCTCATTACACTAACTTGTAGTTTTAGCTGAACACTGTGAGCAGGACACACTACACTAACTTGTAGCTTTAGCTGAACACTGTGCAGAGGTCTCACTACACTAACTTGTAGCTTTAGCTAAACACTGTGCAGAGGTCTCACTACACCAACTTGTAGTTTTAGCTGAACACTGTGAACAGGACGCACTACACTAACTTGTAGCTTTAGCTGCACACTGTGCAGAGGTCTCACTACCCTAACTAGTAGTTTTAGCTGAACACTGTGAGCAGGACACACTACACTAACTTGTAGCTTTAGCTGCACAATGTTCAGAGGTCTCACTACCCTAACTAGTAGTTTTAGCTGAACACTGTGAACAGGACTCACTACACTAACTTGTAGCTTTAGCTGAACACTGTGCAGAGGTCTCACTACACTAACTAGTAGATTTAGCTGAACACTGTGAGCAGGACACACTACACTAACTTGTAGCTTTAGCTGAACACTGTGCAGAGGTCTCACTACACTAACTTGTAGTTTTAGCTGAACACTGTGAGCAGGACGCACTACACTAACTTGTAGCTTTAGCTGAACACTGTGCAGAGGTCTCACTACACTAACTTGTAGTTTTAGCTGAACACTGTGAGCAGGACCTCTACACTAACTTGTAGCTTTAGCTGAACACTGTGCAGAGGTCTCACTACACTAACTTGTAGTTTTAGCTGAACACTGTGAACAGGACTCACTACACTAACTTGTAGCTTTAGCTGAACACTGTGCAGAGGTCTCACTACACTAACTAGTAGATTTAGCTGAACACTGTGAGCAGGACACACTACACTAACTTGTAGCTTTAGCTCAACACTGTGCAGAGGTCTCACTACACTAACTTGTAGTTTTAGCTGAACAATGTGAACAGGACGCAATAAACTAAAGTGTAGCTTTAGCTGAACACTGTGAACAGGACGCACTATACTAACTTGTAGCTTTAGCTGAACACTGTGCAGAGGTCTCACTACACTAACTTGTAGTTTTAGCTGAACACTGTAAACAGGACGCACTACACTAACTTGTAGCTTTAGCTGAACACTGCAGAGGTCTCAATTCACTAACTTGTAGTTTTAGCTGAACACTGTGCAGAGGTCTCACTACACTAACTTGTAGTTTTAGCTGAACACTGTGAACAGGACACACTACACTAACTTGTAGCTTTAGCTGAACACCGTGAACACGACACACTACACTAAATTGTAGCTGAACACTGTGCAGAGGTCTCACTACACTAACTTGTAGTTTTAGCTGAACACTGTGAACAGGACGCACTACACTAACTTGTAGCTTTAGCTGAACACTGTGCAGAGGTCTCATTACACTAACTTGTTGTTTTAGCTGAACACTGTGAGCAGGACGCACTACACTAACTTGTAGCTTTAGCTGAACACTGTGCAGAGGTCTCACTACACTAAATTGTAGTTTTAGCTGAACACTGTGAACAGGACACACTACACTAACTTGTAGCTTTAGCTGAACACTGTGCAGAGGTCTCACTACACTAACTTGTAGCTTTAGCTGAACACTGTGCAGAGGTCTCACTAAACTAACTTGTAGTTTTAGCTGAACACTGTGAACAGGACGCACTACACTAACTTGTAGCTTTAGATGAACACTGCAGAGGTCTCAATTCACTAACTTGTAGTTTTAGCTGAACACTGTGCAGAGGTCTCACTACACTAACTTGTAGTTTTAGCTGAACACTGTGAACAGGACGCACTACACTAACTTGTAGCTTTAGCTGAACACTGTGAACAGGACACACTACACTAAATTGTAGCTGTAGCTGAACACTGTGCAGAGGTCTCACTACACTAACTTGTAGTTTTAGCTGAACAATGTGAACAGGACGCACTACACTAACTTGTAGCTTTAGCTGAACACTGTGAACAGGACACACTACACTAAAGTGTAGCTTTAGCTGAACACTGTGCAGAGGTCTCACTACACTAACTTGTAGTTTTAGCTGAACACTGTGAGCAGGACGCACTACACTAACTTGTAGCTTTAGCTGAACACTGTGCAGAGGTCTCATTACACTAACTTGTAGTTTTAGCTGAACACTGTGAGCAGGACGCACTACACTAACTTGTAGCTTTAGCTGAACACTGTGCAGAGGTCTCACTACACTAACTTGTAGCTTTAGCTGAACACTGTGCAGAGGTCTCACTACACTAACTTGTAGTTTTAGCTGAACACTGTGAACAGGACGCACTACACTAACTTGTAGCTTTAGCTGCACACTGTGCAGAGATCTCACTACCCTAACTAGTAGTTTTAGCTGAACACTGTGAGCAGGACACACTACACTAACTTGTAGCTTTAGCTGCACACCGTTCAGAGGTCTCACTACCCTAACTAGTAGTTTTAGCTGAACACTGTGAACAGGACTCACTACACTAACTTGTAGCTTTAGCTGAACACTGTGCAGAGGTCTCACTACACTAACTAGTAGATTTAGCTGAACACTGTGAGCAGGACACACTACACTAACTTGTAGCTTTAGCTGAACACTGTGCAGAGGTCTCACTACACTAACTTGTAGTTTTAGCTGAACACTGTGAGCAGGACGCACTGCACTAACTTGTAGCTTTAGCTGAACACTGTGCAGAGGTCTCACTACACTAACTTGTATTTTTAGCTGAACACTGTGAACAGGACTCACTACACTAACTTGTAGCTTTAGCTGAACACTGTGCAGAGGTCTCACTACACTAACTAGTAGATTTAGCTGAACACTGTGAGCAGGACACACTACACTAACTTGTAGCTTTAGCTGAACACTGTGCAGAGGTCTAGCTACACTAACTTGTAGCTTTAGCTCAACACTGTGCAGAGGTCTCACTACACTAACTTGTAGTTTTAGCTGAACAATGTGAACAGGACGCACTAAACTAAAGTGTAGCTTTAGCTGAACACTGTGAACAGGACGCACTATACTAACTTGTAGCTTTAGCTGAACACTGTGCAGAGTTCTCACTACACTAACTTGTAGTTTTAGCTGAACACTGTGCAGAGGTCTCACTACACTAACTTGTAGTTTTAGCTGAACACTGTGAATAGGACGCACTACACTAACTTGTAGCTTTAGCTGAACACCGTGAACAGGACACACTACACTAAATTGTAGCTGTAGCTGAACACTGTGCAGAGGTCTCACTACACTAACTTGTAGTTTTAGCTGAACACTGTGAACAGGACGCACTACACTAACTTGTAGCTTTAGCTGAACACTGTGAACAGGACACACTACACTAAAGTGTAGCTGTAGCTGAACACTGTGCAGAGGTCTCACTACACTAACTTGTAGTTTTAGCTGAACACTGTCAGCAGGACGCACTACACTAACTTGTAGCTTTAGCTGAACACTGTGCAGAGGTCTCACTACACTAACTTGCAGTTTTAGCTGAACACTGTGAGCAGGACGCACTACACTAACTTGTAGCTTTAGCTGAACACTGCGCAGAGGTCTCACTACACTAACTTGTAGTTTTAGCTGAACACTGTGAGCAGGACGCACTACACTAACTTGTAGCTTTAGCTGAACACTGTGCAGAGGTCTCACTACACTAACTTGTAGTTTTAGCTGAACACTGTGAACAGGACACACTACACTAACTTGTAGCTTTAGCTGAACACTGTGCAGAGGTCTCACTACACTAACTTGTAGCTTTAGCTCAACACTGTGCAGAGTTCTCACTACACTAACTTGTAGTTTTAGCTGAACACTGTGAACAGGACGCACTACACTAAAGTGTAGCTTTAGCTGAACACTGTGAACAGGACGCACTATACTAACTTGTAGCTTTAGCTGAACACTGTGCAGAGGTCTCACTACACTAACTTGTAGTTTTAGCTGAACACTGTGCAGAGGTCTCACTACACTAACTTGTAGTTTTAGCTGAACACTGTGAACAGGACGCACTACACTAACTTGTAGCTTTAGCTACACAGCGTGCAGAGGTCTCACTACCCTAACTAGTAGTTTTAGCTGAACACTGTGAGCAGGACACACTACACTAACTTGTAGCTTTAGCTGAACACTGTGCAGAGGTCTCACTACACTAACTTGTAGCTTTAGCTCAACACTGTGCAGAGTTCTCACTACACTAACTTGTAGTTTTAGCTGAACACTGTGAACAGGACGCACTACACTAACTTGTAGCTTTAGCTGAACACTGTGCAGAGGTCTCACTACACTAACTTGTAGTTTTAGCTGAACACTGTGCAGAGGTCTCACTACACTAACTTGTAGTTTTAGCTGAACACTGTGAACAGGACGCACTACACTAAAGTGTAGCTTTAGCTGAACACTGTGAACAGGACACACTATACTAACTTGTAGCTTTAGCTGAACACTGTGCAGAGGTCTCACTACACTAACTTGTAGTTTTAGCTGAACACTGTGCAGAGGTCTCACTACACTAACTTGTAGTTTTTGCTGAACACTGTGAACAGGACGCACTACACTAAAGTGTAGCTTTAGCTGAACACTGTGAGCAGGACGCACTACACTAACTTGTAGCTTTAGCTGAACACTGTGCAGAGGTCTCGCTACACTAACTTGCAGTTTTAGCTGAACACTGTGAGCAGGACGCACTACACTAACTTGTAGCTTTAGCTGAACACTGTGCAGAGGTCTCACTACACTAACTTGTAGTTTTAGCTGAACACTGTGAGCAGGACACACTACACTAACTTGTAGCTTTAGCTGAACACTGTGCAGAGGTCTCACTACACTAACTTGTAGTTTTAGCCTGAACACTGTGAACAGGACTCACTACACTAACTTGTAGCTTTAGCTGAACACTGTGCAGAGGTCTCACTACACTAACTAGTAGATTTAGCTGAACACTGTGAGCAGGACACACTACACTAACTTGTAGCTTTAGCTGAACACTGTGCAGAGGTCTAGCTACACTAACTTGTAGCTTTAGCTGAACACTGTGCAGAGGTCTCACTACACTATCTTGTAGTTTTAGCTGAACAATGTGAACAGGACGCACTAAACTAAAGTGTAGCTTTAGCTGAACACTGTGAACAGGATGCACTAAACTAACTTGTAGCTTTAGCTGAACACTGTGCAGAGGTCTCACTACACTAACTTGTAGTTTTAGCTGAACACTGTAAACAGGACGCACTACACTAACTTGTAGCTTTAGCTGAGCACTGCAGAGGTCTCAATTCACTAACTTGTAGTTTTAGCTGAACACTGTGCAGAGGTCTCACTACACTAACTTGTAGTTTTAGCTGAACACTGTGAACAGGATGCACTACACTAACTTGTAGCTTTAGCTGAACACCTTGAACAGGACACACTACACTAAATTGTAGGTGTAGCTGAACACTGTGCAGAGGTCTCACTACACTAACTTGTAGTTTTAGCTGAACACTGTGAACAGGACGCACTACACTAACTTGTAGCTTTAGCTGAACACTGTGAACAGGACACACTACACTAAAGTTTAGCTGTAGCTGCACACTGTGCAGAGGTCTCACTACACTAACTTGTAGTTTTAGCTGAACACTGTGAACAGGACGCACTACACTAACTTGTAGCTTTAGCTGAACACTGTGAACAGGACTCACTACACTAACTTGTAGCTTTAGCTGAACACTGTGCAGAGGTCTCACTACACTAACTAGTAGATTTAGCTGAACACTGTGAGCAGGACACACTACACTAACTTGTAGCTTTAGCTGAACACTGTGCAGAGGTCTAGCTACACTAACTTGTAGCTTTAGCTCAACACTGTGCAGAGGTCTCACTACACTAACTTGTAGTTTTAGCTGAACAATGTGAACAGGACGCACTAAACTAAAGTGTAGCTTTAGCTGAACACTGTGAACAGGACGCACTAAACTAACTTGTAGCTTTAGCTGAACACTGTGCAGAGGTCTCACTACACTAACTTGTAGTTTTAGCTGAACACTGTAAACAGGACGCACTACACTAACTTGTAGCTTTAGCTGAGCACTGCAGAGGACTCAATTCACTAACTTGTAGTTTTAGCTGAACACTGTGCAGAGGTCTCACTACACTAAATTGTAGTTTTAGCTGAACACTGTGAACAGGACGCACTACACTAACTTGTAGCTTTAGCTGAACACCTTGAACAGGACACACTACACTAAAGTGTAGCTGTAGCTGAACACTGTGCAGAGGTCTCACTACAGTAACTTGTAGTTTTAGCTGAACACTGTGAGCAGGACGCACTACACTAACTTGTAGCTTTAGCTGAACACTGTGCAGAGGTCTCACTACACTAACTTGCAGTTTTAGCTGAACACTGTGAGCAGGACGCACTACACTAAAGTTTAGCTGTAGCTGCACACTGTGCAGAGGTCTCACTACACTAACTTGTAGTTTTAGCTGAACACTGTGAACAGGACGCACTACACTAACTTGTAGCTTTAGCTGAACACTGTGAACAGGACTCACTACACTAACTTGTAGCTTTAGCTGAACACTGTGCAGAGGTCTCACTACACTAACTAGTAGATTTAGCTGAACACTGTGAGCAGGACACACTACACTAACTTGTAGCTTTAGCTGAACACTGTGCAGAGGTCTAGCTACACTAACTTGTAGCTTTAGCTCAACACTGTGCAGAGGTCTCACTACACTAACTTGTAGTTTTAGCTGAACAATGTGAACAGGACGCACTAAACTAAAGTGTAGCTTTAGCTGAACACTGTGAACAGGACGCACTAAACTAACTTGTAGCTTTAGCTGAACACTGTGCAGAGGTCTCACTACACTAACTTGTAGTTTTAGCTGAACACTGTAAACAGGACGCACTACACTAACTTGTAGCTTTAGCTGAGCACTGCAGAGGACTCAATTCACTAACTTGTAGTTTTAGCTGAACACTGTGCAGAGGTCTCACTACACTAAATTGTAGTTTTAGCTGAACACTGTGAACAGGACGCACTACACTAACTTGTAGCTTTAGCTGAACACCTTGAACAGGACACACTACACTAAAGTGTAGCTGTAGCTGAACACTGTGCAGAGGTCTCACTACAGTAACTTGTAGTTTTAGCTGAACACTGTGAGCAGGACGCACTACACTAACTTGTAGCTTTAGCTGAACACTGTGCAGAGGTCTCACTACACTAACTTGCAGTTTTAGCTGAACACTGTGAGCAGGACGCACTACACTAACTTGTAGTTTTAGCTGAACACTGTGCAGAGGTCTCACTACACTAACTAGTAGTTTTAGCTGAACACTGTGAGCAGGACGCACTACACTAACTTGTAGCTTTAGCTGAACACTGTGCAGAGGTCTCACTACACTAACTTGTAGCTTTAGCTCAACACTGAGCAGAGGTCTCACTACACTAACTTGTAGTTTTAGCTGAACACTGTGAACAGGACGCACTACACTAACTTGTAGCTTTAGCTGAACACTGTGCAGAGGTCTCACTACACTAACTTGTAGTTTTAGCTGAACACTGTGCAAAGGTCTCACTACACTAACTTGTAGATTTAGCTGAACACTGTGAACAGGACGCACTACACTAAAGTGTAGCTTTAGCTTAACACTGTGCAGAGGTCTCACTACACTAACTTGTAGTTTTAGCTGAACAATGTGAACAGGACGCAATAAACTAAAGTGTAGCTTTAGCTGAACACTGTGAACAGGACGCACTATACTAACTTGTAGCTTTAGCTGAACACTGTGCAGAGGTCTCACTACACTAACTTGTAGTTTTAGCTGAACACTGTAAACAGGACGCACTACACCAACTTGTAGTTTTAGCTGAACACTGAGCAGAGGTCTCACTACACTAACTTGTAGTTTTAGCTGAACACTGTGAACAGGACGCACTACACTAACTTGTAGCTTTAGCTGAACACTGTGCAGAGGTCTCACTACACTAACTTGTAGTTTTAGCTGAACACTGTGCAAAGGTCTCACTACACTAACTTGTAGAT
Source organism: Lithobates clamitans (assembly GCA_037952925.1). Taxonomy (NCBI): domain Eukaryota; kingdom Metazoa; phylum Chordata; class Amphibia; order Anura; family Ranidae; genus Lithobates; species Lithobates clamitans. Next base: position 9,531,196 of record JBBGZY010000411.1, on the reverse strand, counting down.
TTAGCTGAACACTGTGAACAGGACGCACTACACTAAAGTGTAGCTTTAGCTTAACACTGTGCAGAGGTCTCACTACACTAACTTGTAGTTTTAGCTGAACAATGTGAACAGGACGCAATAAACTAAAGTGTAGCTTTAGCTGAACACTGTGAACAGGACGCACTATACTAACTTGTAGCTTTAGCTGAACACTGTGCAGAGGTCTCACTACACTAACTTGTAGTTTTAGCTGAACACTGTAAACAGGACGCACTACACTAACTTGTAGCTTTAGCTGAACACTGCAGAGGTCTCAATTCACTAACTTGTAGTTTTAGCTGAACACTGTGCAGAGGTCTCACTACACTAACTTGTAGTTTTAGCTGAACACTGTGAACAGGACACACTACACTAACTTGTAGCTTTAGCTGAACACCGTGAACACGACACACTACACTAAATTGTAGCTGAACACTGTGCAGAGGTCTCACTACACTAACTTGTAGTTTTAGCTGAACACTGTGAACAGGACGCACTACACTAACTTGTAGCTTTAGCTGAACACTGTGCAGAGGTCTCATTACACTAACTTGTTGTTTTAGCTGAACACTGTGAGCAGGACACACTACACTAACTTGTAGCTTTAGCTGAACACTGTGCAGAGGTCTCACTACACTAAATTGTAGTTTTAGCTGAACACTGTGAACAGGACACACTACACTAACTTGTAGCTTTAGCTGAACACTGTGCAGAGGTCTCACTACACTAACTTGTAGCTTTAGCTGAACACTGTGCAGAGGTCTCACTACACTAACTAGTAGATTTAGCTGAACACTGTGAGCAGGACACACTACACTAACTTGTAGCTTTAGCTGAACACTGTGCAGAGGTCTAGCTACACTAACTTGTAGCTTTAGCTCAACACTGTGCAGAGGTCTCACTACACTAACTTGTAGTTTTAGCTGAACAATGTGAACAGGACGCACTAAACTAAAGTGTAGCTTTAGCTGAACACTGTGAACAGGACGCACTAAACTAACTTGTAGCTTTAGCTGAACACTGTGCAGAGGTCTCACTACACTAACTTGTAGTTTTAGCTGAACACTGTAAACAGGACGCACTACACTAACTTGTAGCTTTAGCTGAGCACTGCAGAGGACTCAATTCACTAACTTGTAGTTTTAGCTGAACACTGTGCAGAGGTCTCACTACACTAAATTGTAGTTTTAGCTGAACACTGTGAACAGGACGCACTACACTAACTTGTAGCTTTAGCTGAACACCTTGAACAGGACACACTACACTAAAGTGTAGCTGTAGCTGAACACTGTGCAGAGGTCTCACTACAGTAACTTGTAGTTTTAGCTGAACACTGTGAGCAGGACGCACTACACTAACTTGTAGCTTTAGCTGAACACTGTGCAGAGGTCTCACTACACTAACTTGCAGTTTTAGCTGAACACTGTGAGCAGGACGCACTACACTAACTTGTAGTTTTAGCTGAACACTGTGCAGAGGTCTCACTACACTAACTAGTAGTTTTAGCTGAACACTGTGAGCAGGACGCACTACACTAACTTGTAGCTTTAGCTGAACACTGTGCAGAGGTCTCACTACACTAACTTGTAGCTTTAGCTCAACACTGAGCAGAGGTCTCACTACACTAACTTGTAGTTTTAGCTGAACACTGTGAACAGGACGCACTACACTAACTTGTAGCTTTAGCTGAACACTGTGCAGAGGTCTCACTACACTAACTTGTAGTTTTAGCTGAACACTGTGCAAAGGTCTCACTACACTAACTTGTAGATTTAGCTGAACACTGTGAACAGGACGCACTACACTAAAGTGTAGCTTTAGCTTAACACTGTGCAGAGGTCTCACTACACTAACTTGTAGTTTTAGCTGAACAATGTGAACAGGACGCAATAAACTAAAGTGTAGCTTTAGCTGAACACTGTGAACAGGACGCACTATACTAACTTGTAGCTTTAGCTGAACACTGTGCAGAGGTCTCACTACACTAACTTGTAGTTTTAGCTGAACACTGTAAACAGGACGCACTACACCAACTTGTAGTTTTAGCTGAACACTGTGCAGAGGTCTCACTACACTAACTAGTAGTTTTAGCTGAACACTGTGAGCAGGACGCACTACACTAACTTGTAGCTTTAGCTGAACACTGTGCAGAGGTCTCACTACACTAACTTGTAGCTTTAGCTCAACACTGAGCAGAGGTCTCACTACACTAACTTGTAGTTTTAGCTGAACACTGTGAACAGGACGCACTACACTAACTTGTAGCTTTAGCTGAACACTGTGCAGAGGTCTCACTACACTAACTTGTAGTTTTAGCTGAACACTGTGCAAAGGTCTCACTACACTAACTTGTAGATTTAGCTGAACACTGTGAACAGGACGCACTACACTAAAGTGTAGCTTTAGCTTAACACTGTGCAGAGGTCTCACTACACTAACTTGTAGTTTTAGCTGAACAATGTGAACAGGACGCAATAAACTAAAGTGTAGCTTTAGCTGAACACTGTGAACAGGACGCACTATACTAACTTGTAGCTTTAGCTGAACACTGTGCAGAGGTCTCACTACACTAACTTGTAGTTTTAGCTGAACACTGTAAACAGGACGCACTACACTAACTTGTAGCTTTAGCTGAACACTGCAGAGGTCTCAATTCACTAACTTGTAGTTTTAGCTGAACACTGTGCAGAGGTCTCACTACACTAACTTGTAGTTTTAGCTGAACACTGTGAACAGGACACACTACACTAACTTGTAGCTTTAGCTGAACACCGTGAACACGACACACTACACTAAATTGTAGCTGAACACTGTGCAGAGGTCTCACTACACTAACTTGTAGTTTTAGCTGAACACTGTGAACAGGACGCACTACACTAACTTGTAGCTTTAGCTGAACACTGTGCAGAGGTCTCATTACACTAACTTGTTGTTTTAGCTGAACACTGTGAGCAGGACACACTACACTAACTTGTAGCTTTAGCTGAACACTGTGCAGAGGTCTCACTACACTAAATTGTAGTTTTAGCTGAACACTGTGAACAGGACACACTACACTAACTTGTAGCTTTAGCTGAACACTGTGCAGAGGTCTCACTACACTAACTTGTAGCTTTAGCTGAACACTGTGCAGAGGTCTCACTACACTAACTTGTAGTTTTAGCTGAACACTGTGAACAGGACGCACTACACTAACTTGTAGCTTTAGATGAACACTGCAGAAGTCTCAATTCACTAACTTGTAGTTTTAGCTGAACACTGTGCAGAGGTCTCACTACACTAACTTGTAGTTGTAGCTGAACACTGTGAACAGGACGCACTACACTAACTTGTAGCTTTAGCTGAACACTGTGAACAGGACACACTACACTAAATTGTAGCTGTAGCTGAACACTGTGCAGAGGTCTCACTACACTAACTTGTAGTTTTAGCTGAACACTGTGAACAGGACGCACTACACTAACTTGTAGCTTTAGCTGAACACTGTGAACAGGACACACTACACTAAAGTGTAGCTGTAGCTGAACACTGTGCAGAGGTCTCACTACACTAACTTGTAGTTTTAGCTGAACACTGTGAGCAGGACGCACTACACTAACTTGTAGCTTTAGCTGAACACTGTGCAGAGGTCTCATTACACTAACTTGTAGTTTTAGCTGAACACTGTGAGCAGGACGCACTACACTAACTTGTAGCTTTAGCTGAACACTGTGCAGAGGTCTCACTACACTAACTTGTAGCTTTAGCTGAACACTGTGCAGAGGTCTCACTACACTAACTTGTAGTTTTAGCTGAACACTGTGAACAGGACGCACTACACTAACTTGTAGCTTTAGCTGCACACTGTGCAGAGGTCTCACTACCCTAACTAGTAGTTTTAGCTGAACACTGTGAGCAGGACACACTACACTAACTTGTAGCTTTAGCTGCACACCGTTCAGAGGTCTCACTACCCTAACTAGTAGTTTTAGCTGAACACTGTGAACAGGACTCACTACACTAACTTGTAGCTTTAGCTGAACACTGTGCAGAGGTCTCACTACACTAACTAGTAGATTTAGCTGAACACTGTGAGCAGGACACACTACACTAACTTGTAGCTTTAGCTGAACACTGTGCAGAGGTCTCACTACACTAACTTGTAGTTTTAGCTGAACACTGTGAGCAGGACGCACTGCACTAACTTGTAGCTTTAGCTGAACACTGTGCAGAGGTCTCACTACACTAACTTGTATTTTTAGCTGAACACTGTGAACAGGACTCACTACACTAACTTGTAGCTTTAGCTGAACACTGTGCAGAGGTCTCACTACACTAACTAGTAGATTTAGCTGAACACTGTGAGCAGGACACACTACACTAACTTGTAGCTTTAGCTGAACACTGTGCAGAGGTCTAGCTACACTAACTTGTAGCTTTAGCTCAACACTGTGCAGAGGTCTCACTACACTAACTTGTAGTTTTAGCTGAACAATGTGAACAGGACGCACTAAACTAAAGTGTAGCTTTAGCTGAACACTGTGAACAGGACGCACTATACTAACTTGTAGCTTTAGCTGAACACTGTGCAGAGTTCTCACTACACTAACTTGTAGTTTTAGCTGAACACTGTGCAGAGGTCTCACTACACTAACTTGTAGTTTTAGCTGAACACTGTGAACAGGACGCACTACACTAACTTGTAGCTTTAGCTGAACACCGTGAACAGGACACACTACACTAAATTGTAGCTGTAGCTGAACACTGTGCAGAGGTCTCACTACACTAACTTGTAGTTTTAGCTGAACACTGTGAACAGGACGCACTACACTAACTTGTAGCTTTAGCTGAACACTGTGAACAGGACACACTACACTAAAGTGTAGCTGTAGCTGAACACTGTGCAGAGGTCTCACTACACTAACTTGTAGTTTTAGCTGAACACTGTCAGCAGGACGCACTACACTAACTTGTAGCTTTAGCTGAACACTGTGCAGAGGTCTCACTACACTAACTTGCAGTTTTAGCTGAACACTGTGAGCAGGACGCACTACACTAACTTGTAGCTTTAGCTGAACACTGTGCAGAGGTCTCACTACACTAACTTGTAGTTTTAGCTGAACACTGTGAGCAGGACGCACTACACTAACTTGTAGCTTTAGCTGAACACTGTGCAGAGGTCTCACTACACTAACTTGTAGTTTTAGCTGAACACTGTGAACAGGACACACTACACTAACTTGTAGCTTTAGCTGAACACTGTGCAGAGGTCTCACTACACTAACTTGTAGCTTTAGCTCAACACTGTGCAGAGTTCTCACTACACTAACTTGTAGTTTTAGCTGAACACTATGAACAGGACGCACTACACTAAAGTGTAGCTTTAGCTGAACACTGTGAACAGGACGCACTATACTAACTTGTAGCTTTAGCTGAACACTGTGCAGAGGTCTCACTACACTAACTTGTAGTTTTAGCTGAACACTGTGCAGAGGTCTCACTACACTAACTTGTAGTTTTAGCTGAACACTGTGAACAGGACGCACTACACTAACTTGTAGCTTTAGCTGCACAGCGTGCAGAGGTCTCACTACCCTAACTAGTAGTTTTAGCTGAACACTGTGAGCAGGACACACTACACTAACTTGTAACTTTAGCTGAACACTGTGCAGAGGTCTCACTACACTAACTTGTAGCTTTAGCTCAACACTGTGCAGAGTTCTCACTACACTAACTTGTAGTTTTAGCTGAACACTGTGAACAGGACGCACTACACTAACTTGTAGCTTTAGCTGAACACTGTGCAGAGGTCTCACTACACTAACTTGTAGTTTTAGCTGAACACTGTGCAGAGGTCTCACTACACTAACTTGTAGTTTTAGCTGAACACTGTGAACAGGACGCACTACACTAAAGTGTAGCTTTAGCTGAACACTGTGAACAGGACACACTATACTAACTTGTAGCTTTAGCTGAACACTGTGCAGAGGTCTCACTACACTAACTTGTAGTTTTAGCTGAACACTGTGCAGAGGTCTCACTACACTAACTTGTAGTTTTTGCTGAACACTGTGAACAGGACGCACTACACTAAAGTGTAGCTTTAGCTGAACACTGTGAGCAGGACGCACTACACTAACTTGTAGCTTTAGCTGAACACTGTGCAGAGGTCTCGCTACACTAACTTGCAGTTTTAGCTGAACACTGTGAGCAGGACGCACTACACTAACTTGTAGCTTTAGCTGAACACTGTGCAGAGGTCCCACTACACTAACTTGTAGTTTTAGCTGAACACTGTGAGCAGGACACACTACACTAACTTGTAGCTTTAGCTGAACACTGTGCAGAGGTCTCACTACACTAACTTGTAGTTTTAGCCTGAACACTGTGAACAGGACTCACTACACTAACTTGTAGCTTTAGCTGAACACTGTGCAGAGGTCTCACTACACTAACTAGTAGATTTAGCTGAACACTGTGAGCAGGACACACTACACTAACTTGTAGCTTTAGCTGAACACTGTGCAGAGGTCTAGCTACACTAACTTGTAGCTTTAGCTCAACACTGTGCAGAGGTTTTACCACACTATCTTGTAGTTTTAGCTGAACAATGTGAACAGGACGCACTAAACTAAAGTGTAGCTTTAGCTGAACACTGTGAACAGGATGCACTAAACTAACTTGTAGCTTTAGCTGAACACTGTGCAGAGGTCTCACTACACTAACTTGTAGTTTTAGCTGAACACTGTAAACAGGACGCACTACACTAACTTGTAGCTTTAGCTGAGCACTGCAGAGGTCTCAATTCACTAACTTGTAGTTTTAGCTGAACACTGTGCAGAGGTCTCACTACACTAACTTGTAGTTTTAGCTGAACACTGTGAACAGGATGCACTACACTAACTTGTGGCTTTAGCTGAACACCTTGAACAGGACACACTACACTAAATTGTAGGTGTAGCTGAACACTGTGCAGAGGTCTCACTACACTAACTTGTAGTTTTAGCTGAACACTGTGAACAGGACGCACTACACTAACTTGTAGCTTTAGCTGAACACTGTGAACAGGACACACTACACTAAAGTTTAGCTGTAGCTGCACACTGTGCAGAGGTCTCACTACACTAACTTGTAGTTTTAGCTGAACACTGTGAACAGGACGCACTACACTAACTTGTAGCTTTAGCTGAACACTGTGAACAGGACTCACTACACTAACTTGTAGCTTTAGCTGAACACTGTGCAGAGGTCTCACTACACTAACTAGTAGATTTAGCTGAACACTGTGAGCAGGACACACTACACTAACTTGTAGCTTTAGCTGAACACTGTGCAGAGGTCTAGCTACACTAACTTATAGCTTTAGCTCAACACTGTGCAGAGGTCTCACTACACTAACTTGTAGTTTTAGCTGAACAATGTGAACAGGACGCACTAAACTAAAGTGTAGCTTTAGCTGAACACTGTGAACAGGACGCACTAAACTAACTTGTAGCTTTAGCTGAACACTGTGCAGAGGTCTCACTACACTAACTTGTAGTTTTAGCTGAACACTGTAAACAGGACGCACTACACTAACTTGTAGCTTTAGCTGAGCACTGCAGAGGTCTCAATTCACTAACTTGTAGTTTTAGCTGAACACTGTGCAGAGGTCTCACTACACTAAATTGTAGTTTTAGCTGAACACTGTGAACAGGACGCACTACACTAACTTGTAGCTTTAGCTGAACACCTTGAACAGGACACACTACACTAAAGTGTAGCTGTAGCTGAACACTGTGCAGAGGTCTCACTACAGTAACTTGTAGTTTTAGCTGAACACTGTGAGCAGGACGCACTACACTAACTTGTAGCTTTAGCTGAACACTGTGCAGAGGTCTCACTACACTAACTTGCAGTTTTAGCTGAACACTGTGAGCAGGACGCACTACACTAACTTGTAGTTTTAGCTGAACACTGTGCAGAGGTCTCACTACACTAACTAGTAGTTTTAGCTGAACACTGTGAGCAGGACGCACTACACTAACTTGTAGCTTTAGCTGAACACTGTGCAGAGGTCTCACTACACTAACTTGTAGCTTTAGCTCAACACTGAGCAGAGGTCTCACTACACTAACTTGTAGTTTTAGCTGAACACTGTGAACAGGACGCACTACACTAACTTGTAGCTTTAGCTGAACACTGTGCAGAGGTCTCACTACACTAACTTGTAGTTTTAGCTGAACACTGTGCAAAGGTCTCACTACACTAACTTGTAGATTTAGCTGAACACTGTGAACAGGACGCACTACACTAAAGTGTAGCTTTAGCTTAACACTGTGAACAGGACGCACTATACTAACTTGTAGCTTTAGCTGAACACTGTGCAGAGGTCTCACTACACTAACTTGTAACTGAACACTGTGCAGAGGTCTCACTACACTAACTTGTAGCTTTAGCTGAACACTGTGCAGAGGTCTCACTACACTAACTTGTAGCTTTAGCGGAACACTGTGCAGAGGTCTCACTACACTAACTTGTAGTTTTAGCTGAACACTGTGAACAGGACGCACTACACTAACTTGTAGCTTTAGCTGAACACTGTGAACAGGACACACTACACTAAAGTGTAGCTGTAGCTGAACACTGTGCAGAGGTCTCACTACAGTAACTTGTAGTTTTAGCTGAACACTGTGAGCAGGACGCACTACACTAACTTGTAGCTTTAGCTGAACACTGTGCAGAGGTCTCACTACACTAACTTGCAGTTTTAGCTGAACACTGTGAGCAGGACGCACTACACTAACTTGTAGTTTTAGCTGAACACTGTGCAGAGGTCTCACTACACTAACTAGTAGTTTTAACTGAACACTGTAAGCAGGACGCACTACACTAACTTGTAGCTTTAGCTGAACACTGTGCAGAGGTCTCACTACACTAACTTGTACCTTTAGCTCAACACTGAGCAGAGGTCTCACTACACTAACTTGTAGTTTTAGCTGAACACTGTGAACAGGACGCACTACACTAACTTGTAGCTTTAGCTGAACACTGTGCAGAGGTCTCACTACACTAACTTGTAGTTTTAGCTGAACACTGTGCAAAGGTCTCACTACACTAACTTGTAGATTTAGCTGAACACTGTGAACAGGACGCACTACACTAAAGTGTAGCTTTAGCTTAACACTGTGAACAGGATGCACTATACTAACTTGTAGCTTTAGCTGAACACTGTGCAGAGGTCTCACTACACTAACTTGTAATTTTAGCTGAACACTGTGAGCAGGACGCACTACACTAACTTGTAGCTTTAGCTGAACACTGTGCAGAGGTCTCACTACACTAACTTGTAGTTTTAGCTGTACACTGAGCAGAGGTCTCACTACACTAACTTGTAGTTTTAGCTGAACACTGTGAACAGGACGCACTACACTAAAGTGTAGCTTTAGCTGAACACTGTGAACAGGACGCACTATACTAACTTGTAGCTTTAGCTGAACACTGTGCAGAGGTCTCACTACACTAACTTGTAGTTTTAGCTGAACACTGTAAACAGGACGCACTACACTAACTTGTAGCTTTAGCTGAGCACTGCAGAGGTCTCAATTCACTAACTTGTAGTTTTAGCTGAACACTGTGCAGAGGTCTCACTACACTAAATTGTAGTTTTAGCTGAACACTGTGAACAGGATGCACTACACTAACTTGTAGCTTTAGCTGAACACCTTGAACAGGACACACTACACTAAAGTGTAGCTGTAGCTGAACACTGTGCAGAGGTCTCACTACAGTAACTTGTAGTTTTAGCTGAACACTGTGAGCAGGACGCACTACACTAACTTGTAGCTTTAGCTGAACACTGTGCAGAGGTCTCACTACACTAACTTGCAGTTTTAGCTGAACACTGTGAGCAGGACGCACTACACTAACTTGTAGTTTTAGCTGAACACTGTGCAGAGGTCTCACTACACTAACTTGTAGCTTTAGCTCAACACTGAGCAGAGGTCTCACTACACTAACTTGTAGTTTTAGCTGAACACTGTGAACAGGACGCACTACACTAACTTGTAGCTTTAGCTGAACACTGTGCAGAGGTCTCACTACACTAACTTGTAGTTTTAGCTGAACACTGTGCAAAGGTCTCACTACACTAACTTGTAGATTTAGCTGAACACTGTGAACAGGACGCACTACACTAAAGTGTAGCTTTAGCTTAACACTGTGAACAGGACGCACTATACTAACTTGTAGCTTTAGCTGAACACTGTGCAGAGGTCTCACTACACTAACTTGTAACTGAACACTGTGCAGAGGTCTCACTACACTAACTTGTAGCTTTAGCTGAACACTGTGCAGAGGTCTCACTACACTAACTTGTAGCTTTAGCGGAACACTGTGCAGAGGTCTCACTACACTAACTTGTAGTTTTAGCTGAACACTGTGAACAGGACGCACTACACTAACTTGTAGCTTTAGCTGAACACTGTGAACAGGACACACTACACTAAAGTGTAGCTGTAGCTGAACACTGTGCAGAGGTCTCACTACAGTAACTTGTAGTTTTAGCTGAACACTGTGAGCAGGACGCACTACACTAACTTGTAGCTTTAGCTGAACACTGTGCAGAGGTCTCACTACACTAACTTGCAGTTTTAGCTGAACACTGTGAGCAGGACGCACTACACTAACTTGTAGTTTTAGCTGAACACTGTGCAGAGGTCTCACTACACTAACTAGTAGTTTTAGCTGAACACTGTAAGCAGGACGCACTACACTAACTTGTAGCTTTAGCTGAACACTGTGCAGAGGTCTCACTACACTAACTTGTACCTTTAGCTCAACACTGAGCAGAGGTCTCACTACACTAACTTGTAGTTTTAGCTGAACACTGTGAACAGGACGCACTACACTAACTTGTAGCTTTAGCTGAACACTGTGCAGAGGTCTCACTACACTAACTTGTAGTTTTAGCTGAACACTGTGCAAAGGTCTCACTACACTAACTTGTAGATTTAGCTGAACACTGTGAACAGGACGCACTACACTAAAGTGTAGCTTTAGCTTAACACTGTGAACAGGATGCACTATACTAACTTGTAGCTTTAGCTGAACACTGTGCAGAGGTCTCACTACACTAACTTGTAATTTTAGCTGAACACTGTGAGCAGGACGCACTACACTAACTTGTAGCTTTAGCTGAACACTGTGCAGAGGTCTCACTACACTAACTTGTAGTTTTAGCTGTACACTGAGCAGAGGTCTCACTACACTAACTTGTAGTTTTAGCTGAACACTGTGAACAGGACGCACTGCACTAAAGTGTAGCTTTAGCTGAACACTGTGAACAGGACGCACTATACTAACTTGTAGCTTTAGCTGAACACTGTTCAGAGGTCTCACTACACTAACTTGTAACTGAACACTGTGCAGAGGTCTCACTACACTAACTTGTAGCTTTAGCTGAACACTGTGCAGAGGTCTCACTACACTAACTTGTAGCTTTAGCTGAACACTGTGCAGAGGTCTCACTACACTAACTTGTAGTTTTAGCTGAACACTGTGAACAGGACGCACTACACTAAATTGTAGCTTTAGCTGAACACTGTGAACAGGACGCACTATACTAACTTGTAGCTTTAGCTGAACACTGTGCAGCGGTCTCACTACACTAACTTGTAACTGAACACTGTGAGCAGTACGCACTACACTAACTTTTAGCTTTAGCTGAACACTGTGCAGAGGTCTCACTACACTTACTTGTAGTTTTAGCTGAACACTGTGAGCAGGATGCACTACACTAACTTGTAGCATTAGCTGCACACCGTGCAGAGGTCTCATTACACTAACTAGTAGTTTTAGCTGAACACTGTGAGCAGGACACACTACACTAACTTGTAGCTTTATCTGAACACTGTGCAGAGGTCTCACTACACTAACTTGTAGCTTTAGCTCAACACTGTGCAGAGGTCTCACTACACTAACTTGTAGTTTTAGCTGAACACTGTGAACAGAACGCACTACACTAACTTGTAGCTTTAGCTGAACACTGTGCAGAGGTCTCACTACACTAACTTGTAGTTTTAGCTGAACACTGTGCAGAGGTCTCACTACACTAACTTGTAGTTTTAGCTGAACACTGTGAACAGGATGCACTACACTAAAGTGTAGCTTTAGCTGAACACTGTGAACAGGACGCACTATACTAACTTGTAGCTTTAGCTGAACACTGTGCAGAGGTCTCACTACACTAACTTGTAGTTTTAGCTGAACACCGTGCAGAGGTCTCACTACACTAACTTGTAGTTTTAGCTGAACACTGTGAACAGGACGCACTGCACTAAAGTGTAGCTTTAGCTGAACACTGTGAGCAGGATGCACTACACTAACTTGTAGCATTAGCTGAACACTGTGCAGAGGTCTCACTACACTAACTTGCAGTTTTAGCTGAACACTGTGAGCAGGATGCACTACACTAACTTGTAGCTTTAGCTGAACACTGTGCAGAGGTCTCACTACACTAACTTGTAGTTTTGGCTGAACACTGTGAACAGGACGCACTACACTAACTTGTAGCTTTAGCTGAACACTGTGCAGAGGTCTCACTACACTAACTAGTAGTTTTAGCTGAACACTGTGCAGTGGTCTCACTACACTAACTTGTAGCTTTATCTGAACACTGTGCAGAGGTCTCTCTACACTAACTTGTAGCTTTAGCTGAACACTGTGCAGAGGTCTCACTACACTAACTTGTAGTTTTAGCTGAACACTGTGAGCAGGACGCACTACACTAACTTGTAGCTTTAGCTGAACACTGTACAGAGGTCTCACTACACTAACTTGTAGTTTTAGCTGAACACTGTGCAGAGGTCTCACTACACTAACATTTAGTTTTAGCTGAACACTGTGAACAGGACGCACTACACTAAAGTGTAGCTTTAGCTGAACACTGTAAACAGGACGCACTATACTAACTTGTAGCTTTAGCTGAACACTGTGAACAGGACACACTACACTAAAGTGTAGCTGTAGCTGAACACTGTGCAGAGGTCTCACTACAGTAACTTGTAGTTTTAGCTGAACACTGTGAACAGGACGCACTACACTAACTTGTAGCTTTAGCTGAACACTGTGAACAGGACACACTACACTAAAGTGTAGCTGTAGCTGAACACTGTGCAGAGGTCTCACTACAGTAACTTGTAGTTTTAGCTGAACACTGTGAGCAGGACGCACTACACTAACTTGTAGCTTTAGCTGAACACTGTGCAGAGGTCTCACTACACTAACTTGCAGTTTTAGCTGAACACTGTGAGCAGGACGCACTACACTAACTTGTAGTTTTAGCTGAACACTGTGCAGAGGTCTCACTACTCTAACTAGTAGTTTTAACTGAACACTGTAAGCAGGACGCACTACACTAACTTGTAGCTTTAGCTGAACACTGTGCAGAGGTCTCACTACACTAACTTGTACCTTTAGCTCAACACTGAGCAGAGGTCTCACTACACTAACTTGTAGTTTTAGCTGAACACTGTGAACAGGACGCACTACACTAACTTGTAGCCTTAGCTGAACACTGTGCAGAGGTCTCACTACACTAACTTGTAGTTTTAGCTGAACACTGTGCAAAGGTCTCACTACACTAACTTGTAGATTTAGCTGAACACTGTGAACAGGACGCACTACACTAAAGTGTAGCTTTAGCTTAACACTGTGAACAGGATGCACTATACTAACTTGTAGCTTTAGCTGAACACTGTGCAGAGGTCTCACTACACTAACTTGTAATTTTAGCTGAACACTGTGAGCAGGACGCACTACACTAACTTGTAGCTTTAGCTGAACACTGTGCAGAGGTCTCACTACACTAACTTGTAGTTTTAGCTGTACACTGAGCAGAGGTCTCACTACACTAACTTGTAGTTTTAGCTGAACACTGTGAACAGGACGCACTACACTAAAGTGTAGCTTTAGCTGAACACTGTGAACAGGACGCACTATACTAACTTGTAGCTTTAGCTGAACACTGTGCAGAGGTCTCACTACACTAACTTGTAGTTTTAGCTGAACACTGTAAACAGGACGCACTACACTAACTTGTAGCTTTAGCTGAGCACTGCAGAGGTCTCAATTCACTAACTTGTAGTTTTAGCTGAACACTGTGCAGAGGTCTCACTACACTAAATTGTAGTTTTAGCTGAACACTGTGAACAGGACGCACTACACTAACTTGTAGCTTTAGCTGAACACCTTGAACAGGACACACTACACTAAAGTGTAGCTGTAGCTGAACACTGTGCAGAGGTCTCACTACAGTAACTTGTAGTTTTAGCTGAACACTGTGAGCAGGACGCACTACACTAACTTGTAGCTTTAGCTGAACACTGTGCAGAGGTCTCACTACACTAACTTGCAGTTTTAGCTGAACACTGTGAGCAGGACGCACTACACTAACTTGTAGTTTTAGCTGAACACTGTGCAGAGGTCTCACTACACTAACTTGTAGCTTTAGCTCAACACTGAGCAGAGGTCTCACTACACTAACTTGTAGTTTTAGCTGAACACTGTGAACAGGACGCACTACACTAACTTGTAGCTTTAGCTGAACACTGTGCAGAGGTCTCACTACACTAACTTGTAGTTTTAGCTGAACACTGTGCAAAGGTCTCACTACACTAACTTGTAGATTTAGCTGAACACTGTGAACAGGACGCACTACACTAAAGTGTAGCTTTAGCTTAACACTGTGAACAGGACGCACTATACTAACTTGTAGCTTTAGCTGAACACTGTGCAGAGGTCTCACTACACTAACTTGTAACTGAACACTGTGCAGAGGTCTCACTACACTAACTTGTAGCTTTAGCTGAACACTGTGCAGAGGTCTCACTACACTAACTTGTAGCTTTAGCGGAACACTGTGCAGAGGTCTCACTACACTAACTTGTAGTTTTAGCTGAACACTGTGAACAGGACGCACTACACTAACTTGTAGCTTTAGCTGAACACTGTGAACAGGACACACTACACTAAAGTGTAGCTGTAGCTGAACACTGTGCAGAGGTCTCACTACAGTAACTTGTAGTTTTAGCTGAACACTGTGAGCAGGACGCACTACACTAACTTGTAGCTTTAGCTGAACACTGTGCAGAGGTCTCACTACACTAACTTGCAGTTTTAGCTGAACACTGTGAGCAGGACGCACTACACTAACTTGTAGTTTTAGCTGAACACTGTGCAGAGGTCTCACTACACTAACTAGTAGTTTTAGCTGAACACTGTAAGCAGGACGCACTACACTAACTTGTAGCTTTAGCTGAACACTGTGCAGAGGTCTCACTACACTAACTTGTACCTTTAGCTCAACACTGAGCAGAGGTCTCACTACACTAACTTGTAGTTTTAGCTGAACACTGTGAACAGGACGCACTACACTAACTTGTAGCTTTAGCTGAACACTGTGCAGAGGTCTCACTACACTAACTTGTAGTTTTAGCTGAACACTGTGCAAAGGTCTCACTACACTAACTTGTAGATTTAGCTGAACACTGTGAACAGGACGCACTACACTAAAGTGTAGCTTTAGCTTAACACTGTGAACAGGATGCACTATACTAACTTGTAGCTTTAGCTGAACACTGTGCAGAGGTCTCACTACACTAACTTGTAATTTTAGCTGAACACTGTGAGCAGGACGCACTACACTAACTTGTAGCTTTAGCTGAACACTGTGCAGAGGTCTCACTACACTAACTTGTAGTTTTAGCTGTACACTGAGCAGAGGTCTCACTACACTAACTTGTAGTTTTAGCTGAACACTGTGAACAGGACGCACTGCACTAAAGTGTAGCTTTAGCTGAACACTGTGAACAGGACGCACTATACTAACTTGTAGCTTTAGCTGAACACTGTTCAGAGGTCTCACTACACTAACTTGTAACTGAACACTGTGCAGAGGTCTCACTACACTAACTTGTAGCTTTAGCTGAACACTGTGCAGAGGTCTCACTACACTAACTTGTAGCTTTAGCTGAACACTGTGCAGAGGTCTCACTACACTAACTTGTAGTTTTAGCTGAACACTGTGAACAGGACGCACTACACTAAATTGTAGCTTTAGCTGAACACTGTGAACAGGACGCACTATACTAACTTGTAGCTTTAGCTGAACACTGTGCAGCGGTCTCACTACACTAACTTGTAACTGAACACTGTGAGCAGTACGCACTACACTAACTTTTAGCTTTAGCTGAACACTGTGCAGAGGTCTCACTACACTTACTTGTAGTTTTAGCTGAACACTGTGAGCAGGATGCACTACACTAACTTGTAGCATTAGCTGCACACCGTGCAGAGGTCTCATTACACTAACTAGTAGTTTTAGCTGAACACTGTGAGCAGGACACACTACACTAACTTGTAGCTTTATCTGAACACTGTGCAGAGGTCTCACTACACTAACTTGTAGCTTTAGCTCAACACTGTGCAGAGGTCTCACTACACTAACTTGTAGTTTTAGCTGAACACTGTGAACAGAACGCACTACACTAACTTGTAGCTTTAGCTGAACACTGTGCAGAGGTCTCACTACACTAACTTGTAGTTTTAGCTGAACACTGTGCAGAGGTCTCACTACACTAACTTGTAGTTTTAGCTGAACACTGTGAACAGGATGCACTACACTAAAGTGTAGCTTTAGCTGAACACTGTGAACAGGACGCACTATACTAACTTGTAGCTTTAGCTGAACACTGTGCAGAGGTCTCACTACACTAACTTGTAGTTTTAGCTGAACACCGTGCAGAGGTCTCACTACACTAACTTGTAGTTTTAGCTGAACACTGTGAACAGGACGCACTGCACTAAAGTGTAGCTTTAGCTGAACACTGTGAGCAGGATGCACTACACTAACTTGTAGCATTAGCTGAACACTGTGCAGAGGTCTCACTACACTAACTTGCAGTTTTAGCTGAACACTGTGAGCAGGATGCACTACACTAACTTGTAGCTTTAGCTGAACACTGTGCAGAGGTCTCACTACACTAACTTGTAGTTTTGGCTGAACACTGTGAACAGGACGCACTACACTAACTTGTAGCTTTAGCTGAACACTGTGCAGAGGTCTCACTACACTAACTAGTAGTTTTAGCTGAACACTGTGCAGTGGTCTCACTACACTAACTTGTAGCTTTATCTGAACACTGTGCAGAGGTCTCTCTACACTAACTTGTAGCTTTAGCTGAACACTGTGCAGAGGTCTCACTACACTAACTTGTAGTTTTAGCTGAACACTGTGAGCAGGACGCACTACACTAACTTGTAGCTTTAGCTGAACACTGTACAGAGGTCTCACTACACTAACTTGTAGTTTTAGCTGAACACTGTGCAGAGGTCTCACTACACTAACATTTAGTTTTAGCTGAACACTGTGAACAGGACGCACTACACTAAAGTGTAGCTTTAGCTGAACACTGTAAACAGGACGCACTATACTAACTTGTAGCTTTAGCTGAACACTGTGCAGAGGTCTCACTACAGTAACTTGTAGTTTTAGTTGAACACTGTCAGCAGGACGCACTACACTAACTTGTAGCTTTAGCTGAACACTGTACAGAGGTCTCACTACACTAACTTGCAGTTTTAGCTGAACACTGTGCAGATGTCTCACTACACTAACTTGTAGTTTTAGCTGAACACTGTGCAGAGGTCTCACTACATTAACTTGTAGTTTTAGCTGAACACTGTGAACAGGACGCACTACACTAACTTGTAGCTTTAGCTCAACACTGTGCAGAGGTCTCACTACACTAACTAGTAGTTTTAGCTGAACACTGTGAGCAGGATGCACTACACTAACTTGTAGCATTAGCAGAACACTGTGCAGAGGTCTCACTACACTAACTTGCAGTTTTAGCTGAACACTGTGAGCAGGATGCACTACACTAACTTGTAGCATTAGCAGAACACTGTGCAGAGGTCTCACTACACTAACTTGCAGTTTTAGCTGAACACTGTGAGCAGGATGCACTACACTAACTTGTAGCTTTAGCTGAACACTGTGCAGAGGTCTAACTACACTAACTTGTAGTTTTAGCTGAACACTGTGAACAGGACGCACTACACTAACTTGTAGCTTTAGCTCAACACTGTGCAGAGGTCTCACTACACTAACTAGTAGTTTTAGCTGAACACTGTGAGCAGGATGCACTACACTAACTTGTAGCATTAGCAGAACACTGTGCAGAGGTCTCACTACACTAACTAGTAGTTTTAGCTGAACACTGTGAGCAGGATGCACTACACTAACTTGTAGCATTAGCAGAACACTGTGCAGAGGTCTCACTACACTAACTTGCAGTTTTAGCTGAACACTGTGAGCAGGATGCACTACACTAACTTGTAGCATTAGCTGAACACTGTGCAGAGGTCTCACTACACTAACTTGCAGTTTTAGCTGAACACTGTGAGCAGGATGCACTACACTAACTTGTAGCTTTAGCTGAACACTGTGCAGAGGTCTCACTACACTAACTTGTAGTTTTAGCTGAACACTGTGAACAGGACGCACTACACTAACTTGTAGCTTTAGCTCAACACTGTGCAGAGGTCTCACTACACTAACTAGTAGTTTTAGCTGAACACTGTGAGCAGGATGCACTACACTAACTTGTAGCATTAGCAGAACACTGTGCAGAGGTCTCACTACACTAACTTGCAGTTTTAGCTGAACACTGTGAGCAAGATGCACTACACTAACTTGTAGCTTTAGCTGAACACTGTGCAGAGGTCTCACTACACTAACTTGTAGTTTTAGCTGAACACTGTGAACAGGACGCACTACACTAACTTGTAGCTTTAGCTCAACACTGTGCAGAGGTCTCACTACACTAACTAGTAGTTTTAGCTGAACACTGTGCAGAGGTCTCACTACACTAACTTGTAGTTTTAGCTGAACACTGTGAACAGGACCCACTGCACTAAAGTGTAGCTTTAGCTGAAAACTGTGAGCAGGATGCACTACACTAACTTGTAGCATTAGCTGAACACTGTGCAGAGGTCTCACTACACTAACTTGCAGTTTTAGCTGAACACTGTGAGCAGGATGCACTACACTAACTTGTAGCTTTAGCTGAACACTGTGCAGTGGTCTCACTACACTAACTTGTAGCTTTAGCTGAACACTGTGCAGAGGTCTCTCTACACTAACTTGTAGCTTTAGCTGAACACTGTGCAGAGGTCTCACTACAGTAACTTGTAGTTTTAGCTGAACACTGTGAGCAGGACGCACTACACTAACTTGTAGCTTTAGCTGAACACTGTACAGAGGTCTCACTACACTAACTTGTAGTTTTAGCTGAACACTGTGCAGAGGTCTCACTACACTAACATTTCGTTTTAGCTGAACACTGTGAACAGGACGCACTACACTAAAGTGTAGCTTTAGCTGAACACTGTGAGCAGGACGCACTACACTAACTTGTAGCTTTAGCTGAACACTGTACAGAGGTCTCACTACACTAACTTGTAGTTTTAGCTGAACACTGTGCAGAGGTCTCACTACCCTAACATTTAGTTTTAGCTGAACACTGTGAACAGGACGCACTACACTAACTTGTAGCTTTAGCTGAACACCGTGAACAGGACACACTACACTAAATTGTAGCTGTAGCTGAACACTGTGCAGAGGTCTCACTACACTAACTTGTAGTTTTAGATGAACACTGTGAACAGGACGCACTACACTAACTTGTAGCTTTAGCTGAACACTGTGAACAGGACACACTACACTAAAGTGTAGCTGTAGCTGAACACTGTGCAGAGGTCTCACTACACTAACTTGTAGTTTTAGCTGAACACTGTCAGCAGGACGCACTACACTAACTTGTAGCTTTAGCTGAACACTGTGCAGAGGTCTCACTACACTAACTTGCAGTTTTAGCTGAACACTGTGAGCAGGACGCACTACACTAACTTGTAGCTTTAGCTGAACACTGTGCAGAGGTCTCACTACACTAACTTGTAATTTTAGCTGAACACTGTGAGCAGGACGCACTACACTAACTTGTAGCTTTAGCTGAACACTGTGCAGAGGTCTCACTACACTAACTTGTAGTTTTAGCTGAACACTGTGAACAGGACACACTACACTAACTTGTAGCTTTAGCTGAACACTGTGCAGAGGTCTCACTACACTAACTTGTAGCTTTAGCTCAACACTGTGCAGAGTTCTCACTACATTAACTTGTAGGTTTAGCTGAACACTATGAACAGGACGCACTACACTAAAGTGTAGCTTTAGCTGAACACTGTGAACAGGACGCACTATACTAACTTGTAGCTTTAGCTGAACACTGTGAACAGGACACACTACACTAACTTGTAGCTTTAGCTGAACACTGTGCAGAGGTCTCACTACACTAACTTGTAGTTTTAGCTGAACACTGTGCAGAGGTCTCACTACACTAACTTGTAGTTTTAGCTGAACACTGTGAACAGGACGCACTACACTAACTTGTAGCTTTAGCTGCACAGCGTGCAGAGGTCTCACTACCCTAACTAGTAGTTTTAGCTGAACACTGTGAGCAGGACACACTACACTAACGTGTAGCTTTAGCTGAACACTGTGCAGAGGTCTCACTACACTAACTTGTAGCTTTAGCTCAACACTGTGCAGAGTTCTCACTACACTAACTTGTAGTTTTAGCTGAACACTGTGAACAGGACGCACTACACTAACTTGTAGCTTTAGCTGAACACTGTGCAGAGGTCTCACTACACTAACTTGTAGTTTTAGCTGAACACTGTGCAGAGCTCTCACTACACTAATTTGTAGTTTTAGCTGAACACTGTGAACAGGACGCACTACACTAAAGTGTAGCTTTAGCTGAACACTGTGAACAGGACACACTATACTAACTTGTAGCTTTAGCTGAACACTGTGCAGAGGTCTCACTACAGTAACTTGTAGTTTTAGCTGAACACTGTGAGCAGGACGCACTACACTAACTTGTAGCTTTAGCTGAACACTGTGCAGAGGTCTCACTACACTAACTTGCAGTTTTAGCTGAACACTGTGAGCAGGACGCACTACACTAACTTGTAGTTTTAGCTGAACACTGTGCAGAGGTCTCACTACACTAACTTGTAGTTTTAGCTGAACACTGTGACCAGGACGCACTACACTAACTTGTAGCTTTAGCTGAACACTGTGCAGAGGTCTCACTACACTAACTTGTAGTTTTAGCTGAACACTGTGCAAAGGTCTCACTACACTAACTTGTAGATTTAGCTGAACACTGTGAACAGGACGCACTACACTAAAGTGTAGCTTTAGCTTAACACTGTGAACAGGATGCACTATACTAACTTGTAGCTTTAGCTGAACACTGTGCAGAGGTCTCACTACACTAACTTGTAATTTTAGCTGAACACTGTGAGCAGGACGCACTACACTAACTTGTAGCTTTAGCTGAACACTGTGCAGAGGTCTCACTACACTAACTTGTAGTTTTAGCTGTACACTGAGCAGAGGTCTCACTACACTAACTTGTAGTTTTAGCTGAACACTGTGAACAGGACGCACTGCACTAAAGTGTAGCTTTAGCTGAACACTGTGAACAGGACGCACTATACTAACTTGTAGCTTTAGCTGAACACTGTTCAGAGGTCTCACTACACTAACTTGTAACTGAACACTGTGCAGAGGTCTCACTACACTAACTTGTAGCTTTAGCTGAACACTGTGCAGAGGTCTCACTACACTAACTTGTAGCTTTAGCTGAACACTGTGCAGAGGTCTCACTACACTAACTTGTAGTTTTAGCTGAACACTGTGAACAGGACGCACTACACTAAATTGTAGCTTTAGCTGAACACTGTGAACAGGACGCACTATACTAACTTGTAGCTTTAGCTGAACACTGTGCAGCGGTCTCACTACACTAACTTGTAACTGAACACTGTGAGCAGTACGCACTACACTAACTTTTAGCTTTAGCTGAACACTGTGCAGAGGTCTCACTACACTTACTTGTAGTTTTAGCTGAACACTGTGAGCAGGATGCACTACACTAACTTGTAGCATTAGCTGCACACCGTGCAGAGGTCTCATTACACTAACTAGTAGTTTTAGCTGAACACTGTGAGCAGGACACACTACACTAACTTGTAGCTTTATCTGAACACTGTGCAGAGGTCTCACTACACTAACTTGTAGCTTTAGCTCAACACTGTGCAGAGGTCTCACTACACTAACTTGTAGTTTTAGCTGAACACTGTGAACAGAACGCACTACACTAACTTGTAGCTTTAGCTGAACACTGTGCAGAGGTCTCACTACACTAACTTGTAGTTTTAGCTGAACACTGTGCAGAGGTCTCACTACACTAACTTGTAGTTTTAGCTGAACACTGTGAACAGGATGCACTACACTAAAGTGTAGCTTTAGCTGAACACTGTGAACAGGACGCACTATACTAACTTGTAGCTTTAGCTGAACACTGTGCAGAGGTCTCACTACACTAACTTGTAGTTTTAGCTGAACACCGTGCAGAGGTCTCACTACACTAACTTGTAGTTTTAGCTGAACACTGTGAACAGGACGCACTGCACTAAAGTGTAGCTTTAGCTGAACACTGTGAGCAGGATGCACTACACTAACTTGTAGCATTAGCTGAACACTGTGCAGAGGTCTCACTACACTAACTTGCAGTTTTAGCTGAACACTGTGAGCAGGATGCACTACACTAACTTGTAGCTTTAGCTGAACACTGTGCAGAGGTCTCACTACACTAACTTGTAGTTTTGGCTGAACACTGTGAACAGGACGCACTACACTAACTTGTAGCTTTAGCTGAACACTGTGCAGAGGTCTCACTACACTAACTAGTAGTTTTAGCTGAACACTGTGCAGTGGTCTCACTACACTAACTTGTAGCTTTATCTGA
The DNA here is from genome assembly GCA_037952925.1 of Lithobates clamitans. NCBI lineage: Eukaryota > Metazoa > Chordata > Amphibia > Anura > Ranidae > Lithobates > Lithobates clamitans. The sequence goes on along the minus strand of JBBGZY010000411.1, from coordinate 9,508,274 downwards.
ACACTGTGCAGAGGTCTCTCTACACTAACTTGTAGCTTTAGCTGAACACTGTGCAGAGGTCTCACTACACTAACTTGTAGTTTTAGCTGAACACTGTGAGCAGGACGCACTACACTAACTTGTAGCTTTAGCTGAACACTGTACAGAGGTCTCACTACACTAACTTGTAGTTTTAGCTGAACACTGTGCAGAGGTCTCACTACACTAACATTTAGTTTTAGCTGAACACTGTGAACAGGACGCACTACACTAAAGTGTAGCTTTAGCTGAACACTGTAAACAGGACGCACTATACTAACTTGTAGCTTTAGCTGAACACTGTGCAGAGGTCTCACTACAGTAACTTGTAGTTTTAGTTGAACACTGTCAGCAGGACGCACTACACTAACTTGTAGCTTTAGCTGAACACTGTACAGAGGTCTCACTACACTAACTTGCAGTTTTAGCTGAACACTGTGCAGATGTCTCACTACACTAACTTGTAGTTTTAGCTGAACACTGTGCAGAGGTCTCACTACATTAACTTGTAGTTTTAGCTGAACACTGTGAACAGGACGCACTACACTAACTTGTAGCTTTAGCTCAACACTGTGCAGAGGTCTCACTACACTAACTAGTAGTTTTAGCTGAACACTGTGAGCAGGATGCACTACACTAACTTGTAGCATTAGCAGAACACTGTGCAGAGGTCTCACTACACTAACTTGCAGTTTTAGCTGAACACTGTGAGCAGGATGCACTACACTAACTTGTAGCATTAGCAGAACACTGTGCAGAGGTCTCACTACACTAACTTGCAGTTTTAGCTGAACACTGTGAGCAGGATGCACTACACTAACTTGTAGCTTTAGCTGAACACTGTGCAGAGGTCTAACTACACTAACTTGTAGTTTTAGCTGAACACTGTGAACAGGACGCACTACACTAACTTGTAGCTTTAGCTCAACACTGTGCAGAGGTCTCACTACACTAACTAGTAGTTTTAGCTGAACACTGTGAGCAGGATGCACTACACTAACTTGTAGCATTAGCAGAACACTGTGCAGAGGTCTCACTACACTAACTAGTAGTTTTAGCTGAACACTGTGAGCAGGATGCACTACACTAACTTGTAGCATTAGCAGAACACTGTGCAGAGGTCTCACTACACTAACTTGCAGTTTTAGCTGAACACTGTGAGCAGGATGCACTACACTAACTTGTAGCATTAGCTGAACACTGTGCAGAGGTCTCACTACACTAACTTGCAGTTTTAGCTGAACACTGTGAGCAGGATGCACTACACTAACTTGTAGCTTTAGCTGAACACTGTGCAGAGGTCTCACTACACTAACTTGTAGTTTTAGCTGAACACTGTGAACAGGACGCACTACACTAACTTGTAGCTTTAGCTCAACACTGTGCAGAGGTCTCACTACACTAACTAGTAGTTTTAGCTGAACACTGTGAGCAGGATGCACTACACTAACTTGTAGCATTAGCAGAACACTGTGCAGAGGTCTCACTACACTAACTTGCAGTTTTAGCTGAACACTGTGAGCAAGATGCACTACACTAACTTGTAGCTTTAGCTGAACACTGTGCAGAGGTCTCACTACACTAACTTGTAGTTTTAGCTGAACACTGTGAACAGGACGCACTACACTAACTTGTAGCTTTAGCTCAACACTGTGCAGAGGTCTCACTACACTAACTAGTAGTTTTAGCTGAACACTGTGCAGAGGTCTCACTACACTAACTTGTAGTTTTAGCTGAACACTGTGAACAGGACCCACTGCACTAAAGTGTAGCTTTAGCTGAAAACTGTGAGCAGGATGCACTACACTAACTTGTAGCATTAGCTGAACACTGTGCAGAGGTCTCACTACACTAACTTGCAGTTTTAGCTGAACACTGTGAGCAGGATGCACTACACTAACTTGTAGCTTTAGCTGAACACTGTGCAGTGGTCTCACTACACTAACTTGTAGCTTTAGCTGAACACTGTGCAGAGGTCTCTCTACACTAACTTGTAGCTTTAGCTGAACACTGTGCAGAGGTCTCACTACAGTAACTTGTAGTTTTAGCTGAACACTGTGAGCAGGACGCACTACACTAACTTGTAGCTTTAGCTGAACACTGTACAGAGGTCTCACTACACTAACTTGTAGTTTTAGCTGAACACTGTGCAGAGGTCTCACTACACTAACATTTCGTTTTAGCTGAACACTGTGAACAGGACGCACTACACTAAAGTGTAGCTTTAGCTGAACACTGTGAGCAGGACGCACTACACTAACTTGTAGCTTTAGCTGAACACTGTACAGAGGTCTCACTACACTAACTTGTAGTTTTAGCTGAACACTGTGCAGAGGTCTCACTACCCTAACATTTAGTTTTAGCTGAACACTGTGAACAGGACGCACTACACTAACTTGTAGCTTTAGCTGAACACCGTGAACAGGACACACTACACTAAATTGTAGCTGTAGCTGAACACTGTGCAGAGGTCTCACTACACTAACTTGTAGTTTTAGATGAACACTGTGAACAGGACGCACTACACTAACTTGTAGCTTTAGCTGAACACTGTGAACAGGACACACTACACTAAAGTGTAGCTGTAGCTGAACACTGTGCAGAGGTCTCACTACACTAACTTGTAGTTTTAGCTGAACACTGTCAGCAGGACGCACTACACTAACTTGTAGCTTTAGCTGAACACTGTGCAGAGGTCTCACTACACTAACTTGCAGTTTTAGCTGAACACTGTGAGCAGGACGCACTACACTAACTTGTAGCTTTAGCTGAACACTGTGCAGAGGTCTCACTACACTAACTTGTAATTTTAGCTGAACACTGTGAGCAGGACGCACTACACTAACTTGTAGCTTTAGCTGAACACTGTGCAGAGGTCTCACTACACTAACTTGTAGTTTTAGCTGAACACTGTGAACAGGACACACTACACTAACTTGTAGCTTTAGCTGAACACTGTGCAGAGGTCTCACTACACTAACTTGTAGCTTTAGCTCAACACTGTGCAGAGTTCTCACTACATTAACTTGTAGGTTTAGCTGAACACTATGAACAGGACGCACTACACTAAAGTGTAGCTTTAGCTGAACACTGTGAACAGGACGCACTATACTAACTTGTAGCTTTAGCTGAACACTGTGCAGCGGTCTCACTACACTAACTTGTAACTGAACACTGTGAGCAGTACGCACTACACTAACTTTTAGCTTTAGCTGAACACTGTGCAGAGGTCTCACTACACTTACTTGTAGTTTTAGCTGAACACTGTGAGCAGGATGCACTACACTAACTTGTAGCATTAGCTGCACACCGTGCAGAGGTCTCATTACACTAACTAGTAGTTTTAGCTGAACACTGTGAGCAGGACACACTACACTAACTTGTAGCTTTATCTGAACACTGTGCAGAGGTCTCACTACACTAACTTGTAGCTTTAGCTCAACACTGTGCAGAGGTCTCACTACACTAACTTGTAGTTTTAGCTGAACACTGTGAACAGAACGCACTACACTAACTTGTAGCTTTAGCTGAACACTGTGCAGAGGTCTCACTACACTAACTTGTAGTTTTAGCTGAACACTGTGCAGAGGTCTCACTACACTAACTTGTAGTTTTAGCTGAACACTGTGAACAGGATGCACTACACTAAAGTGTAGCTTTAGCTGAACACTGTGAACAGGACGCACTATACTAACTTGTAGCTTTAGCTGAACACTGTGCAGAGGTCTCACTACACTAACTTGTAGTTTTAGCTGAACACCGTGCAGAGGTCTCACTACACTAACTTGTAGTTTTAGCTGAACACTGTGAACAGGACGCACTGCACTAAAGTGTAGCTTTAGCTGAACACTGTGAGCAGGATGCACTACACTAACTTGTAGCATTAGCTGAACACTGTGCAGAGGTCTCACTACACTAACTTGCAGTTTTAGCTGAACACTGTGAGCAGGATGCACTACACTAACTTGTAGCTTTAGCTGAACACTGTGCAGAGGTCTCACTACACTAACTTGTAGTTTTGGCTGAACACTGTGAACAGGACGCACTACACTAACTTGTAGCTTTAGCTGAACACTGTGCAGAGGTCTCACTACACTAACTAGTAGTTTTAGCTGAACACTGTGCAGTGGTCTCACTACACTAACTTGTAGCTTTATCTGAACACTGTGCAGAGGTCTCTCTACACTAACTTGTAGCTTTAGCTGAACACTGTGCAGAGGTCTCACTACACTAACTTGTAGTTTTAGCTGAACACTGTGAGCAGGACGCACTACACTAACTTGTAGCTTTAGCTGAACACTGTACAGAGGTCTCACTACACTAACTTGTAGTTTTAGCTGAACACTGTGCAGAGGTCTCACTACACTAACATTTAGTTTTAGCTGAACACTGTGAACAGGACGCACTACACTAACTTGTAGCTTTAGCTGAACACTGTGAACAGGACACACTACACTAAAGTGTAGCTGTAGCTGAACACTGTGCAGAGGTCTCACTACAGTAACTTGTAGTTTTAGCTGAACACTGTGAGCAGGACGCACTACACTAACTTGTAGCTTTAGCTGAACACTGTGCAGAGGTCTCACTACACTAACTTGCAGTTTTAGCTGAACACTGTGAGCAGGACGCACTACACTAACTTGTAGTTTTAGCTGAACACTGTGCAGAGGTCTCACTACTCTAACTAGTAGTTTTAACTGAACACTGTAAGCAGGACGCACTACACTAACTTGTAGCTTTAGCTGAACACTGTGCAGAGGTCTCACTACACTAACTTGTACCTTTAGCTCAACACTGAGCAGAGGTCTCACTACACTAACTTGTAGTTTTAGCTGAACACTGTGAACAGGACGCACTACACTAACTTGTAGCCTTAGCTGAACACTGTGCAGAGGTCTCACTACACTAACTTGTAGTTTTAGCTGAACACTGTGCAAAGGTCTCACTACACTAACTTGTAGATTTAGCTGAACACTGTGAACAGGACGCACTACACTAAAGTGTAGCTTTAGCTTAACACTGTGAACAGGATGCACTATACTAACTTGTAGCTTTAGCTGAACACTGTGCAGAGGTCTCACTACACTAACTTGTAATTTTAGCTGAACACTGTGAGCAGGACGCACTACACTAACTTGTAGCTTTAGCTGAACACTGTGCAGAGGTCTCACTACACTAACTTGTAGTTTTAGCTGTACACTGAGCAGAGGTCTCACTACACTAACTTGTAGTTTTAGCTGAACACTGTGAACAGGACGCACTACACTAAAGTGTAGCTTTAGCTGAACACTGTGAACAGGACGCACTATACTAACTTGTAGCTTTAGCTGAACACTGTGCAGAGGTCTCACTACACTAACTTGTAGTTTTAGCTGAACACTGTAAACAGGACGCACTACACTAACTTGTAGCTTTAGCTGAGCACTGCAGAGGTCTCAATTCACTAACTTGTAGTTTTAGCTGAACACTGTGCAGAGGTCTCACTACACTAAATTGTAGTTTTAGCTGAACACTGTGAACAGGACGCACTACACTAACTTGTAGCTTTAGCTGAACACCTTGAACAGGACACACTACACTAAAGTGTAGCTGTAGCTGAACACTGTGCAGAGGTCTCACTACAGTAACTTGTAGTTTTAGCTGAACACTGTGAGCAGGACGCACTACACTAACTTGTAGCTTTAGCTGAACACTGTGCAGAGGTCTCACTACACTAACTTGCAGTTTTAGCTGAACACTGTGAGCAGGACGCACTACACTAACTTGTAGTTTTAGCTGAACACTGTGCAGAGGTCTCACTACACTAACTTGTAGCTTTAGCTCAACACTGAGCAGAGGTCTCACTACACTAACTTGTAGTTTTAGCTGAACACTGTGAACAGGACGCACTACACTAACTTGTAGCTTTAGCTGAACACTGTGCAGAGGTCTCACTACACTAACTTGTAGTTTTAGCTGAACACTGTGCAAAGGTCTCACTACACTAACTTGTAGATTTAGCTGAACACTGTGAACAGGACGCACTACACTAAAGTGTAGCTTTAGCTTAACACTGTGAACAGGACGCACTATACTAACTTGTAGCTTTAGCTGAACACTGTGCAGAGGTCTCACTACACTAACTTGTAACTGAACACTGTGCAGAGGTCTCACTACACTAACTTGTAGCTTTAGCTGAACACTGTGCAGAGGTCTCACTACACTAACTTGTAGCTTTAGCGGAACACTGTGCAGAGGTCTCACTACACTAACTTGTAGTTTTAGCTGAACACTGTGAACAGGACGCACTACACTAACTTGTAGCTTTAGCTGAACACTGTGAACAGGACACACTACACTAAAGTGTAGCTGTAGCTGAACACTGTGCAGAGGTCTCACTACAGTAACTTGTAGTTTTAGCTGAACACTGTGAGCAGGACGCACTACACTAACTTGTAGCTTTAGCTGAACACTGTGCAGAGGTCTCACTACACTAACTTGCAGTTTTAGCTGAACACTGTGAGCAGGACGCACTACACTAACTTGTAGTTTTAGCTGAACACTGTGCAGAGGTCTCACTACACTAACTAGTAGTTTTAGCTGAACACTGTAAGCAGGACGCACTACACTAACTTGTAGCTTTAGCTGAACACTGTGCAGAGGTCTCACTACACTAACTTGTACCTTTAGCTCAACACTGAGCAGAGGTCTCACTACACTAACTTGTAGTTTTAGCTGAACACTGTGAACAGGACGCACTACACTAACTTGTAGCTTTAGCTGAACACTGTGCAGAGGTCTCACTACACTAACTTGTAGTTTTAGCTGAACACTGTGCAAAGGTCTCACTACACTAACTTGTAGATTTAGCTGAACACTGTGAACAGGACGCACTACACTAAAGTGTAGCTTTAGCTTAACACTGTGAACAGGATGCACTATACTAACTTGTAGCTTTAGCTGAACACTGTGCAGAGGTCTCACTACACTAACTTGTAATTTTAGCTGAACACTGTGAGCAGGACGCACTACACTAACTTGTAGCTTTAGCTGAACACTGTGCAGAGGTCTCACTACACTAACTTGTAGTTTTAGCTGTACACTGAGCAGAGGTCTCACTACACTAACTTGTAGTTTTAGCTGAACACTGTGAACAGGACGCACTGCACTAAAGTGTAGCTTTAGCTGAACACTGTGAACAGGACGCACTATACTAACTTGTAGCTTTAGCTGAACACTGTTCAGAGGTCTCACTACACTAACTTGTAACTGAACACTGTGCAGAGGTCTCACTACACTAACTTGTAGCTTTAGCTGAACACTGTGCAGAGGTCTCACTACACTAACTTGTAGCTTTAGCTGAACACTGTGCAGAGGTCTCACTACACTAACTTGTAGTTTTAGCTGAACACTGTGAACAGGACGCACTACACTAAATTGTAGCTTTAGCTGAACACTGTGAACAGGACGCACTATACTAACTTGTAGCTTTAGCTGAACACTGTGCAGCGGTCTCACTACACTAACTTGTAACTGAACACTGTGAGCAGTACGCACTACACTAACTTTTAGCTTTAGCTGAACACTGTGCAGAGGTCTCACTACACTTACTTGTAGTTTTAGCTGAACACTGTGAGCAGGATGCACTACACTAACTTGTAGCATTAGCTGCACACCGTGCAGAGGTCTCATTACACTAACTAGTAGTTTTAGCTGAACACTGTGAGCAGGACACACTACACTAACTTGTAGCTTTATCTGAACACTGTGCAGAGGTCTCACTACACTAACTTGTAGCTTTAGCTCAACACTGTGCAGAGGTCTCACTACACTAACTTGTAGTTTTAGCTGAACACTGTGAACAGAACGCACTACACTAACTTGTAGCTTTAGCTGAACACTGTGCAGAGGTCTCACTACACTAACTTGTAGTTTTAGCTGAACACTGTGCAGAGGTCTCACTACACTAACTTGTAGTTTTAGCTGAACACTGTGAACAGGATGCACTACACTAAAGTGTAGCTTTAGCTGAACACTGTGAACAGGACGCACTATACTAACTTGTAGCTTTAGCTGAACACTGTGCAGAGGTCTCACTACACTAACTTGTAGTTTTAGCTGAACACCGTGCAGAGGTCTCACTACACTAACTTGTAGTTTTAGCTGAACACTGTGAACAGGACGCACTGCACTAAAGTGTAGCTTTAGCTGAACACTGTGAGCAGGATGCACTACACTAACTTGTAGCATTAGCTGAACACTGTGCAGAGGTCTCACTACACTAACTTGCAGTTTTAGCTGAACACTGTGAGCAGGATGCACTACACTAACTTGTAGCTTTAGCTGAACACTGTGCAGAGGTCTCACTACACTAACTTGTAGTTTTGGCTGAACACTGTGAACAGGACGCACTACACTAACTTGTAGCTTTAGCTGAACACTGTGCAGAGGTCTCACTACACTAACTAGTAGTTTTAGCTGAACACTGTGCAGTGGTCTCACTACACTAACTTGTAGCTTTATCTGAACACTGTGCAGAGGTCTCTCTACACTAACTTGTAGCTTTAGCTGAACACTGTGCAGAGGTCTCACTACACTAACTTGTAGTTTTAGCTGAACACTGTGAGCAGGACGCACTACACTAACTTGTAGCTTTAGCTGAACACTGTACAGAGGTCTCACTACACTAACTTGTAGTTTTAGCTGAACACTGTGCAGAGGTCTCACTACACTAACATTTAGTTTTAGCTGAACACTGTGAACAGGACGCACTACACTAAAGTGTAGCTTTAGCTGAACACTGTAAACAGGACGCACTATACTAACTTGTAGCTTTAGCTGAACACTGTGCAGAGGTCTCACTACAGTAACTTGTAGTTTTAGTTGAACACTGTCAGCAGGACGCACTACACTAACTTGTAGCTTTAGCTGAACACTGTACAGAGGTCTCACTACACTAACTTGCAGTTTTAGCTGAACACTGTGCAGATGTCTCACTACACTAACTTGTAGTTTTAGCTGAACACTGTGCAGAGGTCTCACTACATTAACTTGTAGTTTTAGCTGAACACTGTGAACAGGACGCACTACACTAACTTGTAGCTTTAGCTCAACACTGTGCAGAGGTCTCACTACACTAACTAGTAGTTTTAGCTGAACACTGTGAGCAGGATGCACTACACTAACTTGTAGCATTAGCAGAACACTGTGCAGAGGTCTCACTACACTAACTTGCAGTTTTAGCTGAACACTGTGAGCAGGATGCACTACACTAACTTGTAGCATTAGCAGAACACTGTGCAGAGGTCTCACTACACTAACTTGCAGTTTTAGCTGAACACTGTGAGCAGGATGCACTACACTAACTTGTAGCTTTAGCTGAACACTGTGCAGAGGTCTAACTACACTAACTTGTAGTTTTAGCTGAACACTGTGAACAGGACGCACTACACTAACTTGTAGCTTTAGCTCAACACTGTGCAGAGGTCTCACTACACTAACTAGTAGTTTTAGCTGAACACTGTGAGCAGGATGCACTACACTAACTTGTAGCATTAGCAGAACACTGTGCAGAGGTCTCACTACACTAACTAGTAGTTTTAGCTGAACACTGTGAGCAGGATGCACTACACTAACTTGTAGCATTAGCAGAACACTGTGCAGAGGTCTCACTACACTAACTTGCAGTTTTAGCTGAACACTGTGAGCAGGATGCACTACACTAACTTGTAGCATTAGCTGAACACTGTGCAGAGGTCTCACTACACTAACTTGCAGTTTTAGCTGAACACTGTGAGCAGGATGCACTACACTAACTTGTAGCTTTAGCTGAACACTGTGCAGAGGTCTCACTACACTAACTTGTAGTTTTAGCTGAACACTGTGAACAGGACGCACTACACTAACTTGTAGCTTTAGCTCAACACTGTGCAGAGGTCTCACTACACTAACTAGTAGTTTTAGCTGAACACTGTGAGCAGGATGCACTACACTAACTTGTAGCATTAGCAGAACACTGTGCAGAGGTCTCACTACACTAACTTGCAGTTTTAGCTGAACACTGTGAGCAAGATGCACTACACTAACTTGTAGCTTTAGCTGAACACTGTGCAGAGGTCTCACTACACTAACTTGTAGTTTTAGCTGAACACTGTGAACAGGACGCACTACACTAACTTGTAGCTTTAGCTCAACACTGTGCAGAGGTCTCACTACACTAACTAGTAGTTTTAGCTGAACACTGTGCAGAGGTCTCACTACACTAACTTGTAGTTTTAGCTGAACACTGTGAACAGGACCCACTGCACTAAAGTGTAGCTTTAGCTGAAAACTGTGAGCAGGATGCACTACACTAACTTGTAGCATTAGCTGAACACTGTGCAGAGGTCTCACTACACTAACTTGCAGTTTTAGCTGAACACTGTGAGCAGGATGCACTACACTAACTTGTAGCTTTAGCTGAACACTGTGCAGTGGTCTCACTACACTAACTTGTAGCTTTAGCTGAACACTGTGCAGAGGTCTCTCTACACTAACTTGTAGCTTTAGCTGAACACTGTGCAGAGGTCTCACTACAGTAACTTGTAGTTTTAGCTGAACACTGTGAGCAGGACGCACTACACTAACTTGTAGCTTTAGCTGAACACTGTACAGAGGTCTCACTACACTAACTTGTAGTTTTAGCTGAACACTGTGCAGAGGTCTCACTACACTAACATTTCGTTTTAGCTGAACACTGTGAACAGGACGCACTACACTAAAGTGTAGCTTTAGCTGAACACTGTGAGCAGGACGCACTACACTAACTTGTAGCTTTAGCTGAACACTGTACAGAGGTCTCACTACACTAACTTGTAGTTTTAGCTGAACACTGTGCAGAGGTCTCACTACCCTAACATTTAGTTTTAGCTGAACACTGTGAACAGGACGCACTACACTAACTTGTAGCTTTAGCTGAACACCGTGAACAGGACACACTACACTAAATTGTAGCTGTAGCTGAACACTGTGCAGAGGTCTCACTACACTAACTTGTAGTTTTAGATGAACACTGTGAACAGGACGCACTACACTAACTTGTAGCTTTAGCTGAACACTGTGAACAGGACACACTACACTAAAGTGTAGCTGTAGCTGAACACTGTGCAGAGGTCTCACTACACTAACTTGTAGTTTTAGCTGAACACTGTCAGCAGGACGCACTACACTAACTTGTAGCTTTAGCTGAACACTGTACAGAGGTCTCACTACACTAACTTGTAGTTTTAGCTGAACACTGTGCAGAGGTCTCACTACACTAACATTTAGTTTTAGCTGAACACTGTGAACAGGACGCACTACACTAAAGTGTAGCTTTAGCTGAACACTGTAAACAGGACGCACTATACTAACTTGTAGCTTTAGCTGAACACTGTGCAGAGGTCTCACTACAGTAACTTGTAGTTTTAGTTGAACACTGTCAGCAGGACGCACTACACTAACTTGTAGCTTTAGCTGAACACTGTACAGAGGTCTCACTACACTAACTTGCAGTTTTAGCTGAACACTGTGCAGATGTCTCACTACACTAACTTGTAGTTTTAGCTGAACACTGTGCAGAGGTCTCACTACATTAACTTGTAGTTTTAGCTGAACACTGTGAACAGGACGCACTACACTAACTTGTAGCTTTAGCTCAACACTGTGCAGAGGTCTCACTACACTAACTAGTAGTTTTAGCTGAACACTGTGAGCAGGATGCACTACACTAACTTGTAGCATTAGCAGAACACTGTGCAGAGGTCTCACTACACTAACTTGCAGTTTTAGCTGAACACTGTGAGCAGGATGCACTACACTAACTTGTAGCATTAGCAGAACACTGTGCAGAGGTCTCACTACACTAACTTGCAGTTTTAGCTGAACACTGTGAGCAGGATGCACTACACTAACTTGTAGCTTTAGCTGAACACTGTGCAGAGGTCTAACTACACTAACTTGTAGTTTTAGCTGAACACTGTGAACAGGACGCACTACACTAACTTGTAGCTTTAGCTCAACACTGTGCAGAGGTCTCACTACACTAACTAGTAGTTTTAGCTGAACACTGTGAGCAGGATGCACTACACTAACTTGTAGCATTAGCAGAACACTGTGCAGAGGTCTCACTACACTAACTAGTAGTTTTAGCTGAACACTGTGAGCAGGATGCACTACACTAACTTGTAGCATTAGCAGAACACTGTGCAGAGGTCTCACTACACTAACTTGCAGTTTTAGCTGAACACTGTGAGCAGGATGCACTACACTAACTTGTAGCATTAGCTGAACACTGTGCAGAGGTCTCACTACACTAACTTGCAGTTTTAGCTGAACACTGTGAGCAGGATGCACTACACTAACTTGTAGCTTTAGCTGAACACTGTGCAGAGGTCTCACTACACTAACTTGTAGTTTTAGCTGAACACTGTGAACAGGACGCACTACACTAACTTGTAGCTTTAGCTCAACACTGTGCAGAGGTCTCACTACACTAACTAGTAGTTTTAGCTGAACACTGTGAGCAGGATGCACTACACTAACTTGTAGCATTAGCAGAACACTGTGCAGAGGTCTCACTACACTAACTTGCAGTTTTAGCTGAACACTGTGAGCAAGATGCACTACACTAACTTGTAGCTTTAGCTGAACACTGTGCAGAGGTCTCACTACACTAACTTGTAGTTTTAGCTGAACACTGTGAACAGGACGCACTACACTAACTTGTAGCTTTAGCTCAACACTGTGCAGAGGTCTCACTACACTAACTAGTAGTTTTAGCTGAACACTGTGCAGAGGTCTCACTACACTAACTTGTAGTTTTAGCTGAACACTGTGAACAGGACCCACTGCACTAAAGTGTAGCTTTAGCTGAAAACTGTGAGCAGGATGCACTACACTAACTTGTAGCATTAGCTGAACACTGTGCAGAGGTCTCACTACACTAACTTGCAGTTTTAGCTGAACACTGTGAGCAGGATGCACTACACTAACTTGTAGCTTTAGCTGAACACTGTGCAGTGGTCTCACTACACTAACTTGTAGCTTTAGCTGAACACTGTGCAGAGGTCTCTCTACACTAACTTGTAGCTTTAGCTGAACACTGTGCAGAGGTCTCACTACAGTAACTTGTAGTTTTAGCTGAACACTGTGAGCAGGACGCACTACACTAACTTGTAGCTTTAGCTGAACACTGTACAGAGGTCTCACTACACTAACTTGTAGTTTTAGCTGAACACTGTGCAGAGGTCTCACTACACTAACATTTCGTTTTAGCTGAACACTGTGAACAGGACGCACTACACTAAAGTGTAGCTTTAGCTGAACACTGTGAGCAGGACGCACTACACTAACTTGTAGCTTTAGCTGAACACTGTACAGAGGTCTCACTACACTAACTTGTAGTTTTAGCTGAACACTGTGCAGAGGTCTCACTACCCTAACATTTAGTTTTAGCTGAACACTGTGAACAGGACGCACTACACTAACTTGTAGCTTTAGCTGAACACCGTGAACAGGACACACTACACTAAATTGTAGCTGTAGCTGAACACTGTGCAGAGGTCTCACTACACTAACTTGTAGTTTTAGATGAACACTGTGAACAGGACGCACTACACTAACTTGTAGCTTTAGCTGAACACTGTGAACAGGACACACTACACTAAAGTGTAGCTGTAGCTGAACACTGTGCAGAGGTCTCACTACACTAACTTGTAGTTTTAGCTGAACACTGTCAGCAGGACGCACTACACTAACTTGTAGCTTTAGCTGAACACTGTGCAGAGGTCTCACTACACTAACTTGCAGTTTTAGCTGAACACTGTGAGCAGGACGCACTACACTAACTTGTAGCTTTAGCTGAACACTGTGCAGAGGTCTCACTACACTAACTTGTAATTTTAGCTGAACACTGTGAGCAGGACGCACTACACTAACTTGTAGCTTTAGCTGAACACTGTGCAGAGGTCTCACTACACTAACTTGTAGTTTTAGCTGAACACTGTGAACAGGACACACTACACTAACTTGTAGCTTTAGCTGAACACTGTGCAGAGGTCTCACTACACTAACTTGTAGCTTTAGCTCAACACTGTGCAGAGTTCTCACTACATTAACTTGTAGGTTTAGCTGAACACTATGAACAGGACGCACTACACTAAAGTGTAGCTTTAGCTGAACACTGTGAACAGGACGCACTATACTAACTTGTAGCTTTAGCTGAACACTGTGAACAGGACACACTACACTAACTTGTAGCTTTAGCTGAACACTGTGCAGAGGTCTCACTACACTAACTTGTAGTTTTAGCTGAACACTGTGCAGAGGTCTCACTACACTAACTTGTAGTTTTAGCTGAACACTGTGAACAGGACGCACTACACTAACTTGTAGCTTTAGCTGCACAGCGTGCAGAGGTCTCACTACCCTAACTAGTAGTTTTAGCTGAACACTGTGAGCAGGACACACTACACTAACGTGTAGCTTTAGCTGAACACTGTGCAGAGGTCTCACTACACTAACTTGTAGCTTTAGCTCAACACTGTGCAGAGTTCTCACTACACTAACTTGTAGTTTTAGCTGAACACTGTGAACAGGACGCACTACACTAACTTGTAGCTTTAGCTGAACACTGTGCAGAGGTCTCACTACACTAACTTGTAGTTTTAGCTGAACACTGTGCAGAGCTCTCACTACACTAATTTGTAGTTTTAGCTGAACACTGTGAACAGGACGCACTACACTAAAGTGTAGCTTTAGCTGAACACTGTGAACAGGACACACTATACTAACTTGTAGCTTTAGCTGAACACTGTGCAGAGGTCTCACTACACTAACTTGTAGTTTTAGCTGAACACTGTGCAGAGGTCTCACTACACTAACTTGTAGTTTTTGCTGAACACTGTGAACAGGACGCACTACACTAAAGTGTAGCTTTAGCTGAACACTGTGAGCAGGACGCACTACACTAACTTGTAGCTTTAGCTGAACACTGTGCAGAGGTCTCGCTACACTAACTTGCAGTTTTAGCTGAACACTGTGAGCAGGACGCACTACACTAACTTGTAGCTTTAGCTGAACACTGTGCAGAGGTCTCACTACACTAACTTGTAGTTTTAGCTGAACACTGTGAGCAGGACACACTACACTAACTTGTAGCTTTAGCTGAACACTGTGCAGAGGTCTCACTACACTAACTTGTAGTTTTAGCCTGAACACTGTGAACAGGACTCACTACACTAACTTGTAGCTTTAGCTGAACACTGTGCAGAGGTCTCACTACACTAACTAGTAGATTTAGCTGAACACTGTGAGCAGGACACACTACACTAACTTGTAGCTTTAGCTGAACACTGTGCAGAGGTCTAGCTACACTAACTTGTAGCTTTAGCTCAACACTGTGCAGAGGTCTCACTACACTATCTTGTAGTTTTAGCTGAACAATGTGAACAGGACGCACTAAACTAAAGTGTAGCTTTAGCTGAACACTGTGAACAGGATGCACTAAACTAACTTGTAGCTTTAGCTGAACACTGTGCAGAGGTCTCACTACACAAACTTGTAGTTTTAGCTGAACACTGTAAACAGGACGCACTACACTAACTTGTAGCTTTAGCTGAGCACTGCAGAGGTCTCAATTCACTAACTTGTAGTTTTAGCTGAACACTGTGCAGAGGTCTCACTACACTAACTTGTAGTTTTAGCTGAACACTGTGAACAGGATGCACTACACTAACTTGTAGCTTTAGCTGAACACCTTGAACAGGACACACTACACTAAATTGTAGGTGTAGCTGAACACTGTGCAAAGGTCTCACTACACTAACTTGTAGTTTTAGCTGAACACTGTGAACAGGACGCACTACACTAACTTGTAGCTTTAGCTGAACACTGTGAACAGGACACACTACACTAAAGTTTAGCTGTAGCTGCACACTGTGCAGAGGTCTCACTACACTAACTTGTAGTTTTAGCTGAACACTGTGAACAGGACGCACTACACTAACTTGTAGCTTTAGCTGAACACTGTGAACAGGACTCACTACACTAACTTGTAGCTTTAGCTGAACACTGTGCAGAGGTCTCACTACACTAACTAGTAGATTTAGCTGAACACTGTGAGCAGGACACACTACACTAACTTGTAGCTTTAGCTGAACACTGTGCAGAGGTCTAGCTACACTAACTTGTAGCTTTAGCTCAACACTGTGCAGAGGTCTCACTACACTAACTTGTAGTTTTAGCTGAACAATGTGAACAGGACGCACTAAACTAAAGTGGAGCTTTAGCTGAACACTGTGAACAGGACGCACTAAACTAACTTGTAGCTTTAGCTGAACACTGTGCAGAGGTCTCACTACACTAACTTGTAGTTTTAGCTGAACACTGTAAACAGGACGCACTACACTAACTTGTAGCTTTAGCTGAGCACTGCAGAGGTCTCAATTCACTAACTTGTAGTTTTAGCTGAACACTGTGCAGAGGTCTCACTACACTAAATTGTAGTTTTAGCTGAACACTGTGAACAGGACGCACTACACTAACTTGTAGCTTTAGCTGAACACCTTGAACAGGACACACTACACTAAAGTGTAGCTGTAGCTGAACACTGTGCAGAGGTCTCACTACAGTAACTTGTAGTTTTAGCTGAACACTGTGAGCAGGACGCACTACACTAACTTGTAGCTTTAGCTGAACACTGTGCAGAGGTCTCACTACACTAACTTGCAGTTTTAGCTGAACACTGTGAGCAGGACGCACTACACTAACTTGTAGTTTTAGCTGAACACTGTGCAGAGGTCTCACTACACTAACTAGTAGTTTTAGCTGAACACTGTGAGCAGGACCCACTACACTAACTTGTAGCTTTAGCTGAACACTGTGCAGAGGTCTCACTACACTAACTTGTAGCTTTAGCTCAACACTGAGCAGAGGTCTCACTACACTAACTTGTAGTTTTAGCTGAACACTGTGAACAGGACGCACTACACTAACTTGTAGCTTTAGCTGAACACTGTGCAGAGGTCTCACTATACTAACTTGTAGTTTTAGCTGAACACTGTGCAAAGGTCTCACTACACTAACTTGTAGATTTAGCTGAACACTGTGAACAGGACGCACTACACTAAAGTGTAGCTTTAGCTTAACACTGTGAACAGGACGCACTATACTAACTTGTAGCTTTAGCTGAACACTGTGCAGAGGTCTCACTACACTAACTTGTAATTTTAGCTGAACACTGTGAGCAGGACGCACTACACTAACTTGTAGCATTTGCTGAACACTGTGCAGAGGTCTCACTACACTAACTTGTAGTTTTAGCTGTACACTGAGCAGAGGTCTCACTACACTAACTTGTAGTTTTAGCTGAACACTGTGAACAGGACGCACTACACTAAAGTGTAGCTTTAGCTGAACACTTTGAACAGGACGCACTATACTAACTTGTAGCTTTAGCTGAACACTGTGCAGAGGTCTCACTACACTAACTTGTAACTGAACACTGTGCAGAGGTCTCACTACACTAACTTGTAGCTTTAGCTGAACACTGTGCAGAGGTCTCACTACACTAACTTGTAGCTTTAGCGGAACACTGTGCTGAGGTCTCACTACACTAACTTGTAGTTTTAGCTGAACACTGAACAGGACGCACTACACTAACTTGTAGCTTTAGCTGAACACTGTGAACAGGACACACTACACTAAAGTGTAGCTGTAGCTGAACACTGTGCAGAGGTCTCACTACAGTAACTTGTAGTTTTAGCTGAACACTGTGAGCAGGACACACTACACTAACTTGTAGCTTTAGCTGAACACTGTGCAGAGGTCTCACTACACTAACTTGCAGTTTTAGCTGAACACTGTGAGCAGGACGCACTACACTAACTTGTAGTTTTAGCTGAACACTGTGCAGAGGTCTCACTACACTAACTAGTAGTTTTAGCTGAACACTGTAAGCAGGACGCACTACACTAACTTGTAGCTTTAGCTGAACACTGTGCAGAGGTCTCACTACACTAACTTGTACCTTTAGCTCAACACTGAGCAGAGGTCTCACTACACTAACTTGTAGTTTTAGCTGAACACTGTGAACAGGACGCACTACACTAACTTGTAGCTTTAGCTGAACACTGTGCAGAGGTCTCACTACACTAACTTGTAGTTTTAGCTGAACACTGTGCAAAGGTCTCACTACACTAACTTGTAGATTTAGCTGAACACTGTGAACAGGACGCACTACACTAAAGTGTAGCTTTAGCTTAACACTGTGAACAGGACGCACTATACTAACTTGTAGCTTTAGCTGAACACTGTGCAGAGGTCTCACTACACTAACTTGTAATTTTAGCTGAACACTGTGAGCAGGACGCACTACACTAACTTGTAGCTTTAGCTGAACACTGTGCAGAGGTCTCACTACACTAACTTGTAGTTTTAGCTGTACACTGAGCAGAGGTCTCACTACACTAACTTGAAGTTTTAGCTGAACACTGTGAACAGGACGCACTACACTAAAGTGTAGCTTTAGCTGAACACTGTGAACAGGACGCACTATACTAACTTGTAGCTTTAGCTGAACACTGTGCAGAGGTCTCACTACACTAACTTGTAACTGAACACTGTGCAGAGGTCTCACTACACTAACTTGTAGCTTTAGCTGAACACTGTGCAGAGGTCTCACTACACTAACTTGTAGCTTTAGCTGAACACTGTGCAGAGGTCTCACTACACTAACTTGTAGTTTTAGCTGAACACTGTGAACAGGACGCACTACACTAAATTGTAGCTTTAGCTGAACACTGTGAACAGGACGCACTATACTAACTTGTAGCTTTAGCTGAACACTGTGCAGCGGTCTCACTACACTAACTTGTAACTGAACACTGTTTGCAGTACTCACTACACTAACTTTTAGCTTTAGCTGAACACTGTGCAGAGGTCTCACTACACTTACTTGTAGTTTTAGCTGAACACTGTGAGCAGGATGCACTACACTAACTTGTAGCATTAGCTGCACACCGTGCAGAGGTCTCACTACACTAACTAGTAGTTTTAGCTGAACACTGTGAGCAGGACACACTACACTAACTTGTAGCTTTAGCTGAACACTGTGCAGAGGTCTCACTACACTAACTTGTAGCTTTAGCTCAACACTGTGCAGAGGTCTCACTACACTAACTTGTAGTTTTAGCTGAACACTGTGAACAGAACGCACTACACTAACTTGTAGCTTTAGCTGAACACTGTGCAGAGGTCTCACTACACTAACTTGTAGTTTTAGCTGAACACTGTGCAGAGGTCTCACTACACTAACTTGTAGTTTTAGCTGAACACTGTGAACAGGATGCACTACACTAAAGTGTAGCTTTAGCTGAACACTGTGAACAGGACGCACTATACTAACTTGTAGCTTTAGCTGAACACTGTGCAGAGGTCTCACTACACTAACTTGTAGTTTTAGCTGAACACCGTGCAGAGGTCTCACTACACTAACTTGTAGTTTTAGCTGAACACTGCGAACAGGACGCACTGCACTAAAGTGTAGCTTTAGCTGAACACTGTGAGCAGGATGCACTACACTAACTTGTAGCATTAGCTGAACACTGTGCAGAGGTCTCACTACACTAACTTGCAGTTTTAGCTGAACACTGTGAGCAGGATGCACTACACTAACTTGTAGCTTTAGCTGAACACTGTGCAGAGGTCTCACTACACTAACTTGTAGTTTTGGCTGAACACTGTGAACAGGACGCACTACACTAACTTGTAGCTTTAGCTGAACACTGTGCAGAGGTCTCACTACACTAACTAGTAGTTTTAGCTGAACACTGTGCAGTGGTCTCACTACACTAACTTGTAGCTTTATCTGAACACTGTGCAGAGGTCTCTCTACACTAACTTGTAGCTTTAGCTGAACACTGTGCAGAGGTCTCACTACACTAACTTGTAGTTTTAGCTGAACACTGTGAGCAGGACGCACTACACTAACTTGTAGCTTTAGCTGAACACTGTACAGAGGTCTCACTACACTAACTTGTAGTTTTAGCTGAACACTGTGCAGAGGTCTCACTACACTAACATTTAGTTTTAGCTGAACACTGTGAACAGGACGCACTACACTAAAGTGTAGCTTTAGCTGAACACTGTAAACAGGACGCACTATACTAACTTGTAGCTTTAGCTGAACACTGTGCAGAGGTCTCACTACAGTAACTTGTAGTTTTAGTTGAACACTGTCAGCAGGACGCACTACACTAACTTGTAGCTTTAGCTGAACACTGTACAGAGGTCTCACTACACTAACTTGCAGTTTTAGCTGAACACTGTGCAGATGTCTCACTACACTAACTTGTAGTTTTAGCTGAACACTGTGCAGAGGTCTCACTACATTAACTTGTAGTTTTAGCTGAACACTGTGAACAGGACGCACTACACTAACTTGTAGCTTTAGCTCAACACTGTGCAGAGGTCTCACTACACTAACTAGTAGTTTTAGCTGAACACTGTGAGCAGGATGCACTACACTAACTTGTAGCATTAGCAGAACACTGTGCAGAGGTCTCACTACACTAACTTGCAGTTTTAGCTGAACACTGTGAGCAGGATGCACTACACTAACTTGTAGCATTAGCAGAACACTGTGCAGAGGTCTCACTACACTAACTTGCAGTTTTAGCTGAACACTGTGAGCAGGATGCACTACACTAACTTGTAGCTTTAGCTGAACACTGTGCAGAGGTCTAACTACACTAACTTGTAGTTTTAGCTGAACACTGTGAACAGGACGCACTACACTAACTTGTAGCTTTAGCTCAACACTGTGCAGAGGTCTCACTACACTAACTAGTAGTTTTAGCTGAACACTGTGAGCAGGATGCACTACACTAACTTGTAGCATTAGCAGAACACTGTGCAGAGGTCTCACTACACTAACTAGTAGTTTTAGCTGAACACTGTGAGCAGGATGCACTACACTAACTTGTAGCATTAGCAGAACACTGTGCAGAGGTCTCACTGCACTAACTTGCAGTTTTAGCTGAACACTGTGAGCAGGATGCACTACACTAACTTGTAGCATTAGCTGAACACTGTGCAGAGGTCTCACTACACTAACTTGCAGTTTTAGCTGAACACTGTGAGCAGGATGCACTACACTAACTTGTAGCTTTAGCTGAACACTGTGCAGAGGTCTCACTACACTAACTTGTAGTTTTAGCTGAACACTGTGAACAGGACGCACTACACTAACTTGTAGCTTTAGCTCAACACTGTGCAGAGGTCTCACTACACTAACTAGTAGTTTTAGCTGAACACTGTGAGCAGGATGCACTACACTAACTTGTAGCATTAGCAGAACACTGTGCAGAGGTCTCACTACACTAACTTGCAGTTTTAGCTGAACACTGTGAGCAGGATACACTACACTAACTTGTAGCATTAGCAGAACACTGTGCAGAGGTCTCACTACACTAACTTGCAGTTTTAGCTGAACACTGTGAGCAGGATGCACTACACTAACTTGTAGCTTTAGCTGAACACTGTGCAGAGGTCTCACTACACTAACTTGTAGTTTTAGCTGAACACTGTGAACAGTACGCACTACACTAACTTGTAGCTTTAGCTCAACACTGTGTAGAGGTCTCACTACACTAACTAGTAGTTTTAGCTGAACACTGTGCAGAGGTCTCACTACACTAACTTGCAGTTTTAGCTGAACACTGTGAGCAGGATGCACTACACTAACTTGTAGCTTTAGCTGAACACTGTGCAGTGGTCTCACTACACTAACTTGTAGCTTTAGCTGAACACTGTGCAGAGGTCTCTCTACACTAACTTGTAGCTTTAGCTGAACACTGTGCAGAGGTCTCACTACAGTAACTTGTAGTTTTAGCTGAACACTGTGAGCAGGACGCACTACACTAACTTGTAGCTTTAGCTGAACACTGTACAGAGGTCTCACTACACTAACTTGTAGTTTTAGCTGAACACTGTGCAGAGGTCTCACTACACTAACATTTCGTTTTAGCTGAACACTGTGAACAGGACGCACTACACTAAAGTGTAGCTTTAGCTGAACACTGTAAACAGGACGCACTATACTAACTTGTAGCTTTAGCTGAACACTGTGCAGAGGTCTCACTACAGTAACTTGTAGTTTTAGCGGAACACTGTGAGCAGGACGCACTACACTAACTTGTAGCTTTAGCTGAACACTGTACAGAGGTCTCACTACACTAACTTGTAGTTTTAGCTGAACACTGTGCAGAGGTCTCACTACACTAACATTTAGTTTTAGCTGAACACTGTGAACAGGACGCACTACACTAAAGTGTAGCTTTAGCTGAACACTGTAAACAGGACGCACTATACTATCTTGTAGCTTTAGCTGAACACTGTGCAGAGGTCTCACTACACTAACTTGTAGTTTTAGCTGAACACTGTGCAGAGGTCTCACTACACTAACTTGTAGTTTTAGCTGAACACTGTGAACAGGACGCACTACACTAAAGTGTAGCTTTAGCTGAACACTTTGAACAGGACGCACTACACTAACTTGTAGCTTTAGCTGAACACTGTGCAGAGGTCTCACTACACTAACTTGTAGATTTAGCTGAACACTGTGAGCGGGACGCACTACACTAACTTGTAGTTTTAGCTGAACACTGTGCAGAGGTCTCACTACACTAACTTGTAGTTTTAGCTAAACACTGTGAGCAGGGCGCACTATACTAACTTGTAGCTTTAGCTGAACACTGTGCAGAGGTCTCACTACCCTAACTTGTAGATTTAGCTGAACACTGTGAGCAGGACGCACTACACTAACTTGTAGCTTTAGCTGAACACTGTGCAGAGGTCTCACTACACTAACTTGTAGCTTTAGCTAAACACTGTGCAGAGGTCTCACTACACTAACTTCTAGTTTTAGCTGAACACTGTGAACAGGACGCACTACACTAACTTGTAGCTTTAGCTGAACACTGTGCAAAGGTCTCACTACACTAACTTGTAGTTTTAGCTGAACACTGTGAACAGGACGCATTACACTAACTTGTAGCTTTAGCTGAACACTGTGCAGAGGTCTCACTACACTAACTTGTAGCTTTAGCTGAACACTGTGCAGAGGTCACACTACACTAACTTGTAGCCTTAGCTGAACACTGTGCAGAGGTCTCACTACCCTAACTTGTAGTTTTAGCTGAACACTGTGAGCAGGACGCACTACACTAACTTGTAGCTTTAGCTGAACACTGTGCAGAGGTCTCACTACACTTACTTGTAGCTTTAGCTGAACACTGTGCAGAGGTCTCACTACCCTAACTTGTAGTTTTAGCTGAACACTGTGAACAGGATGCACTAAACTAACTTGTAACTTTAGCTGAACACTGTGCAGAGGTCTTAATACACTAACTTGTAGCTTTAGCTGAACGCTGTGCAGAGGTCTCACTACACTAACTTGTAGTTTTACCTGAACACTGTGAACAGGACGCACTACACTAACTGGTAGCTATAGCTGAACACTGTGCAGAGGTCTCACTACACTAACTTGTAACTGAACACTGTGAGCAGGACGCACTACACTAACTTGTAGCTTTAGCTGAACACTTTGAACAGGACGCACTACACTAACTTGTAGCTTTAGCTGAACACTGTGAGCGGGATGCACTACACTAACTTGTAGTTTTAGCTGAACACTGTGCAGAGGTCTCACTACACTAACTTGTAGTTTTAGCTGAACACTGTGAGCAGGGCGCACTATACTAACTTGTAGCTTTAGCTGAACACTGTGCAGAGGTCTCACTACCCTAACTTGTAGTTTTAGCTGAACACTGTGAACAGGACACACTACACTAACTTGTAGCTTTAGCTGAACCTTGTGCAGAGGTCTCACTACCCTAACTTGTAGTTTTAGCTGAACACTGTGAGCAGGACGCACTACACTAACTTTTAGCTTTAGCTGAACACTGTGAAGAGGTCACACTACACTAACTTGTAGCTTTAGCTGAACACTGTGCAGAGGTCTCACTACCCTAACTTGTAGTTTTAGCTGAACACTGTGAAAAGGATGCACTACACTAACTTGTAACTTTAGCTGAACACTGTGCAGAGGTCTTAATACACTAACTTGTAGCTTTAGCTGAACGCTGTGCAGAGGTCTCACTACACTAACCTGTAGTTTTAGCTGAACACTGTGAACAGGATGCACTACACTAACTTGTAGCTTTAGCTGAACACTGTGCAGAGGTCTCACTACACTAACTTGTAACTGAACACTGTGAGCAGGACGCACTACACTAACTTGTAGCTTTAGCTGAACACTGTGAACAGGACGCACTACACTAACTTGTAGCTTTAGCTGAACACTGTGCAGAGGTCTCACTACACTAACTTGTAGCTTTAGCTGAACACTGTGCAGAGGTCACACTACACTAACTTGTAGCTTTAGCTGAACACTGTGCAGAGGTCTCACTACCCTAACTTGTAGTTTTAGCTGAACACTGTGAGCAGGACGCACCACACTAACTTGTAGCTTTAGCTGAACACTGTGCAGAGGTCTCACTACACTTACTTGTAGCTTTAGCTGAACACTGTGCAGAGGTCTCACTACCCTAACTTGTAGTTTTAGCTGAACACTGTGAACAGGATGCACTACACTAACTTGTAACTTTAGCTGAACACTGTGCAGAGGTCTTAATACACTAACTTGTAGCTTTAGCTGAACGCTGTGCAGAGGTCTCACTACACTAACTTGTAGTTTTACCTGAACACTGTGAACAGGATGCACTACACTAACTGGTAGCTATAGCTGAACACTGTGCAGAGGTCTCACTACACTAACTTGTAACTGAACACTGTGAGCAGGACGCACTACACTAACTTGTAGCTTTAGCTGAACACTGTGAACAGGATGCACTACACTAACTTGTAGCTTTAGCTGAACACTGTGAACAGGACGCACTACACTAACTTGTAGCTTTAGCTGAACACTGTGCAGAGGTCTCACTACACTAACTTGTAGATTTAGCTGAACACTGTGAGCGGGATGCACTACACTAACTTATAGTTTTAGCTGAACACTGTGCAGAGGTCTCACTACACTAACTTGTAGTTTTAGCTGAACACTGTGCAGAGGTCTCACTACACTAACTTGTAACTGAACACTGTGCAGAGGTCTCACTACACTAACTTGTAGCTTTAGCTGAACACTGTGCAGAGGTCTCACTACACTAACTTGTAGCTTTAGCTGAACACTGTGCAGAGGTCTCACTACACTAACTTGTAGTTTTAGCTGAACACTGTGAACAGGACGCACTACACTAAATTGTAGCTTTAGCTGAACACTGTGAACAGGACGCACTATACTAACTTGTAGCTTTAGCTGAACACTGTGCAGCGGTCTCACTACACTAACTTGTAACTGAACACTGTGAGCAGTACGCACTACACTAACTTTTAGCTTTAGCTGAACACTGTGCAGAGGTCTCACTACACTTACTTGTAGTTTTAGCTGAACACTGTGAGCAGGATGCACTACACTAACTTGTAGCATTAGCTGCACACCGTGCAGAGGTCTCACTACACTAACTAGTAGTTTTAGCTGAACACTGTGAGCAGGACACACTACACTAACTTGTAGCTTTAGCTGAACACTGTGCATAGGTCTCACTACACTAACTTGTAGCTTTAGCTCAACACTGTGCATAGGTCTCACTACACTAACTTGTAGTTTTAGCTGAACACTGTGAACAGAACGCACTACACTAACTTGTAGCTTTAGCTGAACACTGTGCAGAGGTCTCACTACACTAACTTGTAGTTTTAGCTGAACACTGTGCAGAGGTCTCACTACACTAACTTGTAGTTTTAGCTGAACACTGTGAACAGGAAGCACTACACTAAAGTGTAGCTTTAGCTGAACACTGTGAACAGGACGCACTATACTAACTTGTAGCTTTAGCTGAACACTGTGCAGAGGTCTCACTACACTAACTTGTAGTTTTAGCTGAACACCGTGCAGAGGTCTCACTACACTAACTTGTAGTTTTAGCTGAACACTGTGAACAGGACGCACTGCACTAAAGTGTAGCTTTAGCTGAACACTGTGAGCAGGATGAACTACACTAACTTGTAGCATTAGCTGAACACTGTGCAGAGGTCTCACTACACTAACTTGCAGTTTTAGCTGAACACTGTGAGCAGGATGCACTACACTAACTTGTAGCTTTAGCTGAACACTGTGCAGAGGTCTCACTACACTAACTTGTAGTTTTGGCTGAACACTGTGAACAGGACGCACTACACTAACTTGTAGCTTTAGCTGAACACTGTGCAGAGGTCTCACTACACTAACTAGTAGTTTTAGCTGAACACTGTGCAGTGGTCTCACTACACTAACTTGTAGCTTTATCTGAACACTGTGCAGAGGTCTCTCTACACTAACTTGTAGCTTTAGCTGAACACTGTGCAGAGGTCTCACTACACTAACTTGTAGTTTTAGCTGAACACTGTGAGCAGGACGCACTACACTAACTTGTAGCTTTAGCTGAACACTGTACAGAGGTCTCACTACACTAACTTGTAGTTTTAGCTGAACACTGTGCAGAGGTCTCACTACACTAACATTTAGTTTTAGCTGAACACTGTGAACAGGACGCACTACACTAACTTGTAGCATTAGCAGAACACTGTGCAGAGGTCTCACTACACTAACTTGCAGTTTTAGCTGAACACTGTGCAGATGTCTCACTACACTAACTTGTAGTTTTAGCTGAACACTGTGCAGAGGTCTCACTACACTAACTAGTAGTTTTAGCTGAACACTGTGAGCAGGATGCACTACACTAACTTGTAGCATTAGCAGAACACTGTGAACAGGACGCACTATACTAACTTGTAGCTTTAGCTGAACACTGTGCAGAGGTCTCACTACACTAACTTGTAGTTTTAGCTGAACACCGTGCAGAGGTCTCACTACACTAACTTGTAGTTTTAGCTGAACACTGTGAACAGGACGCACTGCACTAAAGTGTAGCTTTAGCTGAACACTGTGAGCAGGATGCACTACACTAACTTGTAGCATTAGCTGAACACTGTGCAGAGGTCTCACTACACTAACTTGCAGTTTTAGCTGAACACTGTGAGCAGGATGCACTACACTAACTTGTAGCTTTAGCTGAACACTGTGCAGAGGTCTCACTACACTAACTTGTAGTTTTGGCTGAACACTGTGAACAGGACGCACTACACTAACTTGTAGCTTTAGCTGAACACTGTGCAGAGGTCTCACTACACTAACTAGTAGTTTTAGCTGAACACTGTGCAGTGGTCTCACTACACTAACTTGTAGCTTTATCTGAACACTGTGCAGAGGTCTCTCTACACTAACTTGTAGCTTTAGCTGAACACTGTGCAGAGGTCTCACTACACTAACTTGTAGTTTTAGCTGAACACTGTGAGCAGGACGCACTACACTAACTTGTAGCTTTAGCTGAACACTGTAAACAGGACGCACTATACTAACTTGTAGCTTTAGCTGAACACTGTGCAGAGGTCTCACTACAGTAACTTGTAGTTTTAGTTGAACACTGTCAGCAGGACGCACTACACTAACTTGTAGCTTTAGCTGAACACTGTACAGAGGTCTCACTACACTAACTTGCAGTTTTAGCTGAACACTGTGCAGATGTCTCACTACACTAACTTGTAGTTTTAGCTGAACACTGTGCAGAGGTCTCACTACACTAACTAGTAGTTTTAGCTGAACACTGTGAGCAGGATGCACTACACTAACTTGTAGCATTAGCAGAACACTGTGCAGAGGTCTCACTACACTAACTTGCAGTTTTAGCTGAACACTGTGAGCAGGATGCACTACACTAACTTGTAGCATTAGCAGAACACTGTGCAGAGGTCTCACTACACTAACTTGCAGTTTTAGCTGAACACTGTGAGCAGGATGCACTACACTAACTTGTAGCTTTAGCTGAACACTGTGCAGAGGTCTAACTACACTAACTTGTAGTTTTAGCTGAACACTGTGAACAGGACGCACTACACTAACTTGTAGCTTTAGCTCAACACTGTGCAGAGGTCTCACTACACTAACTAGTAGTTTTAGCTGAACACTGTGAGCAGGATGCACTACACTAACTTGTAGCATTAGCAGAACACTGTGCAGAGGTCTCACTACACTAACTAGTAGTTTTAGCTGAACACTGTGAGCAGGATGCACTACACTAACTTGTAGCATTAGCAGAACACTGTGCAGAGGTCTCACTACACTAACTTGCAGTTTTAGCTGAACACTGTGAGCAGGATGCACTACACTAACTTGTAGCATTAGCTGAACACTGTGCAGAGGTCTCACTACACTAACTTGCAGTTTTAGCTGAACACTGTGAGCAGGATGCACTACACTAACTTGTAGCTTTAGCTGAACACTGTGCAGAGGTCTCACTACACTAACTTGTAGTTTTAGCTGAACACTGTGAACAGGACGCACTACACTAACTTGTAGCTTTAGCTCAACACTGTGCAGAGGTCTCACTACACTAACTAGTAGTTTTAGCTGAACACTGTGAGCAGGATGCACTACACTAACTTGTAGCATTAGCAGAACACTGTGCAGAGGTCTCACTACACTAACTTGCAGTTTTAGCTGAACACTGTGAGCAAGATGCACTACACTAACTTGTAGCTTTAGCTGAACACTGTGCAGAGGTCTCACTACACTAACTTGTAGTTTTAGCTGAACACTGTGAACAGGACGCACTACACTAACTTGTAGCTTTAGCTCAACACTGTGCAGAGGTCTCACTACACTAACTAGTAGTTTTAGCTGAACACTGTGCAGAGGTCTCACTACACTAACTTGTAGTTTTAGCTGAACACTGTGAACAGGACCCACTGCACTAAAGTGTAGCTTTAGCTGAAAACTGTGAGCAGGATGCACTACACTAACTTGTAGCATTAGCTGAACACTGTGCAGAGGTCTCACTACACTAACTTGCAGTTTTAGCTGAACACTGTGAGCAGGATGCACTACACTAACTTGTAGCTTTAGCTGAACACTGTGCAGTGGTCTCACTACACTAACTTGTAGCTTTAGCTGAACACTGTGCAGAGGTCTCTCTACACTAACATGTAGCTTTAGCTGAACACTGTGCAGAGGTCTCACTACAGTAACTTGTAGTTTTAGCTGAACACTGTGAGCAGGACACACTACACTAACTTGTAGCTTTAGCTGAACACTGTACAGAGGTCTCACTACACTAACTTGTAGTTTTAGCTGAACACTGTGCAGAGGTCTCACTACACTAACATTTAGTTTTAGCTGAACACTGTGAACAGGACGCACTACACTAACTTGTAGCTTTAGCTGAACACCGTGAACAGGACACACTACACTAAATTGTAGCTGTAGCTGAACACTGTGCAGAGGTCTCACTACACTAAGTTGTAGTTTTAGCTGAACACTGTGAACAGGACGCACTACACTAACTTGTAGCTTTAGCTGAACACTGTGAACAGGACAAACTACACTAAAGTGTAGCTGTAGCTGAACACTGTGCAGAGGTCTCACTACACTAACTTGTAGTTTTAGCTGAACACTGTCAGCAGGACGCACTACACTAACTTGTAGCTTTAGCTGAACACTGTGCAGAGGTCTCACTACACTAACTTGTAATTTTAGCTGAACACTGTGAGCAGGACGCACTACACTAACTTGTAGCTTTAGCTGAACACTGTGCAGAGGTCTCACTACACTAACTTGTAGTTTTAGCTGAACACTGTGAACAGGACACACTACACTAACTTGTAGCTTTAGCTGAACACTGTGCAGAGGTCTCACTACACTAACTTGTAGCTTTAGCTCAACACTGTGCAGAGTTCTCACTACACTAACTTGTAGTTTTAGCTGAACACTATGAACAGGACGCACTATACTAACTTGTAGCTTTAGCTGAACACTGTGAACAGGACACACTACACTAACTTGTAGCTTTAGCTGAACACTGTGCAGAGGTCTCACTACACTAACTTGTAGTTTTAGCTGAACACTGTGCAGAGGTCTCACTACACTAACTTGTAGTTTTAGCTGAACACTGTGAACAGGACGCACTACACTAACTTGTAGCTTTAGCTGCACAGCGTGCAGAGGTCTCACTACCCTAACTAGTAGTTTTAGCTGAGCACTGTGAGCAGGACACACTACACTAACTTGTAGCTTTAGCTGAACACTGTGCAGAGGTCTCACTACACTAACTTGTAGCTTTAGCTCAACACTGTGCAGAGTTCTCACTACACTAACTTGTAGTTTTAGCTGAACACTGTGAACAGGACGCACTACACTAACTTGTAGCTTTAGCTGAACACTGTGCAGAGGTCTCACTACACTAACTTGTAGTTTTAGCTGAACACTGTGCAGAGGTCTCACTACACTAACTTGTAGTTTTAGCTGAACACTGTGAACAGGACGCACTACACTAAAGTGTAGCTTTAGCTGAACACTGTGAACAGGACACACTATACTAACTTGTAGCTTTAGCTGAACACTGTGCAGAGGTCTCACTACACTAACTTGTAGTTTTAGCTGAACACTGTGCAGAGGTCTCACTACACTAACTTGTAGTTTTTGCTGAACACTGTGAACAGGACGCACTACACTAAAGTGTAGCTTTAGCTGAACACTGTGAGCAGGACGCACTACACTAACTTGTAGCTTTAGCTGAACACTGTGCAGAGGTCTCGCTACACTAACTTGCAGTTTTAGCTGAACACTGTGAGCAGGACGCACTACACTAACTTGTAGCTTTAGCTGAACACTGTGCAGAGGTCTCACTACACTAACTTGTAGTTTTAGCTGAACACTGTGAGCAGGACACACTACACTAACTTGTAGCTTTAGCTGAACACTGTGCAGAGGTCTCACTACACTAACTTGTAGTTTTAGCCTGAAAACTGTGAACAGGACTCACTACACTAACTTGTAGCTTTAGCTGAACACTGTGCAGAGGTCTCACTACACTAACTAGTAGATTTAGCTGAACACTGTGAGCAGGACACACTACACTAACTTGTAGCTTTAGCTGAACACTGTGCAGAGGTCTAGCTACACTAACTTGTAGCTTTAGCTCAACACTGTGCAGAGGTCTCACTACACTATCTTGTAGTTTTAGCTGAACAATGTGAACAGGACGCACTAAACTAAAGTGTAGCTTTAGCTGAACACTGTGAACAGGATGCACTAAACTAACTTGTAGCTTTAGCTGAACACTGTGCAGAGGTCTCACTACACTAACTTGTAGTTTTAGCTGAACACTGTAAACAGGACGCACTACACTAACTTGTAGCTTTAGCTGAGCACTGCAGAGGTCTCAATTCACTAACTTGTAGTTTTAGCTGAACACTGTGCAGAGGTCTCACTACACTAACTTGTAGTTTTAGCTGAACACTGTGAACAGGATGCACTACACTAACTTGTAGCTTTAGCTGAACACCTTGAACAGGACACACTACACTAAATTGTAGGTGTAGCTGAACACTGTGCAAAGGTCTCACTACACTAACTTGTAGTTTTAGCTGAACACTGTGAACAGGACGCACTACACTAAATTATAGCTTTAGCTGAACACTGTGAACAGGACACACTACACTAAAGTTTAGCTGTAGCTGCACACTGTGCAGAGGTCTCACTACACTAACTTGTAGTTTTAGCTGAACACTGTGAACAGGACGCACTACACTAACTTGTAGCTTTAGCTGAACACTGTGAACAGGACTCACTACACTAACTTG
This sequence comes from Lithobates clamitans, assembly GCA_037952925.1. Classification (NCBI taxonomy): domain Eukaryota; kingdom Metazoa; phylum Chordata; class Amphibia; order Anura; family Ranidae; genus Lithobates; species Lithobates clamitans. The sequence continues at coordinate 9,476,462 of JBBGZY010000411.1, read as the reverse complement.
TAGCTTTAGCTGAACACTGTGCAGAGGTCTCACTACACTAACTAGTAGATTTAGCTGAACACTGTGAGCAGGACACACTACACTAACTTGTAGCTTTAGCTGAACACTGTGCAGAGGTCTAGCTACACTAACTTGTAGCTTTAGCTCAACACTGTGCAGAGGTCTCACTACACTAACTTGTAGTTTTAGCTGAACAATGTGAACAGGACGCACTAAACTAAAGTGGAGCTTTAGCTGAACACTGTGAACAGGACGCACTAAACTAACTTGTAGCTTTAGCTGAACACTGTGCAGAGGTCTCACTACACTAACTTGTAGTTTTAGCTGAACACTGTAAACAGGACGCACTACACTAACTTGTAGCTTTAGCTGAGCACTGCAGAGGTCTCAATTCACTAACTTGTAGTTTTAGCTGAACACTGTGCAGAGGTCTCACTACACTAAATTGTAGTTTTAGCTGAACACTGTGAACAGGACGCACTACACTAACTTGTAGCTTTAGCTGAACACCTTGAACAGGACACACTACACTAAAGTGTAGCTGTAGCTGAACACTGTGCAGAGGTCTCACTACAGTAACTTGTAGTTTTAGCTGAACACTGTGAGCAGGACGCACTACACTAACTTGTAGCTTTAGCTGAACACTGTGCAGAGGTCTCACTACACTAACTTGCAGTTTTAGCTGAACACTGTGAGCAGGACGCACTACACTAACTTGTAGTTTTAGCTGAACACTGTGCAGAGGTCTCACTACACTAACTAGTAGTTTTAGCTGACCACTGTGAGCAGGACGCACTACACTAACTTGTAGCTTTAGCTGAACACTGTGCAGAGGTCTCACTACACTAACTTGTAGCTTTAGCTCAACACTGAGCAGAGGTCTCACTACACTAACTTGTAGTTTTAGCTGAACACTGTGAACAGGACGCACTACACTAACTTGTAGCTTTAGCTGAACACTGTGCAGAGGTCTCACTACACTAACTTGTAGTTTTAGCTGAACACTGTGCAAAGGTCTCACTACACTAACTTGTAGATTTAGCTGAACACTGTGAACAGGACGCACTACACTAAAGTGTAGCTTTAGCTTAACACTGTGAACAGGACGCACTATACTAACTTGTAGCTTTAGCTGAACACTGTGCAGAGGTCTCACTACACTAACTTGTAATTTTAGCTGAACACTGTGAGCAGGACGCACTACACTAACTTGTAGCATTTGCTGAACACTGTGCAGAGGTCTCACTACACTAACTTGTAGTTTTAGCTGTACACTGAGCAGAGGTCTCACTACACTAACTTGTAGTTTTAGCTGAACACTGTGAACAGGACGCACTACACTAAAGTGTAGCTTTAGCTGAACACTGTGAACAGGACGCACTATACTAACTTGTAGCTTTAGCTGAACACTGTGCAGAGGTCTCACTACACTAACTTGTAACTGAACACTGTGCAGAGGTCTCACTACACTAACTTGTAGCTTTAGCTGAACACTGTGCAGAGGTCTCACTACACTAACTTGTAGCTTTAGCGGAACACTGTGCAGAGGTCTCACTACACTAACTTGTAGTTTTAGCTGAACACTGTGAACAGGACGCACTACACTAACTTGTAGCTTTAGCTGAACACTGTGAACAGGACACACTACACTAAAGTGTAGCTGTAGCTGAACACTGTGCAGAGGTCTCACTACAGTAACTTGTAGTTTTAGCTGAACACTGTGAGCAGGACACACTACACTAACTTGTAGCTTTAGCTGAACACTGTGCAGAGGTCTCACTACACTAACTTGTAGTTTTAGCTGAACACTGTGAACAGGACGCACTACACTAACTTGTAGCTTTAGCTGAACACTGTGCAGAGGTCTCACTACACTAACTTGTAGTTTTAGCTGAACACTGTGCAAAGGTCTCACTACACTAACTTGTAGATTTAGCTGAACACTGTGAACAGGACGCACTACACTAAAGTGTAGCTTTAGCTTAACACTGTGAACAGGACGCACTATACTAACTTGTAGCTTTAGCTGAACACTGTGCAGAGGTCTCACTACACTAACTTGTAATTTTAGCTGAACACTGTGAGCAGGACGCACTACACTAACTTGTAGCTTTAGCTGAACACTGTGCAGAGGTCTCACTACACTAACTTGTAGTTTTAGCTGTACACTGAGCAGAGGTCTCACTACACTAACTTGTAGTTTTAGCTGAACACTGTGAACAGGACGCACTACACTAAAGTGTAGCTTTAGCTGAACACTGTGAACAGGACGCACTATACTAACTTGTAGCTTTAGCTGAACACTGTGCAGAGGTCTCACTACACTAACTTGTAACTGAACACTGTGCAGAGGTCTCACTACACTAACTTGTAGCTTTAGCTGAACACTGTGCAGAGGTCTCACTACACTAACTTGTAGCTTTAGCTGAACACTGTGCAGAGGTCTCACTACACTAACTTGTAGTTTTAGCTGAACACTGTGAACAGGACGCACTACACTAAAGTGTAGCTTTAGCTGAACACTGTGAACAGGACGCACTATACTAACTTGTAGCTTTAGCTGAACACTGTGCAGAGGTCTCACTACACTAACTTGTAACTGAACACTGTGCAGAGGTCTCACTACACTAACTTGTAGCTTTAGCTGAACACTGTGCAGAGGTCTCACTACACTAACTTGTAGCTTTAGCTGAACACTGTGCAGAGGTCTCACTACACTAACTTGTAGTTTTAGCTGAACACTGTGAACAGGACGCACTACACTAAATTGTAGCTTTAGCTGAACACTGTGAACAGGACGCACTATACTAACTTGTAGCTTTAGCTGAACACTGTGCAGCGGTCTCACTACACTAACTTGTAACTGAACACTGTGAGCAGTACGCACTACACTAACTTTTAGCTTTAGCTGAACACTGTGCAGAGGTCTCACTACACTTACTTGTAGTTTTAGCTGAACACTGTGAGCAGGATGCACTACACTAACTTGTAGCATTAGCTGCACACCGTGCAGAGGTCCCACTACACTAACTAGTAGTTTTAGCTGAACACTGTGAGCAGGACACACTACACTAACTTGTAGCTTTAGCTGAACACTGTGCAGAGGTCTCACTACACTAACTTGTAGCTTTAGCTCAACACTGTGCAGAGGTCTCACTACACTAACTTGTAGTTTTAGCTGAACACTGTGAACAGAACGCACTACACTAACTTGTAGCTTTAGCTGAACACTGTGCAGAGGTCTCACTACACTAACTTGTAGTTTTAGCTGAACACTGTGCAGAGGTCTCACTACACTAACTTGTAGTTTTAGCTGAACACTGTGAACAGGATGCACTACACTAAAGTGTAGCTTTAGCTGAACACTGTGAACAGGACGCACTATACTAACTTGTAGCTTTAGCTGAACACTGTGCAGAGGTCTCACTACACTAACTTGTAGTTTTAGCTGAACACCGTGCAGAGGTCTCACTACACTAACTTGTAGTTTTAGCTGAACACTGTGAACAGGACGCACTGCACTAAAGTGTAGCTTTAGCTGAACACTGTGAGCAGGATGCACTACACTAACTTGTAGCATTAGCTGAACACTGTGCAGAGGTCTCACTACACTAACTTGCAGTTTTAGCTGAACACTGTGAGCAGGATGCACTACACTAACTTGTAGCTTTAGCTGAACACTGTGCAGAGGTCTCACTACACTAACTTGTAGTTTTGGCTGAACACTGTGAACAGGACGCACTACACTAACTTGTAGCTTTAGCTGAACACTGTGCAGAGGTCTCACTACACTAACTAGTAGTTTTAGCTGAACACTGTGCAGTGGTCTCACTACACTAACTTGTAGCTTTATCTGAACACTGTGCAGAGGTCTCTCTACACTAACTTGTAGCTTTAGCTGAACACTGTGCAGAGGTCTCACTACACTAACTTGTAGTTTTAGCTGAACACTGTGAGCAGGACGCACTACACTAACTTGTAGCTTTAGCTGAACACTGTACAGAGGTCTCACTACACTAACTTGTAGTTTTAGCTGAACACTGTGCAGAGGTCTCACTACACTAACATTTAGTTTTAGCTGAACACTGTGAACAGGACGCACTACACTAAAGTGTAGCTTTAGCTGAACACTGTAAACAGGACGCACTATACTAACTTGTAGCTTTAGCTGAACACTGTGCAGAGGTCTCACTACAGTAACTTGTAGTTTTAGTTGAACACTGTCAGCAGGACGCACTACACTAACTTGTAGCTTTAGCTGAACACTGTACAGAGGTCTCACTACACTAACTTGCAGTTTTAGCTGAACACTGTGCAGATGTCTCACTACACTAACTTGTAGTTTTAGCTGAACACTGTGCAGAGGTCTCACTACATTAACTTGTAGTTTTAGCTGAACACTGTGAACAGGACGCACTACACTAACTTGTAGCTTTAGCTCAACACTGTGCAGAGGTCTCACTACACTAACTAGTAGTTTTAGCTGAACACTGTGAGCAGGATGCACTACACTAACTTGTAGCATTAGCAGAACACTGTGCAGAGGTCTCACTACACTAACTTGCAGTTTTAGCTGAACACTGTGAGCAGGATGCACTACACTAACTTGTAGCATTAGCAGAACAGTGTGCAGAGGTCTCACTACACTAACTTGCAGTTTTAGCTGAACACTGTGAGCAGGATGCACTACACTAACTTGTAGCTTTAGCTGAACACTGTGCAGAGGTCTAACTACACTAACTTGTAGTTTTAGCTGAACACTGTGAACAGGACGCACTACACTAACTTGTAGCTTTAGCTCAACACTGTGCAGAGGTCTCACTACACTAACTAGTAGTTTTAGCTGAACACTGTGAGCAGGATGCACTACACTAACTTGTAGCTATAGCAGAACACTGTGCAGAGGTCTCACTACACTAACTAGTAGTTTTAGCTGAACACTGTGAGCAGGATGCACTACACTAACTTGTAGCATTAGCAGAACACTGTGCAGAGGTCTCACTACACTAACTTGCAGTTTTAGCTGAACACTGTGAGCAGGATGCACTACACTAACTTGTAGCATTAGCTGAACACTGTGCAGAGGTCTCACTACACTAACTTGCAGTTTTAGCTGAACACTGTGAGCAGGATGCACTACACTAACTTGTAGCTTTAGCTGAACACTGTGCAGAGGTCTCACTACACTAACTTGTAGTTTTAGCTGAACACTGTGAACAGGACGCACTACACTAACTTGTAGCTTTAGCTCAACACTGTGCAGAGGTCTCACTACACTAACTAGTAGTTTTAGCTGAACACTGTGAGCAGGATGCACTACACTAACTTGTAGCATTAGCAGAACACTGTGCAGAGGTCTCACTACACTAACTTGCAGTTTTAGCTGAACACTGTGAGCAGGATGCACTACACTAACTTGTAGCATTAGCAGAACACTGTGCAGAGGTCTCACTACACTAACTTGCAGTTTTAGCTGAACACTGTGAGCAGGATGCACTACACTAACTTGTAGCTTTAGCTGAACACTGTGCAGAGGTCTCACTACACTAACTTGTAGTTTTAGCTGAACACTGTGAACAGGACGCACTACACTAACTTGTAGCTTTAGCTCAACACTGTGCAGAGGTCTCACTACACTAACTAGTAGTTTTAGCTGAACACTGTGCAGAGGTCTCACTACACTAACTTGTAGTTTTAGCTGAACACTGTGAACAGGACCCACTGCACTAAAGTGTAGCTTTAGCTGAAAACTGTGAGCAGGATGCACTACACTAACTTGTAGCATTAGCTGAACACTGTGCAGAGGTCTCACTACACTAACTTGCAGTTTTAGCTGAACACTGTGAGCAGGATGCACTACACTAACTTGTAGCTTTAGCTGAACACTGTGCAGTGGTCTCACTACACTAACTTGTAGCTTTAGCTGAACACTGTGCAGAGGTCTCTCTACACTAACTTGTAGCTTTAGCTGAACACTGTGCAGAGGTCTCACTACAGTAACTTGTAGTTTTAGCTGAACACTGTGAGCAGGACGCACTACACTAACTTGTAGCTTTAGCTGAACACTGTACAGAGGTCTCACTACACTAACTTGTAGTTTTAGCTGAACACTGTGCAGAGGTCTCACTACACTAACATTTCGTTTTAGCTGAACACTGTGAACAGGACGCACTACACTAAAGTGTAGCTTTAGCTGAACACTGTAAACAGGACGCACTATACTAACTTGTAGCTTTAGCTGAACACTGTGCAGAGGTCTCACTACAGTAACTTGTAGTTTTAGCGGAACACTGTGAGCAGGACGCACTACACTAACTTGTAGCTTTAGCTGAACACTGTACAGAGGTCTCACTACACTAACTTGTAGTTTTAGCTGAACACTGTGCAGAGGTCTCACTACACTAACATTTAGTTTTAGCTGAACACTGTGAACAGGACGCACTACACTAAAGTGTAGCTTTAGCTGAACACTGTAAACAGGACGCACTATACTATCTTGTAGCTTTAGCTGAACACTGTGCAGAGGTCTCACTACACTAACTTGTAGTTTTAGCTGAACACTGTGCAGAGGTCTCACTACACTAACTTGTAGTTTTAGCTGAACACTGTGAACAGGACGCACTACACTAAAGTGTAGCTTTAGCTGAACACTTTGAACAGGACGCACTACACTAACTTGTAGCTTTAGCTGAACACTGTGCAGAGGTCTCACTACACTAACTTGTAGATTTAGCTGAACACTGTGAGCGGGACGCACTACACTAACTTGTAGTTTTAGCTGAACACTGTGCAGAGGTCTCACTACACTAACTTGTAGTTTTAGCTGAACACTGTGAGCAGGGCGCACTATACTAACTTGTAGCTTTAGCTGAACACTGTGCAGAGGTCTCACTACCCTAACTTGTAGATTTAGCTGAACACTTCGAGCAGGACGCACTACACTAACTTGTAGCTTTAGCTGAACACTGTGCAGAGGTCTCACTACACTAACTTGTAGCTTTAGCTAAACACTGTGCAGAGGTCTCACTACACTAACTTCTAGTTTTAGCTGAACACTGTGAACAGGACGCACTACACTAACTTGTAGCTTTAGCTGAACACTGTGCAAAGGTCTCACTACACTAACTTGTAGTTTTAGCTGAACACTGTGAACAGGACGCATTACACTAACTTGTAGCTTTAGCTGAACACTGTGAACAGGACGCACTACACTAACGTGTAGCTTTAGCTGAACACTGTGCAGAGGTCTCACTACACTAACTTGTAGTTTTAGCTGAACACTGTCAGCAGGACGAACTACACTAAATTTTAGCTTTAGCTGAACACTGTGCAGAGGTCTCACTACACTAACTTGTAGCTTTAGCTGAACACTGTGCAGAGGTCACACTACACTAACTTGTAGCCTTAGCTGAACACTGTGCAGAGGTCTCACTACCCTAACTTGTAGTTTTAGCTGAACACTGTGAGCAGGATGCACTACACTAACTTGTAGCTTTAGCTGAACACTGTGCAGAGGTCTCACTACACTTACTTGTAGCTTTAGCTGAACACTGTGCAGAGGTCTCACTACCCTAACTTGTAGTTTTAGCTGAACACTGTGAACAGGATGCACTACACTAACTTGTAACTTTAGCTGAACACTGTGCAGAGGTCTTAATACACTAACTTGTAGCTTTAGCTGAACGCTGTGCAGAGGTCTCACTACACTAATTTGTAGTTTTACCTGAACACTGTGAACAGGACGCACTACACTAACTGGTAGCTATAGCTGAACACTGTGCAGAGGTCTCACTACACTAACTTGTAACTGAACACTGTGAGCAGGACGCACTACACTAACTTGTAGCTTTAGCTGAACACTTTGAACAGGACGCACTACACTAACTTGTAGCTTTAGCTGAACACTGTGAACAGGACGCACTACACTAACTTGTAGATTTAGCTGAACACTGTGAGCGGGATGCACTACACTAACTTGTAGTTTTAGCTGAACACTGTGCAGAGGTCTCACTACACTAACTTGTAGTTTTAGCTGAACACTGTGAGCAGGGCGCACTATACTAACTTGTAGCTTTAGCTGAACACTGTGCAGAGGTCTCACTACCCTAACTTGTAGTTTTAGCTGAACACTGTGAACAGGACACACTACACTAACTTGTAGCTTTAGCTGAACACTATGCAGAGGTCTCACTACCCTAACTTGTAGTTTTAGCTGAACACTGTGAGCAGGACGCACTACACTAACTTTTAGCTTTAGCTGAACACTGTGAAGAGGTCACACTACACTAACTTGTAGCTTTAGCTGAACACTGTGCAGAGGTCTCACTACCCTAACTTGTAGTTTTAGCTGAACACTGTGAAAAGGATGCACTACACTAACTTGTAACTTTAGCTGAACACTGTGCAGAGGTCTTAATACACTAACTTGTAGCTTTAGCTGAACGCTGTGCAGAGGTCTCACTAAACTAACCTGTAGTTTTAGCTGAACACTGTGAACAGGATGCACTACACTAACTTGTAGCTTTAGCTGAACACTGTGCAGAGTTCTCACTACACTAACTTGTAACTGAACACTGTGAGCAGGACGCACTACACTAACTTGTAGCTTTAGCTGAACACTGTGAACAGGACGCACTACACTAACTTGTAGCTTTAGCTGAACACTGTGCAGAGGTCTCACTACACTAACTTGTAGCTTTAGCTGAACACTGTGCAGAGGTCACACTACACTAACTTGTAGCTTTAGCTGAACACTGTGCAGAGGTCTCACTACCCTAACTTGTAGTTTTAGCTGAACACTGTGAGCAGGACGCACTACACTAACTTGTAGCTTTAGCTGAACACTGTGCAGAGGTCTCACTACACTTACTTGTAGCTTTAGCTGAACACTGTGCAGAGGTCTCACTACCCTAACTTGTAGTTTTAGCTGAACACTGTGAACAGGATGCACTACACTAACTTTTAACTTTAGCTGAACACTGTGCAGAGGTCTTAATACACTAACTTGTAGCATTAGCTGAACGCTGTGCAGAGGTCTCACTACACTAATTTGTAGTTTTACCTGAACACTGTGAACAGGACGCACTACACTAACTGGTAGCTATAGCTGAACACTGTGCAGAGGTCTCACTACACTAACTTGTAACTGAACACTGTGAGCAGGACGCACTACACTAACTTGTAGCTTTAGCTGAACACTTTGAACAGGACGCACTACACTAACTTGTAGCTTTAGCTGAACACTGTGAACAGGACGCACTACACTAACTTGTAGCTTTAGCTGAACACTGTGCAGAGGTCTCACTACACTAACTTGTAGATTTAGCTGAACACTGTGAGCGGGATGCACTACACTAACTTGTAGTTTTAGCTGAACACTGTGCAGAGGTCTCACTACACTAACTTGTAGTTTTAGCTGAACACTGTGAGCAGGGCGCACTATACTAACTTGTAGCTTTAGCTGAACACTGTGCAGAGGTCTCACTACCCTAACTTGTAGTTTTAGCTGAACACTGTGAACAGGACACACTACACTAACTTGTAGCTTTAGCTGAACACTGTGCAGAGGTCTCACTACCCTAACTTGTAGTTTTAGCTGAACACTGTGAGCAGGACACACTACACTAACTTTTAGCTTTAGCTGAACACTGTGAAGAGGTCACACTACACTAACTTGTAGCTTTAGCTGAACACTGTGCAGAGGTCTCACTACCCTAACTTGTAGTTTTAGCTGAACACTGTGAAAAGGATGCACTACACTAACTTGTAACTTTAGCTGAACACTGTGCAGAGGTCTTAATACACTAACTTGTAGCTTTAGCTGAACGCTGTGCAGAGGTCTCACTAAACTAACCTGTAGTTTTAGCTGAACACTGTGAACAGGATGCACTACACTAACTTGTAGCTTTAGCTGAACACTGTGCAGAGTTCTCACTACACTAACTTGTAACTGAACACTGTGAGCAGGACGCACTACACTAACTTGTAGCTTTAGCTGAACACTGTGAACAGGACGCACTACACTAACTTGTAGCTTTAGCTGAACACTGTGCAGAGGTCTCACTACACTAACTTGTAGCTTTAGCTGAACACTGTGCAGAGGTCACACTACACTAACTTGTAGCTTTAGCTGAACACTGTGCAGAGGTCTCACTACCCTAACTTGTAGTTTTAGCTGAACACTGTGAGCAGGACGCACTACACTAACTTGTAGCTTTAGCTGAACACTGTGCAGAGGTCTCACTACACTTACTTGTAGCTTTAGCTGAACACTGTGCAGAGGTCTCACTACCCTAACTTGTAGTTTTAGCTGAACACTGTGAACAGGATGCACTACACTAACTTGTAACTTTAGCTGAACACTGTGCAGAGGTCTTAATACACTAACTTGTAGCTTTAGCTGAACGCTGTGCAGAGGTCTCACTACACTAACTTGTAGTTTTACCTGAACACTGTGAACAGGACGCACTACACTAACTGGTAGCTATAGCTGAACACTGTGCAGAGGTCTCACTACACTAACTTGTAACTGAACACTGTGAGCAGGACGCACTACACTAACTTGTAGCTTTAGCTGAACACTGTGAACAGGACGCACTACACTAACTTGTAGCTTTAGCTGAACACTGTGAACAGGACGCACTACACTAACTTGTAGCTTTAGCTGAACACTGTGCAGAGGTCTCACTACACTAACTTGTAGATTTAGCTGAACACTGTGAGCGGGATGCACTACACTAACTTGTAGTTTTAGCTGAACACTGTGAGCAGGGCGCACTATACTAACTTGTAGCTTTAGCTGAACACTGTGCAGAGGTCTCACTACCCTAACTTGTAGTTTTAGCTGAACACTGTGAACAGGACACACTACACTAACTTGTAGCTTTAGCTGAACACTGTGCAGAGGTCTCACTACCCTAACTTGTAGTTTTACCTGAACACTGTGAACAGGACGCACTACACTAACTGGTAGCTATAGCTGAACACTGTGCAGAGGTCTCACTACACTAACTTGTAACTGAACACTGTGAGCAGGACGCACTACACTAACTTGTAGCTTTAGCTGAACACTTTGAACAGGACGCACTACACTAACTTGTAGCTTTAGCTTAACACTGTGAACAGGACGCACTACACTAACTTGTAGCTTTAGCTGAACACTGTGCAGAGGTCTCACTACACTAACTTGTAGATTTAGCTGAACACTGTGAGCGGGATGCACTACACTAACTTGTAGTTTTAGCTGAACACTGTGCAGAGGTCTCACTACACTAACTTGTAGTTTTAGCTGAACACTGTGAGCAGGGCGCACTATACTAACTTGTAGCTTTAGCTGAACACTGTGCAGAGGTCTCACTACCCTAACTTTTAGTTTTAGCTGAACACTGTGAACCGGACACACTACACTAACTTGTAGCTTTAGCTGAACACTGTGCAGAGGTCTCACTACCCTAACTTGTAGTTTTAGCTGAACACTGTGAGCAGGACGCACTACACTAACTTTTAGCTTTAGCTGAACACTGTGAAGAGGTCACACTACACTAACTTGTAGCTTTAGCTGAACACTGTGCAGAGGTCTCACTACCCTAACTTGTAGTTTTAGCTGAACACTGTGAAAAGGATGCACTACACTAACTTGTAACTTTAGCTGAACACTGTGCAGAGGTCTTAATACACTAACTTGTAGCTTTAGCTGAACGCTGTGCAGAGGTCTCACAACACTAACCTGTAGTTTTAGCTGAACACTGTGAACAGGATGCACTACACTAACTTGTAGCTTTAGCTGAACACTGTGCAGAGGTCTCACTACACTAACTTGTACCTGAACACTGTGAGCAGGACGCACTACACTAACTTGTAGCTTTAGCTGAACACTGTGAACAGGACGCACTACACTAACTTGTAGCTTTAGCTGAACACTGTGCAGAGGTCTCACTACACTAACTTGTAGATTTAGCTGAACACTGTGAGCGGGATGCACTACACTAACTTATAGTTTTAGCTGAACACTGTGCAGAGGTCTCACTACACTAACTTGTAGCTTTAGCTGAACACTGTGCAGAGGTCTCACTACACTAACTTGTAGTTTTAGCTGAACACTGTGAACAGGACGCACTACACTAACTTGTAGCTTTAGCTGAACACTGTGCAGAGGTCTCACTACACTAACTTGTAGCTTTAGCTGAACACTGTGCAGAGGTCTCCCTACACTAACTTGTAGTTTTAGCTGAACACTGTGAACAGGACGCACTACACTAACTTGTAGCTTTAGCTGAACACTGTGAACAGGACGCACTACACTAACTTGTAGCTTTAGCTGAACACTGTGCAGAGGTCTCACTACACTAACTTGTAGATTTATCTGAACACTGTGAGCGGGACGCACTACACTAACTTGTAGTTTTAGCTGAACACTGTGCAGAGGTCTCACTACACTAACTTGTAGTTTTAGCTGAACACTGTGAGCAGGGCGCACTATACTAACTTGTAGCTTTAGCTGAACACTGTGCAGAGGTCTCACTACCCTAACTTGTAGATTTAGCTGAACACTGTGAGCAGGACGCACTACACTAACTTGTAGCTTTAGCTGAACACTGTGCAGAGGTCTCACTACACTAACTTGTAGTTTTAGCTGAACACTGTGAACAGGACGCATTACACTAACTTGTAGCTTTAGCTGAACACTGTGAACAGGACGCACTACACTAACGTGTAGCTTTAGCTGAACACTGTGCAGAGGTCTCACTACACTAACTTGTAGTTTTAGCTGAACACTGTCAGCAGGACGAACTACACTAAATTTTAGCTTTAGCTGAACACTGTGCAGAGGTCTCACTACACTAACTTGTAGCTTTAGCTGAACACTGTGCAGAGGTCACACTACACTAACTTGTAGCCTTAGCTGAACACTGTGCAGAGGTCTCACTACCCTAACTTGTAGTTTTAGCTGAACACTGTGAGAAGGACGCACTACACTAACTTGTAGCTTTAGCTGAACACTGTGCAGAGGTCTCACTACACTTACTTGTAGCTTTAGCTGAACACTGTGCAGAGGTCTCACTACCCTAACTTGTAGTTTTAGCTGAACACTGTGAACAGGATGCACTACACTAACTTGTAACTTTAGCTGAACACTGTGCAGAGGTCTTAATACACTAACTTGTAGCTTTAGCTGAACGCTGTGCAGAGGTCTCACTACACTAACTTGTAGTTTTACCTGAACACTGTGAACAGGACGCACTACACTAACTGGTAGCTATAGCTGAACACTGTGCAGAGGTCTCACTACACTAACTTGTAACTGAACACTGTGAGCAGGACGCACAACACTAACTTGTAGATTTAGCTGAACACTTTGAACAGGACGCACTACACTAACTTGTAGCTTTAGCTGAACACTGTGAACAGGACGCACTACACTAACTTGTAGCTTTAGCTGAACACTGTGCAGAGGTCTCACTACACTAACTTGTAGATTTAGCTGAACACTGTGAGCGGGATGCACTACACTAACTTGTAGTTTTAGCTGAACACTGTGCAGAGGTCTCACTACACTAACTTGTAGTTTTAGCTAAACACTATGAGCAGGGCGCACTATACTAACTTGTAGCTTTAGCTGAACACTGTGCAGAGGTCTCACTACCCTAACTTGTAGTTTTAGCTGAACACTGTGAACAGGACACACTACACTAACTTGTAGCTTTAGCTGAACACTGTGCAGAGGTCTCACTACCCCAACTTGTAGTTTTAGCTGAACACTGTGAGCACGACACACTACACTAACTTTTAGCTTTAGCTGAACACTGTGAAGAGGTCACACTACACTAACTTGTAGCTTTAGCTGAACACTGTGCAGAGGTCTCACTACCCTAACTTGTAGTTTTAGCTGAACACTGTGAAAAGGATGCACTACACTAACTTGTAACTTTAGCTGAACACTGTGCAGAGGTCTTAATACACTAACTTGTAGCTTTAGCTGAACGCTGTGCAGAGGTCTCACTACACTAACCTGTAGTTTTAGCTGAACACTGTGATTAGGATGCACTACACTAACTTGTAGCTTTAGCTGAACACTGTGCAGAGGTCTCACTACACTAACTTGTAGCTTTAGCTGAACACTGTGCAGAGGTCACACTACACTAACTTGTAGCTTTAGCTGAACACTGTGCAGAGGTCTCACTACCCTAACTTGTATTTTTAGCTGAACACTGTGAGCAGGACGCACTACACTAACTTGTAGCTTTAGCTGAACACTGTGAACAGGACGCACTACACTAACTTGTAGCTTTAGCTGAACACTGTGCAGAGGTCTCACTACACTAACTTGTAGCTTTAGCTGAACACTGTGCAGAGGTCACACTACACTAACTTGTAGCTTTAGCTGAACACTGTGCAGAGGTCTCACTACCCTAACTTGTAGTTTTAGCTGAACACTGTGAGCAGGACGCACTACACTAACTTGTAGCTTTAGCTGAACACTGTGCAGAGGTCTCACTACACTTACTTGTAGCTTTAGCTGAACACTGTGCAGAGGTCTCACTACCCTAACTTGTAGTTTTAGCTGAACACTGTGAACAGGATGCACTACACTAACTTGTAACTTTAGCTGAACACTGTGCAGAGGTCTTAATACACTAACTTGTAGCTTTAGCTGAACGCTGTGCAGAGGTCTCACTACACTAACTTGTAGTTTTACCTGAACACTGTGAACAGGACGCACTACACTAACTGGTAGCTATAGCTGAACACTGTGCAGAGGTCTCACTACACTAACTTGTAACTGAACACTGTGAGCAGGACGCACTACACTAACTTGTAGCTTTAGCTGAACACTGTGAACAGGACGCACTACACTAACTTGTAGCTTTAGCTGAACACTGTGAACAGGACGCACTACACTAACTTGTAGCTTTAGCTGAACACTGTGCAGAGGTCTCACTACACTAACTTGTAGATTTAGCTGAACACTGTGAGCGGGATGCACTACACTAACTTGTAGTTTTAGCTGAACACTGTGCAGAGGTCTCACTACACTAACTTGTAGTTTTAGCTGAACACTGTGAGCAGGGCGCACTATACTAACTTGTAGCTTTAGCTGAACACTGTGCAGAGGTCTCACTACCCTAACTTGTAGTTTTAGCTGAACACTGTGAACAGGACACACTACACTAACTTGTAGCTTTAGCTGAACACTGTGCAGAGGTCTCACTACCCTAACTTGTAGATTTAGCTGAACACTGTGAGCAGGACGCACTACACTAACTTTTAGCTTTAGCTGAACACTGTGAAGAGGTCACACTACACTAACTTGTAGCTTTAGCTGAACACTGTGCAGAGGTCTCACTACCCTAACTTGTAGTTTTAGCTGAACACTGTGAAAAGGATGTACTACACTAACTTGTAACTTTAGCTGAACACTGTGCAGAGGTCTTAATACACTAACTTGTAGCTTTAGCTGAACGCTGTGCAGAGGTCTCACTACACTAACCTGTAGTTTTAGCTGAACACTGTGAACAGGACGCACTACACTAACTTGTAGCTTTAGCTGAACACTGTGCAGAGGTCTCACTACACTAACTTGTAACTGAACACTGTGAGCAGGACGCACTACACTAACTTGTAGCTTTAGCTGAACACTGTGAACAGGACGCACTACACTAACTTGTAGCTTTAGCTGAACACTGTGAACAGGACGCACTACACTAACTTGTAGCTTTAGCTGAACACTGTGCAGAGGTCTCACTACACAAACTTGTAGTTTTAGCTGAACACTGTGAGCAGGGCGCACTATACTAACTTGTAGCTTTAGCTGAACACTGTGCAGAGGTCTCACTACCCTAACTTGTAGTTTTAGCTGAACACTGTGAACAGGACACACTACACTAACTTGTAGCTTTAGCTGAACACTGTGCAGAGGTCTCACTACCCTAACTTGTAGTTTTAGCTGAACACTGTGAGCAGGACGCACTACACTAACTTGTAGCTTTACCTGAACACTGTGCAGAGGTCTCACTACACTAACTTGTAGTTTTAGCTGAACACTGTGAACAGGACGCACTACACTAACTTGTAGCTTTAGCTGAACACTGTGCAGAGGTCTCACTACACTAACTTGTAGCTTTAGCTGAACACTGTGCAGAGGTCTCACTACACTAACTTGTAGTTTTAGCTGAACACTGTGAACAGGACGCACTACACTAACTTGTAGCTTTAGCTGAACACTGTGAACAGGACGCACTACACTAACTTGTAGCTTTAGCTGAACACTGTGCAGAGGTCTCACTACACTAACTTGTAGATTTAGCTGAACACTGTGAGCGGGACGCATTACACTAACTTGTAGTTTTAGCTGAACACTGTGCAGAGGTCTCACTACACTAACTTGTAGTTTTAGCTGAACACTCTGAGCAGGGCGCACTATACTAACTTGTAGTTTTAGCTGAACACTGTGCAGAGGTCTCACTACCCTAACTTGTAGTTTTAGCTGAACACTGTGAACAGGACACACTACACTAACTTGTAGCTTTAGCTGAACACTGTGCAGAGGTCTCACTACCCTAACTTGTAGTTTTAGCTGAAAACTGTGAGCAGGACGCACTACACTAACTTTTAGCTTTAGCTGAACACTGTGAAGAGGTCACTCTACACTAACTTGTAGCTTTAGCTGAACACTGTGCAGAGGTCTCACTACACTAACTTGTAGTTTTAGCTGAACACTGTGAGCAGGACGCACTACACTAACTTGTAGCTTTAGCTGAACACTGTGCAGAGGTCTCACTACACTAACTTGAAGTTTTAGCTGAACACTGTGAGCAGGACGCACTACACTAAATTTTAGCTTTAGCTGAACACTGTGCAGAGGTCTCACTACACTAACTTGTAGCTTTAGCTGAACACTGTGCAGAGGTCTCACTACACTAACTTGTAACTGAACACTGTGAGCAGGATGCACTACACTAACTTGTAGCTTTAGCTGAACACTGTGCAGAGGTCTCACTACACTAACTTGTAGCTTTAGCTGAACACTGTGAACAGGACGCACTACACTAACTTGTAGCTTTAGCTGAACACTGTGCAGAGGTCTCACTACACTAACTTGTAGCTTTAGCTGAACACTGTGAACAGGACGCACTACACTAACTTGTAGCTTTAGCTGAACACTGTGAACAGGATGCACTACACTAACTTGTAGCTTTAGCTGAACACTGTGCAGAGGTCTCACTACACTAACTTGTAGATTTAGCTGAACACTGTGAGCAGGATGCACTACACTAACTTGTAGCTTTAGCTGAACACTGTGCAGAGGTCTCACTACACTAACTTGTAGCTTTAGCTGAACACTGTGCAGAGGTCTCACTACACTAACTTGTAGTTTTAGCTGAACACTGTGAACAGGACGCACTACACTAACTTGTAGCTTTAGCTGAACACTGTGCAGAGGTCTCACTACACTAACTTGTAGCTTTAGCTGAACACTGTGCAGAGGTCTCACTACACTAACTTGTAGTTTTAGCTGAACACTGTGAACAGGACGCACTACACTAACATGTAGCTTTAGCTGAACACTGTGAACAGGACGCACTACACTAACTTGTAGCTTTAGCTGAACACTGTGCAGAGGTCTCACTAGACTAACTTGTAGATTTAGCTGAACACTGTGAGCGGGACGCACTACACTAACTTGTAGTTTTAGCTGAACACTGTGCAGAGGTCTCACTACACAAACTTTAGTTTTAGCTGAACACTGTGAGCAGGGCGCACTATACTAACTTGTAGCTTTAGCTGAACACTGTGCAGAGGTCTCACTACCCTAACTTGTAGTTTTAGCTGAACACTGTGAACAGGACACACTACACTAACTTGTAGCTTTAGCTGAACACTGTGCAGAGGTCTCACTACCCTAACTTGTAGTTTTAGCTGAACACTGTGAGCAGGACGCACTACACTAACTTGTAGCTTTAGCTGAACACTGTGCAGAGGTCTCACTACACTAACTTGAAGTTTTAGCTGAACACTGTGAGCAGGATGCACTACACTAAATTTTAGCTTTAGCTGAACACTGTGCAGAGGTCTCACTACACTAACTTGTAGCTTTAGCTGAACACTGTGCAGAGGTCTCACTACACTAACTTGTAGTTTTAGCTGAACACTGTGAACAGGACGCACTACACTAACTTGTAGCTTTAGCTGAACACTGTGCAGAGGTCTCACTACACTAACTTGTAGCTTTAGCTGAACACTGTGCAGAGGTCTCACTACACTAACTTGTAGCTTTAGCTGAACACTGTGCAGAGGTCTCACTACACTAACTTGTAGATTTAGCTGAACACTGTGAGTGGGATGCACTACACTAACTTGTAGTTTTAGCTGAACACTGTGCAGAGGTCTCACTACACTAACTTGTAGTTTTAGCTGAACACTGTGAGCAGGGCGCACTATACTAACTTGTAGTTTTAGCTGAAACCTGTGCAGAGGTCTCACTACACTAACTTGTAGTTTTAGCTGAACACTGTGAGCAGGGCGCACTATACTAACTTGTAGCTTTAGCTGAACACTGTGCAGAGGTCTCACTACCCTAACTTGTAGTTTTAGCTGAACACTGTGAACAGGACGCACTACACTAACTTGTAGCTTTAGCTGAACACTGTGCAGAGGTCTCACTACACTAACTTCTAGTTTTAGCTGAACACTGTGAGCAGGACGCACTACACTAACTTGTAGCTTTAGCTGAACACTGTGCAGAGGTCTCACTACACTAACTTGTAGCTTTAGCTGAACACTGTGCAGAGGTCTCACTACACTTACTTGTAGTTTTAGCTGAACACTGTGAACAGGACGCACTACACTAACTTGTAGCTTTAGCTGAACACTGTGAACAGGACGCACTACACTAACTTGTAGCTTTAGCTGAACACTGTGCAGAGGTCTCACTACACTAACTTGTAGATTTAGCTGAACACTGTGAGCGGGACGCACTACACTAACTTGTAGTTTTAGCTGAACACTGTGCAGAGGTCTCACTACACTAACTTGTAGTTTTAGCTGAACACTGTGAACAGGACACACTACACTAACTTGTAGCTATAGCTGAACACTGTGCAGAGGTCTCACTACACTAACTTGTAACTGAACACTGTGAGCAGGACGCACTACACTAACTTGTAGCTTTAGCTGAACACTGTGCAGAGGTCTCACTACACTAACTTGAAGTTTTGGCTGAACACTGTGAGCAGGACGCACTACACTAAATTTTAGCTTTAGCTGAACACTGTGCAGAGGTCTCACTACACTAACTTGTAGCTTTAGCTGAACACTGTGCAGAGGTCTCACTACACTAACTTGTAGTTTTAGCTGAACACTGTGAACAGGACGCACTACACTAACTTGTAGCTTTAGCTGAACACTGTGCAGAGGTCTCACTACACTAACTTGTAACTGAACACTGTGAGCAGGACGCACTACACTAACTTGTAGCTTTAGCTGAACACTGTGCAGAGGTCTCACTACACTAACTTGTAGTTTTAGCTGAACACTGTGAACAGGACGCACTACACTAACTTGTAGCTTTAGCTGAACACTGTGCAGAGGTCTCACTACACTAACTTGTAGCTTTAGCTGAACACTGTGAACAGGACGCACTACACTAACTTGTAGCTTTAGCTGAACACTGTGAACAGGATGCACTACACTAACTTGTAGCTTTAGCTGAACACTGTGCAGAGGTCTCACTACACTAACTTGTAGATTTAGCTGAACACTGTGAGCAGGATGCACTACACTAACTTGTAGCTTTGTCTGAAAACTGTGCAGAAGTCTCACTACACTAACTTGTAGCTTTAGCTGAACACTGTGCAGAGGTCTCACTACACTAACTTGTAGTTTTAGCTGAACACTGTGAACAGGATGCACTACACTAACTTGTAGCTTTAGCTGAACACTGTGCAGAAGTCTCACTACACTAACTTGTAGCTTTAGCTGAACACTGTGCAGAGGTCTCACTACACTAACTTGTAGTTTTAGCTGAACACTGTGAACAGGATGCACTACACTAACTTGTAGCTTTAGCTGAACACTGTGCAGAGGTCTCACTACACTAACTTGTAGCTTTAGCTGAACACTGTGCAGAGATCTCACTACACTAACTTGTAGTTTTACCTGAACACTGTGAACAGGACGCACTACACTAACTGGTAGCTATAGCTGAACACTGTGCAGAGGTCTCACTACACTAACTTGTAACTGAACACTGTGAGCAGGACGCACTACACTAACTTGTAGCTTTAGCTGAACACTGTGAACAGGACGCACTACACTAACTTGTAGCTTTAGCTGAACACTGTGAACAGGACGCACTACACTAACTTGTAGCTTTAGCTGAACACTGTGCAGAGGTCTCACTACACTAACTTGTAGATTTAGCTGAACACTGTGAGCGGGATGCACTACACTAACTTGTAGTTTTAGCTGAACACTGTGCAGAGGTCTCACTACACTAACTTGTAGTTTTAGCTGAACACTGTGAGCAGGGCGCACTATACTAACTTGTAGCTTTAGCTGAACACTGTGCAGAGGTCTCACTACCCTAACTTGTAGTTTTAGCTGAACACTGTGAACAGGACACACTACACTAACTTGTAGCTTTAGCTGAACACTGTGCAGAGGTCTCACTACCCTAACTTGTAGATTTAGCTGAACACTGTGAGCAGGACGCACTACACTAACTTTTAGCTTTAGCTGAACACTGTGAAGAGGTCACACTACACTAACTTGTAGCTTTAGCTGAACACTGTGCAGAGGTCTCACTACCCTAACTTGTAGTTTTAGCTGAACACTGTGAAAAGGATGTACTACACTAACTTGTAACTTTAGCTGAACACTGTGCAGAGGTCTTAATACACTAACTTGTAGCTTTAGCTGAACGCTGTGCAGAGGTCTCACTACACTAACCTGTAGTTTTAGCTGAACACTGTGAACAGGACGCACTACACTAACTTGTAGCTTTAGCTGAACATTGTGCAGAGGTCTCACTACACTAACTTGTAACTGAACACTGTGAGCAGGACGCACTACACTAACTTGTAGCTTTAGCTGAACACTGTGAACAGGACGCACTACACTAACTTGTAGCTTTAGCTGAACACTGTGAACAGGACGCACTACACTAACTTGTAGCTTTAGCTGAACACTGTGCAGAGGTCTCACTACACAAACTTGTAGTTTTAGCTGAACACTGTGAGCAGGGCGCACTATACTAACTTGTAGCTTTAGCTGAACACTGTGCAGAGGTCTCACTACCCTAACTTGTAGTTTTAGCTGAACACTGTGAACAGGACACACTACACTAACTTGTAGCTTTAGCTGAACACTGTGCAGAGGTCTCACTACCCTAACTTGTAGTTTTAGCTGAACACTGTGAGCAGGACGCACTACACTAACTTGTAGCTTTACCTGAACACTGTGCAGAGGTCTCACTACACTAACTTGTAGTTTTAGCTGAACACTGTGAACAGGACGCACTACACTAACTTGTAGCTTTAGCTGAACACTGTGCAGAGGTCTCACTACACTAACTTGTAGCTTTAGCTGAACACTGTGCAGAGGTCTCACTACACTAACTTGTAGTTTTAGCTGAACACTGTGAACAGGACGCACTACACTAACTTGTAGCTTTAGCTGAACACTGTGAACAGGACGCACTACACTAACTTGTAGCTTTAGCTGAACACTGTGCAGAGGTCTCACTACACTAACTTGTAGATTTAGCTGAACACTGTGAGCGGGACGCATTACACTAACTTGTAGTTTTAGCTGAACACTGTGCAGAGGTCTCACTACACTAACTTGTAGTTTTAGCTGAACACTGTGAGCAGGGCGCACTATACTAACTTGTAGTTTTAGCTGAACACTGTGCAGAGGTCTCACTACCCTAACTTGTAGTTTTAGCTGAACACTGTGAACAGGACACACTACACTAACTTGTAGCTTTAGCTGAACACTGTGCAGAGGTCTCACTACCCTAACTTGTAGTTTTAGCTGAAAACTGTGAGCAGGACGCACTACACTAACTTTTAGCTTTAGCTGAACACTGTGAAGAGGTCACTCTACACTAACTTGTAGCTTTAGCTGAACACTGTGCAGAGGTCTCACTACACTAACTTGTAGTTTTAGCTGAACACTGTGAGCAGGACGCACTACACTAACTTGTAGCTTTAGCTGAACACTGTGCAGAGGTCTCACTACACTAACTTGAAGTTTTAGCTGAACACTGTGAGCAGGATGCACTACACTAAATTTTAGCTTTAGCTGAACACTGTGCAGAGGTCTCACTACACTAACTTGTAGCTTTAGCTGAACACTGTGCAGAGGTCTCACTACACTAACTTGTAACTGAACACTGTGAGCAGGATGCACTACACTAACTTGTAGCTTTAGCTGAACACTGTGCAGAGGTCTCACTACACTAACTTGTAGCTTTAGCTGAACACTGTGAACAGGACGCACTACACTAACTTGTAGCTTTAGCTGAACACTGTGCAGAGGTCTCACTACACTAACTTGTAGCTTTAGCTGAACACTGTGAACAGGACGCACTACACTAACTTGTAGCTTTAGCTGAACACTGTGAACAGGATGCACTACACTAACTTGTAGCTTTAGCTGAACACTGTGCAGAGGTCTCACTACACTAACTTGTAGATTTAGCTGAACACTGTGAGCAGGATGCACTACACTAACTTGTAGCTTTAGCTGAACACTGTGCAGAGGTCTCACTACACTAACTTGTAGCTTTAGCTGAACACTGTGCAGAGGTCTCACTACACTAACTTGTAGTTTTAGCTGAACACTGTGAACAGGACGCACTACACTAACTTGTAGCTTTAGCTGAACACTGTGCAGAGGTCTCACTACACTAACTTGTAGCTTTAGCTGAACACTGTGCAGAGGTCTCACTACACTAACTTGTAGTTTTAGCTGAACACTGTGAACAGGACGCACTACACTAACATGTAGCTTTAGCTGAACACTGTGAACAGGACGCACTACACTAACTTGTAGCTTTAGCTGAACACTGTGCAGAGGTCTCACTAGACTAACTTGTAGATTTAGCTGAACACTGTGAGCGGGACGCACTACACTAACTTGTAGTTTTAGCTGAACACTGTGCAGAGGTCTCACTACACAAACTTTAGTTTTAGCTGAACACTGTGAGCAGGGCGCACTATACTAACTTGTAGCTTTAGCTGAACACTGTGCAGAGGTCTCACTACCCTAACTTGTAGTTTTAGCTGAACACTGTGAACAGGACACACTACACTAACTTGTAGCTTTAGCTGAACACTGTGCAGAGGTCTCACTACCCTAACTTGTAGTTTTAGCTGAACACTGTGAGCAGGACGCACTACACTAACTTGTAGCTTTAGCTGAACACTGTGCAGAGGTCTCACTACACTAACTTGAAGTTTTAGCTGAACACTGTGAGCAGGATGCACTACACTAAATTTTAGCTTTAGCTGAACACTGTGCAGAGGTCTCACTACACTAACTTGTAGCTTTAGCTGAACACTGTGCAGAGGTCTCACTACACTAACTTGTAGTTTTAGCTGAACACTGTGAACAGGACGCACTACACTAACTTGTAGCTTTAGCTGAACACTGTGCAGAGGTCTCACTACACTAACTTGTAGCTTTAGCTGAACACTGTGCAGAGGTCTCACTACACTAACTTGTAGCTTTAGCTGAACACTGTGCAGAGGTCTCACTACACTAACTTGTAGATTTAGCTGAACACTGTGAGTGGGATGCACTACACTAACTTGTAGTTTTAGCTGAACACTGTGCAGAGGTCTCACTACACTAACTTGTAGTTTTAGCTGAACACTGTGAGCAGGGCGCACTATACTAACTTGTAGTTTTAGCTGAACACTGTGCAGAGGTCTCACTACACTAACTTGTAGTTTTAGCTGAACACTGTGAGCAGGGCGCACTATACTAACTTGTAGCTTTAGCTGAACACTGTGCAGAGGTCTCACTACCCTAACTTGTAGTTTTAGCTGAACACTGTGAACAGGACGCACTACACTAACTTGTAGCTTTAGCTGAACACTGTGCAGAGGTCTCACTACACTAACTTCTAGTTTTAGCTGAACACTGTGAGCAGGACGCACTACACTAACTTGTAGCTTTAGCTGAACACTGTGCAGAGGTCTCACTACACTAACTTGTAGCTTTAGCTGAACACTGTGCAGAGGTCTCACTACACTTACTTGTAGTTTTAGCTGAACACTGTGAACAGGACGCACTACACTAACTTGTAGCTTTAGCTGAACACTGTGAACAGGACGCACTACACTAACTTGTAGCTTTAGCTGAACACTGTGCAGAGGTCTCACTACACTAACTTCTAGTTTTAGCTGAACACTGTGAGCAGGACGCACTACACTAACTTGTAGCTTTAGCTGAACACTGTGCAGAGGTCTCACTACACTAACTTGTAGCTTTAGCTGAACACTGTGCAGAGGTCTCACTACACTTACTTGTAGTTTTAGCTGAACACTGTGAACAGGACGCACTACACTAACTTGTAGCTTTAGCTGAACACTGTGAACAGGACACACTACACTAACTTGTAGCTTTAGCTGAACACTGTGCAGAGGTCTCACTACACTAACTTCTAGTTTTAGCTGAACACTGTGAGCAGGACGCACTACACTAACTTGTAGCTTTAGCTGAACACTGTGCAGAGGTCTCACTACACTAACTTGTAGCTTTAGCTGAACACTGTGCAGAGGTCTCACTACACTTACTTGTAGTTTTAGCTGAACACTGTGAACAGGACGCACTACACTAACTTGTAGCTTTAGCTGAACACTGTGAACAGGACGCACTACACTAACTTGTAGCTTTAGCTGAACACTGTGCAGAGGTCTCACTACACTAACTTGTAGATTTAGCTGAACACTGTGAGCGGGACGCACTACACTAACTTGTAGTTTTAGCTGAACACTGTGCAGAGGTCTCACTACACTAACTTGTAGTTTTAGCTGAACACTGTGAACAGGACACACTACACTAACTTGTAGCTATAGCTGAACACTGTGCAGAGGTCTCACTACACTAACTTGTAACTGAACACTGTGAGCAGGACGCACTACACTAACTTGTAGCTTTAGCTGAACACTGTGCAGAGGTCTCACTACACTAACTTGAAGTTTTGGCTGAACACTGTGAGCAGGACGCACTACACTAAATTTTAGCTTTAGCTGAACACTGTGCAGAGGTCTCACTACACTAACTTGTAGCTTTAGCTGAACACTGTGCAGAGGTCTCACTACACTAACTTGTAGTTTTAGCTGAACACTGTGAACAGGACGCACTACACTAACTTGTAGCTTTAGCTGAACACTGTGCAGAGGTCTCACTACACTAACTTGTAACTGAACACTGTGAGCAGGACGCACTACACTAACTTGTAGCTTTAGCTGAACACTGTGCAGAGGTCTCACTACACTAACTTGTAGTTTTAGCTGAACACTGTGAACAGGACGCACTACACTAACTTGTAGCTTTAGCTGAACACTGTGCAGAGGTCTCACTACACTAACTTGTAGCTTTAGCTGAACACTGTGAACAGGACGCACTACACTAACTTGTAGCTTTAGCTGAACACTGTGAACAGGATGCACTACACTAACTTGTAGCTTTAGCTGAACACTGTGCAGAGGTCTCACTACACTAACTTGTAGATTTAGCTGAACACTGTGAGCAGGATGCACTACACTAACTTGTAGCTTTGTCTGAAAACTGTGCAGAAGTCTCACTACACTAACTTGTAGCTTTAGCTGAACACTGTGCAGAGGTCTCACTACACTAACTTGTAGTTTTAGCTGAACACTGTGAACAGGATGCACTACACTAACTTGTAGCTTTAGCTGAACACTGTGCAGAGGTCTCACTACACTAACTTGTAGCTTTAGCTGAACACTGTGCAGAGATCTCACTACACTAACTTGTAGTTTTAGCTAAACACTGTGAACAGGACGCACTACACTAACATGTAGCTTTAGCTGAACACTGTGAACAGGACGCACTACACTAACTTGTAGCTTTAGCTGAACACTGTGCAGAGGTCTCACTACACTAACTTGTAGATTTAGCTGAACACTGTGAGCGGGACGCACTACACTAACTTGTAGTTTTAGCTGAACACTGTGCAGAGGTCTCACTACACTAACTTGTAGTTTTAGCTGAACACTGTGAGCAGGGCGCACTATACTAACTTGTAGCTTTAGCTGAACACTGTGCAGAGGTCTCACTACCCTAACTTGTAGTTTTAGCTGAACACTGTGAACAGGACACACTACACTAACTTGTAGCTTTAGCTGAACACTGTGCAGAGGTCTCACTACCCTAACTTGTAGTTTTAGCTGACCACTGTGAGCAGGACGCACTACACTAACTTTTAGCTTTAGCTGAACACTGTGAAGAGGTCACACTATACTAACTTGTAGCTTTAGCTGAACACTGTGCAGAGGTCTCACTACACTAACTTGTAGTTTTAGCTGAACACTGTGAGCAGGACGCACTACACTAACTTATAGCTTTAGCTGAACACTGTGCAGAGGTCCTAATACACTAACTTGTAGCTTTAGCTGAACGCTGTGCAGTGGTCTCACTACACTAACTTGTAGTTTTAGCTGAACACTGTGAACAGGACACACTACACTAACTTGTAGCTATAGCTGAACACTGTGCAGAGGTCTCACTACACTAACTTGTAACTGAACACTGTGAGCAGGACGCACTACACTAACTTGTAGCTTTAGCTGAACACTGTGAACAGGATGCACTACACTAACTTGTAGCTTTAGCTGAACACTGTGCAGAGGTCTCACTACACTAACTTGTAGATTTAGCTGAACACTGTGAGCGGGACGCACTACACTAACTTGTAGTTTTAGCTGAACACTGTGCAGAGGTCTCACTACACAAACTTTAGTTTTAGCTGAACACTGTGAGCAGGGCGCACTATACTAACTTGTAGCTTTAGCTGAACACTGTGCAGAGGTCTCACTACCCTAACTTGTAGTTTTAGCTGAACAATGTGAACAGGACACACTACACTAACTTGTAGCTTTAGCTGAACACTGTGCAGAGGTCTCACTACCCTAACTTGTAGTTTTAGCTGAACACTGTGAGCAGGACGCACTACACTAACTTTTAGCTTTAGCTGAACACTGTGAAGAGGTCACACTACACTAACTTGTAGCTTTAGCTGAACACTGTGCAGAGGTCTCACTACACTAACTTGTAGTTTTAGCTGAACACTGTGAGCAGGACGCACTACACTAACTTGTAGCTTTAGCTGAACACTGTGCAGAGGTCTCACTACACTAACTTGAAGTTTTAGCTGAACACTGTGAGCAGGACGCACTACACTAAATTTTAGCTTTAGCTGAACACTGTGCAGAGGTCTCACTACACTAACTTGTAGCTTTAGCTAAACACTGTGCAGAGGTCTCACTACACTAACTTGTAGCTTTAGCTGAACACTGTGCAGAGGTCTCACTACACTAACTTGTAGTTTTAGCTGAACACTGTGAACAGGACGCACTACACTAACTTGTAGCTTTAGCTGAACACTGTGCAGAGGTCTCACTACACTAACTTGTAGCTTTAGCTGAACACTGTGCAGAGGTCTCACTACACTAACTTGTAGATTTAGCTGAACACTGTGAGCGGGACGCACTACACTAACTTGTAGTTTTAGCTGAACACTGTGCAGAGGTCTCACTACACTAACTTGTAGTTTTAGCTGAACACTGTGAGCAGGGCGCACTATACTAACTTGTAGTTTTAGCTGAACACTGTGCAGAGGTCTCACTACACTAACTTGTAGTTTTAGCTGAACACTGTGAGCAGGGCGCACTATACTAACTTGTAGCTTTAGCTGAACACTGTGCAGAGGTCTCACTACCCTAACTTGTAGTTTTAGCTGAACACTGTGAGCAGGACGCACTACACTAACTTTTAGCTTTAGCTGAACACTGTGAAGAGGTCACACTACACTAACTTGTAGCTTTAGCTGAACACTGTGCAGAGGTCTCACTACACTAACTTGTAGTTTTAGCTGAACACTGTGAGCAGGACGCACTACACTAACTTGTAGCTTTACCTGAACACTGTGCAGAGGTCTCACTATACTAACTTGTAGTTTTAGCTGAACACTGTGAACAGGACGCACTACACTAACTTGTAGCTTTAGCTGAACACTGTGCAGAGGTCTCACTACACTAACTTGTAGCTTTAGCTGAACACTGTGCAGAGGTCTCACTACACTAACTTGTAGTTTTAGCTGAACACTGTGAACAGGACGCACTACACTAACTTGTAGCTTTAGCTGAACACTGTGAACAGGACGCACTACACTAACTTGTAGCTTTAGCTGAACACTGTGCTGAGGTCTCACTACACTAACTTGTAGATTTAGCTGAACACTGTGAGCGGGACGCACTACACTAACTTGTAGTTTTAGCTGAACACTGTGCAGAGGTCTCACTACACTAACTTGTAGTTTTAGCTGAACACTGTGAGCAGGGCGCACTATACTAACTTGTAGCTTTAGCTGAACACTGTGCAGAGGTCTCACTACCCTAACTTGTAGTTTTAGCTGAACACTGTGAAGAGGTCATACTACACTAACTTGTAGCTTTAGCTGAACACTGTGCAGAGGTCTCACTACACTAACTTGTAGTTTTAGCTGAACACTGTGAGCAGGACGCACTACACTAACTTGTAGCTTTACCTGAACACTGTGCAGAGGTCTCACTACACTAACTTGTAGTTTTAGCTGAACACTGTGAACAGGACGCACTACACTAACTTGTAGCTTTACCTGAACACTGTGCAGAGGTCTCACTACACTAACTTGTAGTTTTAGCTGAACACTGTGAGCAGGACGCACTACACTAACTTTTAGCTTTAGCTGAACACTGTGAAGAGGTCACACTACACTAACTTGTAGCTTTAGCTGAACACTGTGCAGAGGTCTCACTACACTAACTTGTAGTTTTAGCTGAACACTGTGAGCAGGACGCACTACACTAACTTGTAGCTTTAGCTGAACACTGTGCAGAGGTCTCACTACACTAACTTGAAGTTTTAGCTGAACACTGTGAGCAGGACGCACTACACTAAATTTTAGCTTTAGCTGAACACTGTGCAGAGGTCTCACTACACTAACTTGTAGCTTTAGCTGAACACTGTGCAGAGGTCTCACTACACTAACTTGTAGTTTTAGCTGAACACTGTGAACAGGACGCACTACACTAACTTGTAGCTTTAGCTGAACACTGTGCAGAGGTCTCACTACACTAACTTGTAACTGAACACTGTGAGCAGGACGCACTACACTAACTTGTAGCTTTAGCTGAACACTGTGCAGAGGTCTCACTACACTAACTTGTAGTTTTAGCTTAACACTGTGAACAGGACGCACTACACTAACTTGTAGCTTTAGCTGAACACTGTGCAGAGGTCTCACTACACTAACTTGTAGCTTTAGCTGAACACTGTGAACAGGACGCACTACACTAACTTGTAGCTTTAGCTGAACACTGTGAACAGGATGCACTACACTAACTTGTAGCTTTAGCTGAACACTGTGCAGAGGTCTCACTACACTAACTTGTAGATTTAGCTGAACACTGTGAGCAGGATGCACTACACTAACTTGTAGCTTTAGCTGAACACTGTGCAGAGGTCTCACTACACTAACTTGTAGCTTTAGCTGAACACTGTGCAGAGGTCTCACTACACTAACTTGTAGTTTTAGCTGAACACTGTGAACAGGACGCACTGCACTAACTTTTAGCTTTAGCTGAACACTGTGCAGAGGTCTCACTACACTAACTTGTAGCTTTAGCTGAACACTGTGCAGAGATCTCACTACACTAACTTGTAGATTTAGCTGAACACTGTGAGCAGGATGCACTACACTAACTTGTAGCTTTAGCTGAACACTGTGCAGAGGTCTCACTACACTAACTTGTAGTTTTAGCTGAACACTGTGAACAGGACGCACTACACTAACATGTAGCTTTAGCTGAACACTGTGAACAGGACGCACTACACTAACTTGTAGCTTTAGCTGAACACTGTGCAGAGGTCTCACTACACTAACTTGTAGATTTAGCTGAACACTGTGAGCGGGACGCACTACACAAACTTGTAGTTTTAGCTGAACACTGTGCAGAGGTCTCACTACACAAACTTTAGTTTTAGCTGAACACTGTGAGCAGGGCGCACTATACTAACTGGTAGCTTTAGCTGAACACTGTGCAGAGGTCTCACTAACCTAACCTGTAGTTTTAGCTGAACACTGTGAACAGGACACACTACACTAACTTGTAGCTTTAGCTGAACACTGTGCAGAGGTCTCACTACCCTAACTTGTAGTTTTAGCTGAACACTGTGAGCAGGACACACTACACTAACTTTTAGCTTTAGCTGAACACTGTGAACAGGTCACACTACACTAACTTGTAGCTTTAGCTGAACACTGTGCAGAGGTCTCACTACACTAACTTGTAGTTTTAGCTGAACACTGTGAGCAGGACGCACTACACTAACTTGTAGCTTTAGCTGAACACTGTGCAGAGGTCTCACTACACTAACTTGAAGTTTTAGCTGAACACTGTGAGCAGGACGCACTACACTAAATTTTATCTTTAGCTGAACACTGTGCAGAGGTCCCACTACACTAACTTGTACCTTTAGCTGAACACTGTGCAGAGGTCTCACTACACTAACTTGTAGTTTTAGCTGAACACTGTGCAGAGGTCTCACTACACTAACTTGTAGCTTTAGCTGAACACTGTGAGCAGGATGCACTACACTAACTTGTAGCTTTAGCTGAACACTGTGCAGAGGTCTCACTACACTAACTTGTAGCTTTAGCTGAACACTGTGCAGAGGTCTCACTACACTAACTTTTAGTTTTAGCTGAACACATGATCGGAATTTTGGTTGGAAAATGGTATGATGGCTTTTATGACGGGATTCCACTCAAGCTTGTCTTGCACACGGTCACACCAAATTCCGACCGTCAAGAATGTGGTGACGTATAACACGTACAATGGGACTAGAAAAAGGAAGTTCAATAGCCAGTGCGCCACACTTTGGGCTCCATCTGCTAATCTCGTGTTAGTAGAAGTTTGGTGAAAGACAATTCGTTCTTTTCAGCTTTCGTGCTTTTCAGTCCGTTACTGCTGTTCAGTTTGTGCTTGTGGGTTTGTATCTGGTTGTCAGTGCGTGTAGTCAGTTCGTATCTGTTTTCTAGTGCGTTCTTGTCCTCTCGTTTCTGATTTTCAGCTCGCTCTTCACAGGCCTTGCTGTTCTTCAGTGCATTCTGTTAGTTCATTCTGACCAGCCGACCGTTTTGTGGGTACGTGCTCGTCGTAGAGTTTGTGCTATGCGGCAGCTTGGTGTTGGGGTTTTTGCTTTGACCCAAGCCCAGTCCATGAACAGGGTGGGGAGGAGTTCATGGACCAAGAATTGGTTACTCCAGCGTGACCAATTCTCTCATATGCCTTTGCTGCGGGAGATCCAGGAGAATAGCCCTGATGATGTTAGGAATTTTCTCCGGATGATGGACCCCATTTTTCACCATATGTTGGCTTTGCTGTCCCCTTATATTATGAAGCAGGACACCTGCATGCAGCAAGCCATCACTCCTGAACAGAGGCTAGTTGCCACGTTGTGGTACTTGGTGACAGGGAGAAGTCTACAGGACCTCAAGATCTCTACAGGCATCTCCCCCCAGGCTCTGGGGATCATTATTCCAGAGACCTGTTCTGCCATCATACAGGTCATGCAGAAGGACTATATTAGGGTAAGTTTTCTCCTTTAACATCACATTCTATGTATTTAATGTATGCTAATGTATTGTGTTTATTTCGTCATTCCCTAATTACCGTGATTGTAATATGCTGTGAATGTCCCCTTCGTCCTCATGCATGCTGAAAGCTTTTAATGCTCCTTTTTTGGCCTACATGCATATTTGCCTTCACTAACCTCCCCAGCATGCTATCCTCGGTCCATATACACCTAGCCTAGTCACTTAACAATGTATTTTGTCAGTTCCATTGTAGTGCTTTTCCCTAAACACCCCCTAAAATGTGTCCAAATCTTATTTGTGTCCTTAAATTCAGGCAGAGTGCCAGAGGCTTTTTTTGGCTCCCAAACTCATTTAGAACCCCCCTAAACTTTTTGCAATAGGCAATCAGAGGGGGTGAGGAATCTGATAAGTGGATCTTTTTGTCTTTAAATACTCCTTAAAATAAATGTTATACTGATGTTGGCCAAGAATGTTTGTGTCTAATCTGCTTGCAAGGTTATGTGCAACAGTACTAATTTGTTTTTTTCTGGTTTGACTCCACAGTTTCCTTCAACGCCACAGGAATGGCAGACTGTGGCCTCCCAGTTTGCCGAAGGTTGGGACTTTCCCAACTGTGGAGGGGCAATCGATGGGAAGCATGTCCACATCGTCCCAACACCCCATTCAGGGTCATACTATTTTAATTATAAGAGTTTCAATGGTATTGTGTTGGTGGCGGTCGTGTCGGCGAAATATGAGTTTTTATGTGTGGACATGGGGAAGAATGGTCGGATGTCGGAGGGTGGAGTATTTGCCCAGACGGAGTTCTACCGACATCTCCAGAGTGGTGGCTTGGAATTGCCACCTGTGGACGAGAACAATTTGTTTTTATCGCTGATGAAGCATTTGGTCTGAGTGATCACATGATGAGGCCATTCCCTCAGAGGACCCTCACCCCAGAGAAGAGGGTTTTTAATTTCCAGCTGGCCAGAGCCAGAAGAGTCTGGAGAATACCTTTGGGATAATGGCCAGCCGGTTCCGCCTATTTGTAACGGCAATAAATATGGCAGAGTACAAACTTAACCACATCATGTTATGCTGCATAGTGCACAACTTTTTAAAAAGAAATGTTCCTAATTATGTAGCCTCAGTTGGGCCTGAGGCTGGACTTCATGAACCAACACTGAGGGCCCTGAAAGCTGCCGTCCTGGCTTGCCCCCCCAAAGCGCCAGTGAAGTGCATCAAAAGTATGTTGATTATTTTACGGATAGGGGGGCCATTGCTATGCCAGCAAATTTTAAAATATTTTCAAAATAAAAAAAATTGATATGATAAAATCTTGAATTTGATTTACTGCTTGTGTTTCTTTTAGCTGTCTCCTAGGTTCTTCTTGTGCACCTGTAGTGCCAAGTGGTTTTTCCATTATTTAAATAACACTCATTGTCACTGTAAACATCAACTTAATACAAAAAGTAGTATTGAGCATTGAAAGAAGAAGCTACACATGGTTGAGTATAAAACCTTTTACTCCGTGCACATGCACATGTGCGTTGTAAAACCTTTTTTGGTAAAAAAATAAAATCTTGTTTTTATAAAGTTTTTTCACCTTGAAAATGTTTTTTTTTCTACATAAATAGGCATGTTTCAAAACATAACATACACAACTCAGGAACTTACAAAGTTCAACATTGAAAAACTGAAGGCAATATCAGACATTATAGTGTTAAAAATGTGCTGATATTGCCTTCATCAGATGGGGTGATGTCAACCCTGTAAAAGCCAAATTTAGAAGATCCACACAAATTGGGAGTCAAAATGGGGATTTCCCTCCTGATCCTATGCCTAATGTCAACATGTGCTATCTTCCATCATGGGGGATCAGTGGACGTGTTTTGGGGGTGCAACCCTTCCTCTCACCTACTAGAGTTGCGAGGAAGGGTTTGCACCCACAAAACCTGTACATTGATATCCCCTGATGGCAGATAGCACATGCAAATTTGGCTTTTAAACTGTATTAAAATTCTAGTTAAATTTTCTTTAAAAAAAGGTGTAATTTTTAGGATTTAAATTCTCCCTAATACATCAATCATGTTCTTCATTCTTTGTTCAATCTCCTTGGTTCTTGCCTTTATGAAGTCTAAACCCCAACTACAAAACATGATGTCTTGGATTAGCCTTTGTGCACTGTCAGTAGTGAAATGAGTAGATTGTTCTTCCACAACATGCACATCACCTAAAAGAAAAATTCACACCATGGATTATAAATATGCAGGCATACCTCTATTAACTAAATCTGTGGTGTCAGACACTCACCTGTTGTGGTCACTATTTCAACCACCTGTCCTTCCTCCAAATCCTCTGGTTGTGTGCTGAGTTCCCCTTCTTTAGTAGGTGGGGGGTCCCTGGTGTCCTCAGATGTTCAGAGTCTTTTCTCCCCTATGAGAATGAAACAAAGGGTATACTTAGCACACCAATATTTGTGGCCAGAAATATGAATGTGAAACATTGCTTCGAAGTGGGGTACAATTGTCTGTTTTGGCAGAGTTCCAAGCTGAACACATGATTTATTCCCTTATCAAAGCTGGAATACTTACCTTTTTTGGACAAGTTTCACACATGGAGACACGCCAAGTATCCACTGGAGCACCTGTGTGGGACACCCTGTGTAAACAGCTGCTGAGTGTCCTCTCCTTACATTACACTAAATCAAGTTTGCATTTCATTCTAGTTACAAACACATCTAGACAACAATGTTCTAAACTTCTTTTAATACAAATTAGAATGACCAAATGTAGTTAACCCTGTATCTGCCAAAAACATTGTATTTAGTTGGCGAACGAACGATGTTTACTGCAAACGATTACTGTGCCCACGAGCCTGAAAGTTGCCATTTTAGTTGCCATTTTAAACTGTACAACAGTAAAGAAAAGCACATGGAGAAGCATGCAAGTAATAATAATAATCGGAACACACGACAACTACTTACTTTTTAAAAGCACTTTCTTGATTCTTCTGTACTGATCCTGCTCCCTCAATTTCAGGTCTGACCAATGTTTCCTCAATTGCTCTTTGGATCTTTGTACCCCAAAATTCCTGTGCAGACTCTTCATAACTTTAGTCATCTTGGCTTTCCTCACATTTGGGTTTAGGTACGGTCCATACTTCCCATCATAGTCGGCCCTCTTCAAGATGTCCACCATATCCACCACCTCCACAAAGGCTATATTTGAGGCCTTAAATCTTCTCCTCCGGGATCGGGATGTTTTGGGCTCCGGATTTTCCTCCTCCTCGTTACTGCTATTACGCACCTGCTGTGTCTCTGCCATGTTCATCTTCCACTGTGCCGAAAGAGAAGGGGCAGGGAATATTCTAGAAAGAGCATCAGGGGCGGGCGAGGCGGGCAAAGTTTCACACATGTGCAGTGTATATAAAGCTAACACGTGTGTGTCTTACCTACGTTCTGTGTGCAGAGGAAGGAGGACCGGAAGCGCCGAACGTTATAACGAAGGTAACATTTTACCTTGGGACATCAGTGGCCTATACTGATTCTAGATTGAGGCATACATTGGGCTAAGATTAGGAGAGTTTAGCCTGATATTAGTGTTTTTGTCTTGTGTTTTGTCTTGCAGCAAATATGAAACAATTCAAAGACCCTGAATTCATTGGCCAGTTCATAGACAAATGCAGGGATGTGAGAAATTTGTGGGAGGTTAAAAACCCCTTATATCGCAATAAACCAGCTAGGAAGGCATCGCTGGAGAAACTGCTGCAATTTGTGAAGACGCAGGTCCCCGACGCAAACATTGAATAGGGATGAGCCGAACACCCCCGGTTCGGTTTGCACCAGAACTTGCGAACAGACCAAAACTTCACACAAACGTTAGCAGCCCATTGAAGTCTATGGGACTCGGACGTTCAAAATCAAAAGTGCTCATTTTAAAGGCTAATTTGCATGGTATTGTCCTAAGAAGGGTTTGGGGACCCGGTTCCTGCCCCAGGGCACATGTTTTAACGCACTGCTCCGTTTTTTCAGGAGCAGTGATATTAATAATGCTTAAAGTCAAACAATAAAAGTGTAATATTCCTTTAAATTTCATACCTGGGGGGTGTCTATAGTATGCCTGTAAAGGGGCGAATGTTTCCCGTGTTTAGAACAGTCTGACAGCAAAATGACATTTCAAAGGAAAAAAAGTCATTTAAAACTACTCCGCTCCCTCTGACATCACGGGGAATGCCACAGGGAAGTCCCCGTGCGTCAGAGTGGGGCGGGGTCACTGGGTGGCCCCACCCTCTGCTATTTAAGAACAGTCAGAAGACAAGAAGCACCACACAGCGGGAGCCTCCCATCCAATCATGGATACGGAGCGGCCCGAAAAGAAGATGAAGAGAAGAAGATGAAGAAGATGCCGCGGAGGGAGATGCCGGACGAGAACACCGGAGAAAGAAGCAGAGGATCGGAGGAAGAAGAAGATGGAGGAGAAAACCAAAGGAAGATAGAAGAAAGAAGATAGAATATGGAAAAAAGAAGACTTTAAATAAAGGAATTGTCAAAAACTGTCTCTTGTCATTTGTAACATTTTTGACAGTTTTTTTGTGAAATGGTAGGGGTACATTTGTACCCCCTTACCATTTCACACAGGGGGAGGCCGGGATCTGGGGGTCCCCTTGTTAAAGGGGGCTTCCAGATTCCAATAAGCCCCCCGCCCGCAGACCCCCACAACCACCGGCCAAGGGTTGTGGGGATGAGGCCCTTGTCCTCATCAACATGGGAACAAGGTGCTTTGGTGGGCTACCCCAAAGCACCCTCCCAATGTTAAGGGCATGTGGCCTGGTACGGTTCAGGAGAGGGGGGCGCTCTCTAGTCCCCCCTCTTCCTGCGGCCTGCCCGGTTGCGTGCTCGGATAAGGGTCTGGTATGGATTTTTGGGGGTTCCCCTTAAAATCCATACCAGACGTGAAAGGTCTGGTATGAATTTTGAGGGGGACCCCTACGTCATTTTTTAAAAAAAATTTGGTGCAGGGTTTCCCTTAATATCCATACCAGACCTGAAGGGCCTGGTATGGAATTTAGGGGGACCCCCACACCAGTTTTTTTTTTTATTGTTTGGTTCGGAGTTCTCCTTTGGGGAAATCCCATGCAGTTTTTATTAATGAACTTTTATGTGTATTGTCGGAGCGGCAATTCATTAATAGCCGCAAGTAGTTTTAAATGACTTTTTTTCCTTTGAAATGTCATTTTGCTGTCAGACTGTTCTAAACACGGGAAACATGCGCCCCTTTACAGGCATACTATAGACACCCCCCAGGTATGAAATTTAAAAGAATATTACACTTTTATTGTTTGACTTTAAGCATTATTAAAATCACTGCTCCCCGAAAAAACGGCTGTTTTTAAAACCTTTTTTTTGCATCTATACATGTCCCCTGGGGCAGTACCCAGGTCCCGAAACACTTTTATGACAATACCATGCATATAAGCCTTTAAAATTAGCAGTTTTGATTTCTCCCATAGACTTTTAAAGGGTGTTCCGCGGCTTTCAAATTTGTCGCGAACACCCCAAATTGTTCGTTGTTCGGCGAACTGGCGAACAGCCGATGTTCGAGTCGAACATGAGTTTGACTCGAACTCGAAGCTCATCCCTAAGATTGAGTTTGTGGAGAAGAAAAGCTTGAGAAGCACATATAGGAAGGAGCTTAATAAGGTCCAGGCTTCCATGAGATCAGGAGCAGCAGCAGAGGATGTGTATATACCCAGTCTGTGGTACTAAAACAGGATACTGTTTCTGGAAGACCAGATGGAAGCCAGGAAATTACTTTCTACACTTCCATCCACCCTTCCCTCAAACCCAGCTGAGGCTTCTGAGGACCAATCTGGGCCTTCCATCCTGGAAGAAGTTGAGGAGCCCAGCTGGAGCCAGGTATAGTATTTTGTAACATATTTATTGTCCGAAAATTATTGTTGTTAACTAGATGTTATTATTGAAAACAAATGAATGATTTAACAAAAAGTGTTTTACATATCAATAGACAGTAGGGGCCAAAAATGATTGTGATAAGAATGAAAAATGCTGGGCTAAGAATGATAGTCTTTTCTATTTGTTAACATTCAATTTGCAAAGTTATGTCCCTTTTGCATACACAGGAAGACCTCAGCCAGGACGAGGCTCTGGAATGTGGCACACAGGAGGAGGCAGGGGTAAGTGTCAGCCAGGAGGTGGCGGGGTCCTGTAACCTCACCCAATCCCAGGTGCCTCCCCTCCGCCTTACAAGGAGGCTAAAGCGGCCCTGAAAACACACCCCGGCGCTGAAGAGGCCTATGGCTGCTATGTAGCTACCAAATTGCAGCAAATGGAGGAGGGCCAACGCTTCATGCACACATCAAATTTTTCACGCCCTTCAGAAGGGGTTGAGAGGCCAAATTAGTGAGAACATGCACTTATGTGTGCTCGCCCATCCTCCTCCTCCTGCCACAAGTCCACCTCCAGAGCCACAGCCTCCAAGGAAGGCTGCAGGGAAGCATGGAGGGAAGGCTGCAGGGAAGACAAGTAAGTGATGGCCTTGGTTCAGTCTGGTCTGACAGAAGACGCAGCCTGTTGGAGTACAACAGCCTGGGGACATATATTTCATCTGCTGCTGTTACTGATCTCTGGGAGTCCTGGACTAGATTGTGCTCCCTTAAATATGGACTTCTCAGGCTACCAATTTTAATTTATAAAGAGTTGATGTGTGCCCTGGGGGCCAAAGGCTTTGCAAATGCAAGCAGTTTCTCCAGCGTTGCCTTCCTCTTTATTTTGTTATTATGAGCCAGAATACATGGAGATTTTTTTATATGAAAATACTTGCCTATGTATTTTTCTTCAAAAAGGACAGTTTGTTTGTGAGTAGGCAGGTACATTACAAAAATGCAATGTCAAATTAACAAGGGACACCAACACAAGCCAACCTCCTTGAGTGTTATAAAAATACAAGATAATAATGTTGTTGTGGAAACTTGACACACCAAAAAAAAAAAATTATGGAGATCCCTAGAAACTAATTTAAAAATAATCCAAAAAACAGGAGATCTTGAATAAAAATAAAAAAAAGATGACTATAAAAAATAATTCTAAACATTATTATGGAGATCTGGTTTTAAAAACAAAAGAGATTATTCATGAGATCACAAGAAATAATAAAGAAATCAGTTTGTCATAACTCTGTGTGAATATCAGCAACAAAGCAACTTAATTATTCTAGCATTATAAAGAACAAAAGAATGCGCTGCATTAAAAGATCCAATAATTTGCAGCGTGACGAATGTGCTATCTCCATTACGAACGCTAGTTTTACCAGACCGAACGCTTCCGTCTCGTACTTGATTCTGAGCATGAGTGTTTTTTTGTGAGTCGGAATTGCATACAGACGATCGCATTTTCGGATAGGAACTTTTTACGACCGAAAAATAGAGAACCTGCTCTCAATCTTTTGCCGGTTGGAATTCCACCAGCAAAAGTCTGATGGAGCATACACACGGTCGCATTTTCCGACCAAAACCTCTCATCTGAGTTTTTCTAGCGGCATTTCCAATTGTGTGTACGGGGCATTAGTAGTATATTGTTTGGGGTCCCCTCTGGAAGAAAGGATGGTTTAGGAATCCTGTGGATTTTGTCCACTAAGAGGTCCTGTGTGGTTAGCGCAGGGACCAGCATGGAAAATAAAGCTTGGGCATACTGTAGAAGATGAGTAGCTGGGACAGACTCTGGGACACCCCTCAACTTTATGTTGTTCCTCCTGGATCTGTCCTCAAGGTCTGCGACCTTATCTTTCAGCCAAGCGATATCCTCTCCCTGAAGTGCATGTGCATACACCATTATGTTGTATGTGGATGTATATTCCTCCATCTGGTGTTCTACTTGGTCCACCCTGACCCCAATAGCCTGCACCCCCTTGTGGCATTGATTGATCCCTTTCACCATATCTAAATGGAGAGCCGATCTGAGTGAGATCAGCATTTCTTTGAGCAATGGGTCTGATATGAGCCTGTCGGCAGTGGGAAAGTCCGCTATGGGGTCAGGTATATGTGAGGCTTGTGCGGTGTTGTTCCCCTGCTGCCCGCTTACCTTCATGTCTTGTGCATCATGCGGCCTGACAGGGGAGTCCATCCTCTGCTTAGATTTGGCCGGGCTCTGTGTGGAGGGGCTAGATGCACTGGATGATGAGCAGGTGATCCTGCCCAGGTGCTATGCGGTGCCCTCCATGGCTTTTGCTGTGGTTCGTGGCCGTGTCCTCCGGCCATTGTGTGTGAAGCCTGCAGGACTTCAACAAGAAGAAGTTTGGCATTCCCGAGGAGTTTGGCAAGCTGGCTGGGGTATTTGTGTGCGTGGATGCTGTCGGTGAGCTCGGATGTTTGTAGATCTCTCCGGCGGACAAGTGGAGCTCCTGACTCTGGTGTCCATCTTAGAGCTAGGTCACCATGCCCCCAGAAAAGAGTCATCTTTAAGAAATAGGTTGGTACACAACTCCCTAGATCCACCAAAACAGATCAAAATATTCAAAAGTTTAAAAGGATTCTATAAGTGTGGAAAATGCTTACCATGTAGGGTTACTAAGAAAACTAACAGAAAGAAAATAAATTTTACCTCCACAGCAAATGGAACAGAATTTAACATTAAAGAATTAATAACCTGCAATAGTACCCACGTAACTTACATTAATGAATGTCCATGCCATAAACAATACGTGGGGAGAACAACAAGGGAGTTGACCATCAGAATCCGGGAACACATTAATAATATAAAAAACGGCTTTAATAAACAGTGTTTCGAGGCATTTCAGAGACTATCACAGAGAAGATCCAACATGCATGATTTTCTATGCTTTAGATAAAATCTAAGGCCACTGGCGAGGGGAAAATAAAAAAAACAAAAATTTCACAAAATGAAACTAAATAGATTTTCCAATTAGACGCTCTCCAACCAGTCGGGCTAAACATAGACGTAGATTTGAATTGCTTCCTTACAAATTTTTGAGTTACAATTTCCCATACAAATTAGGTAAATTAGGGCTTACCCATTGTAGATAAATCAATAATTTTTTCAGTTTTTCATCAGGGGTCTAACAAGTTGCCCATTAGATCCCAACCACTAAAAATTGTTTCCTTGTTCTATATGTATGAAAAAATAGATTGTTCAGTCAGAGACCTATATAAATTCAATACCATCAAGTCCAAACGGGCAATAAAATATAATGATATTAAAGAATACATTAGGATCTTCAATTATATCTTCTTCATAGTTATCATTTTTGGGTAGTCCATATTACTATTACTATCACCGCTTCCGATCCACCTCCATGGAAGGCTCCTGCCGTATGACGCGTCTTTGCAGGTGACAGTTCTTCTATAACAGAGGGCGGGTTCACACGGTGACATCCCCGGGTGACCCCGCCCCCTCTGAAGCACAGGGACATCCCTATGGCTTCCCCGTAGCGTCCGAGGGGGATGTGGCCACCTGGTGACGTAACCGGGTGACCCCGCCTCCCTCTGACGCTACAGGGAAGCCATAGGAATGTCCCCGTGCATCGGAGGGGATGGGGTCACTGTGTGGCCCTGCCCTCAGTTTTAAAAGAACTGTCACCTGAGAGGACAGTCATTACGGCGGGTGCCTCCCATGGAGGCGGATTGGTGGTGGCGTGTGGGGTTTTTTTTGGTCCGTCGGCGGAGCAAGAGAAGAAGATGAATGGACTTCGTGGGACATTTTAATTTTTTTATTTTTAAATAAAGGACTTGTCCCAAGCCGTGTCTTGTCATTTTTACCATTTTGCCACTTTTTTTGTGAAATGGTTGGGGTACATTTGTACCCCGTTATCATTTCACACGGGAGGGAGTCCAGGATCTGGGGGTCCCCTTGTTAAAGGGGGCTTCCAGATTCAGAAAAGCCCCCGCCCAGAGACCCCCAAAACTACCGGGCAAGGGTTGTGTGGATGAGGCCCTTGTCCCCATCAACATGGGGACAAGGTGCTTTGGGGGCTACCCCAAAGCATCCTCCCCATGTTGAGGGCATGTGGCCTGGTACGGTTCAGGAGTAGGCGCTCCCCCGTCCCCCCCTCGTTTCCTGCGGCCTGCCAGGTTGCGTGGTTCGGATAAGGGTATGGTATGGATCTTGAGGGGGACCCCCATGCCATTTAAAAAAAAAAATTGGTGCGGGGTTCCCCTTAATATCCATACCAGACCTGAAGGGCCTGGTATGGAATTTGGGGGGACCCTCACGCAATTTTTTTTAAATTTTGGTTCGGCGTTCCCCTTAATATTCATACCAGACCCGAAGGGCCTGGTAATGGACTGTGGGGGAATTCCATGCCATTTTTTAATGACTTTTATGTGTATTGCCAGGACCGATAATTCATTTTAGCCACTTTTAAATGACTTTTTTTCCTTTAGAATTGTCTTTTTGGGCAGGGATTATTGTAAACATGGGAAACATGCACCACTTTACAGGCATACTATAGACAACCCCCAGGTGTGAAACTTAAAGGCATATTTTATTGTTTCATTTTAAGCATTATTAAAATCACTGCTCCCTAAAAAACTACAGTTTTTAAAACTTTTTTTTGCATTGATACATGTTCCCTGGGGCAGGATCCATGTCCCCAAACACTTATTATGACAATACCATGCATATAAGCCTTTAAAATTAGCACTTTTGATTTCTCCCATAGACTTTTAAAGGGTGTTCCGCACCTTTCGAATTTGCTGCGAACACCCCAAATTGTTCGCTATTCGGTGAACAGGCCGAGTCGAACTTACGTTCGACTCGAACATCGGGCTCATCCCTAGTTACTAGTAAACCACAGAATGATCGGTGGAGTGCTACACAGTGGCATATACTGTGGCTGCGCAGTACCCCTGGGGGGGTAAGGGAATTTGGTGAGTGCATTCATAATAGGAGCACGGATAAGATTACCAACACCATTATCACCCAGTTAAGAGGGCAAGAAGAAGCAT
Organism: Lithobates clamitans; assembly: GCA_037952925.1. Lineage (NCBI taxonomy): Eukaryota > Metazoa > Chordata > Amphibia > Anura > Ranidae > Lithobates > Lithobates clamitans. The sequence continues at coordinate 9,433,609 of JBBGZY010000411.1, read as the reverse complement.
TTTTGCAAGAGCACTGGACACTTTTAAAGAGCACAAGTCATGTTCTCTGTTTTGCTTATTACTGCACTCAATGTGAATAGGATTTTTTATATAGAAGTTTTTTACTAAGCTCTTTTTAATACATTTCAGCTGTCAATTACTGCATGGTGCAAACATTTTTGCATACAAATCAACCTTTTATGTTCAAACTACCAGGGGGTCAAACCCACTCACTTTTTTCTATACACCTACTATATGAAATAGAGCACATATGGGTGACATTTGATATACATCATTAGCATAGGTTAGCATTAATTTTGAGGGTTGCCTTTGCCTGGCTGTAAAAAAATTTAAGTTAATGCCCCTTACACACAGTTGTGGAAAATTTGGTCTTTGGGTATTGTTGGTGCCTTCACCCCATAGCCTTCTAGAGGTAGTCTTGATAAAAACAAGCATTGGCCTTGCTGTAAAAATTTATAATGTGATGACATGTTAGTTGCAGAAAAATTGGTCTTTGGGTGTTGTTGTGCCTTCGCTCCATAACCTTCTAAAGGTAGTCATAATGAAAGCAAAAATTGGCCTTGTTGTAAACAATTTCAATTTGATCAAATTGGAAAAATTCTGTGAGCCACAATGATCTTATGCCTTGCTTGTGCTACCTCCAGCTGCATGCGCTAATCACGCTTCATATAACGTGCATATAATAAATTTACAAGTTATGCGCTGCGCTTGGGTGACCCCAAAAACAAAATTAATAATAACCAATTTTGTGCTTACTAGTGCGATAATATTACAAATAATATGAATGTAGAATAAATAAACAAGGTGTGAAAAAACAAGTGCTTGTTACACCATAAATTAGTGCTTATTAGTGCTTTTTACACCATACATAGTGTCTTAATCAACATAAAAAGTGTGCTTAGGGCTCAATACACAGTAACCTAATTTTCTTAAATGAAAAAAAAAAAAAAAAAAAAAAGTTCTCTATGGCACAATGTCCAGCAGTGATAATAAAACAATGTGTGCAGGTGGTGTTCAGCTGAGACAACAATCCAACATCATGCCGAAGATATCCTGAGAGATATCCTAAGATATCCCCCTGATGATGACACATGATCCCTGTGTCGAAGACGCGTAGGGGAGGGGCCAGGACGGAGAGACTGACACAGACTTTACACCAGCGCTGTCTCAGCACAGCATACCGCACCAAACTTCCACTGATTTTGCATAGAAAGCCGTTATAGTATGGTGCACTGACGCACCAGTGCCATGTGAGTACCCCGGTGTGGGGAGCGTTTTCTTTTAATAAAAGCATTTTGACCATATTACACTATATAGTTTCCTTTTCATTCTATGTATGGAGCCACATTGTTTCCAGCTGGAGGAGTGGAGCAGACACTGAGACTGAGCCCAGGGGTGGCTCCAAGCAATTTTGGACTCAGGGTAGAAGCTGAGTCACACGCTCTGAGGTGAGCACATTAGCTTAAGGGGGTCACGAAGGAGCACAGGAGCATGTTTTGCAGCACTCAGGATATCTTCGGCATGATGTTGGATTGTTGTCACAGCTGAACACCACCTGCACACATTGTTTTATTATCACTGCTGGACATTGTGCAATAGAGAATTTTTTTTTTTTTTTTTTTTTTCATTTAAGAAAATTAGGTTACTGTGTATTGAGCACTAAGCACACTTTTTATGTTGATTAAGACACTATGTATGGTGTAAAAAGCACTAATAAGCACTAATTTATGGTGTAACAAGCACTTGTTTTTTCACACCTTGTTTATTTATTCTACATTCATATTATTTGTAATATTATCGCACTAGTAAGCACAAAATTGGTTATTATTAAATTTGTTTTTGGGGTCACCCAAGCGCAGCGCATAACTTGTAAATTTCAATTTGATGCCCATGTCACAAAGTTGCAAAGAATTGGTACTTTTACCCTTGTTGGTACTTTTACCCTATAACTTTCTAGAGGTAGTCCTTGATGAAAGCAAGAATTGGCCTTGCTGTAAAAAAAATTATTTGATGCCCCTGACACACAGTTGCAGAAAAATTGGTCATTGGGTGTTGTTGGTGCCTTCACCCCGTAACCTTCTAGAGGTAGTCTCGATAAAAGCAAAAATTGGACTGTAAAAAATTGAAATTTGATGCCCCTGTCACACAGTTGGGGAAAAACTGGTCTTTGGGTATTGTTCGTGTCTTCAACCAACAACCTTCTAGAGCAGTGGTTCTCAACTCCTGTCCTCAGGACCCACTAACAGGCCAGATTTTAAGTATTACCTTGAGGAGATGCAGACTAGAATACTGCAATCACTGAGCAGTAGGGATGAGCTTCGTGTTCGAGTCGAACCCATGTTCGACTCGAACATCGTCTGTTCGCCCATTCGCCAAATTGCGAACGATATGGGCCGTTCGCGCCAAATTCGTGTGGCACGTCACGGCCCATAATTCACTGCGGCATCGCAGTGCATTGCTGGCTGATGATTGGCCAAGCATGCACTATGACCCACATGCTTGGCCAATCACAGCGCCGTCTGAACAGAGAGCCATAATTGGCCAAAGCCAAGGAGGCTTTGGCCAATTATGGCTCAGGGGATTTAGTACATGCCCCACACTATATAAGGCCACCTGCACGGCGGCCCTGTGTAGTGTGTGTTCCAGGGTTGAAAGAGATAGACAGAGAGACAGTGTCATTTGATTTGAGTTAGATAAATTAGGCAGAACAGTCAGTCAGTTAGCTGCACTTACATTGTATTGTGTATATATATGCATCCAGGTATTGCATATATATATATATATATACACTGTATTCAGTTTAGCTAGATCCGTTCCTGTTATCTTCCTACTGACAGGCAGGCTTGTCTTGTTACAGTATTTACAGCTACCTGAAGAAAATTGCTAGTGTTCTTTTGATCCTATTAGTACCACAGTCAGGCAGCTAGACTATTTACAGTTAGTGCAGTGCGTCCTGCTCACAGTGTTCAGCTAGATCCGTTTCTGTTATCTTCTTACTGACAGGCAGGCTTGTCTTTTTACAGTATATACAGCTACCTGAAGAAAATTGCTGGTGTTCTTTTGATCCTATTAGTACCACAGTCAGGCAGCTAGACTATTTACAGTTAGTGCAGTGCGTCCTGCTCACAGTGTTCAGCTAAAACTACAAGTTAGTGGGGTGCGTCCTGCTCACAGTGTTCAGCTAAACCTACAAGTTAATGGGGTGCATCCTGCTCACAGTGTTCAGCTAAACCTACAAGTTAGTGTGGTGCGTCCTGCTCACAGTGTTCAGCTAAAACTACAATTTAGTGGGGTGCGTCCTGCTCACAGTGTTCAGCTAAACCTACAAGATAGTGCAGTATGTCCTGCTCACAGTGTTCAGCTAGATCCGTTCCTGTTATCTTCTTACTGACAGGCAGGCTTGTCTTGTTACAGTATTTACAGCTACCTGAAGAAAATTGCTGGTGTTCTTTTGATCCTATTAGTACCACAGTTAGGCAGCTAGACTATTTACAGTTAGTGCAGTGCGTCCTGCTCACAGTGTTCAGCTAGATCCGTTCCTGTTATCTTCTTACTGACAGGCAGGCTTGTCTTTTTACAGTATATACAGCTACCTGAAGAAAATTGCTGGTGTTCTTTTGATCCTATTAGTACCACAGTCAGGCAGCTAGACTATTTACAGTTAGTGCAGTGCGTCCTGCTCACAGTGTTCAGCTAAAACTACAAGTTAGTGGGGTGCGTCCTGCTCACAGTGTTCAGCTAAACCTACAAGTTAATGGGGTGCATCCTGCTCACAGTGTTCAGCTAAACCTACAAGTTAGTGTGGTGCGTCCTGCTCACAGTGTTCAGCTAAAACTACAATTTAGTGGGGTGCATCCTGCTCACAGTGTTCAGCTAAACCTACAAGTTAGTGTGGTGCGTCCTGCTCACAGTGTTCAGCTAAAACTACAAGTTAGTGCTGTGCATCCTGCTCACAGTGTTCAGCTAAACCTACAAGTTAGTGTAGTGAGACCTCTGCACAGTGTTAATCTAAAGCTACAAGTTAGTGCAGTGCGTCCTGCTCACAGTGTTCAGCTAAAACTACAAGTTGGTGCTGTGCATCCTGCTCACAGTGTTCAGCTAAAACTACAAGTTAGTGTGATGCATCCACCTCACAGTGTTCAGCTAAACCTACAAGTTATTTTTTTGCGAGCTCTGCACAGTGTTCACCTAAAGCTACCTGTAGAAGGTTGGTGGTGTTTTCCTGATCCTATCACTACCGCAGGCAGCTAAAAAAGCTACAAGTTAGTTTTTTGCGAGCTCTGCACAGTGTTCAGCTAAAGCTACCTGTAGAAGGTTGGTGGTGTTATCATACTACAGGCAGGCAGTTGATTTTGCTAGCTGCAGTATCAGTATATATATATATATATATATATCCCAGCTTAGTGCAGCTACAGGCCATTAGTATGTCTGGAAGGCCAAGAAGGAGAGGCAGACAGTCACAAGCCAATAAGAGAGGGCAAGCAGGCTCTGTGTCTAGTGCTGGTCATGAAGACGGTGCATCCTCATCAGCACGTGGCCGTGGGACAAGCTTGGCCTTTTTTTCGGCAGCTGGCCGTGTTGAGCCGCAACATGCGGAAGACTTGGTCGAGTTGATGACCAAGCTGTCCTCATCCTCCTCATCCTCTCTCACCCATGCCCAGGGTACTTTGTCTGGCAAAGCAGCGGCCTCTTCCCTTGGCTCAATGTCATCAGTGACTCCTTCCCTAGCCCCACCATGTCCTCCTGAGGAGTCCCTCGAACTGTTTGACCAGAGTGTTGGGTACATGCTCCAGGAGGATGCCCAGCGTTTGGAAGGCTCTGATGATGATACTGAGCTCGATGAAGGCAGTAACGTGAGCACAGACAGAGGGGGTGCCCAAGAAGGACAGCAATCTGGCAGTCATGCTCCCCCTGCTGCAGCATACTGCCAGGTTTGCTCCAGTGATGAGGAGGAAGGGGATGATGAGGTCACTGACTCAACGTGGGTGCCTGATAGGAGAGAGGAAGAGGAGGAGGAGGAGGAGGCGGCACATCACCAACGAGGCAGGATGCCCTCCAGGGGCCAGCCTAAGGGCAGCACATTGACTGCATCACACCCAAAAGCTCATGTGCAGGGCGCTGCAGTCTCTGCACGTTATTCAAAAAGTTCTTTGGTGTGGGCCTTTTTTGAGATGAGTGCATCAGATCGCACCGCTGCTATTTGCAATTTATGTCTCAAGCCTATCTCGCGTGGCCAAAACATCTCCCGCTTGGGTACCACATGCTTGACCAGACATATGTTGACCTGCCATGCAGTTCGTTGGCAAGCGTATCTAAAAGACCCACACCAAAGAACAAAGAGGACCTCTCCTTGCTCCTCATCAGCTGAGATCTCCAACCCCACTATACCTTCAGTCCTCTCTGAGACCTGCACTGAGAGGAATGAAGGTGTAGAATTAGGTGTGTCACAGCCAAGTACTTGTGGGCAGTCTGCTTTTGGTACACCGACGTCAGATTGTACCAGGCAAATTTCCCTGCCCCAGATGCTGCACCACCGAAAGAAGTTTGCTCCCAGCCATCCACATGCGCAGCGGTTGAATGCTAGCTTGGCAAAATTGCTAGCACTTCAACTGCTGCCTTTTCAGTTGGTAGACTCTGCCCCCTTCCGTGAGTTTGTGGAATGTACGGTTCCTCAGTGGCAGGTACCCAAACGCCACTTTTTCTCACGGAAGGCGATTTCGGCTCTCTACGGGCATGTGGAAGGCAATGTCCATGCCTCGCTGGACAGGGCAGTCAGCGGTAAGGTGCATATTACTGCTGACTCATGGTCCAGCAGGCATGGACAGGGACGTTATCTAAGTTTCACGGCGCATTGGGTGACTCTGCTGGCAGCTGGGAAGGATGCAGGACAAGGTGCAGTAGTGTTGGAGGTTGCTCCACCACCACGCCTCCAAAATGCTAATGATTGTGACACACTTCTCTCCTCCACCCCCTCCTCTTCTTCCTCCATGGCCTCTTCCTGTGCTTTGTCCTCGGAACCAGCGGTGCTCCGTAGCCGTTCAAGGGGCTACGCAAGTACGCAGGCCAAAAGATGCCATGCAGTGCTTGAGCTGGTGTGCTTGGGGGACAGGAGTCACACTGGGGCAGAGGTTCTGTCAGCTCTGCAGGGGCAGGTTCAGAGGTGGTTGACACCACGCCAACTTAAGGCAGGAATGGTGGTTTGCGACAATGGCACCAACCTTCTCTCTGCCCTCCGACAGGGACAAATGACCCATGTGCCCTGTTTGGCTCACGTCCTTAACTTGGTGGTGCAGCGGTTCTTGGGCAGGTACCCGGGCTTACAGGTGTCCTGAGGCAGGCCAGGAAAGTCTGTGTGCATTTCCGCCGGTCATATAATGCCAGTGCTCGGCTGACGGACCTCAAAAAGGAGTTTAACCTGCCCAAGAACCGCCTAATCTGTGACATGCCCACCAGGTGGAACTCAACATTGGCCATGCTGCAGCGGCTGCACACGCAGCAGAGAGCCATCAATGAGTACCTGTGCGGCTATTGCACCAGGACAGGGTCAGGGGAGCTTGTTTTTTTTCCCCCATGCCAGTGGGCCATGATCAGGGATGCATGCACTGTCCTGTCACCATTTGAGGAGGCCACAAGGATGGTGAGCAGTGACAGTGCATGCATCAGTGACACTATCCCCCTTGTCCACCTGTTGGAGCACACACTGCGTGGAATAATGGACAGGGCACTTGAGGCAGAACAGAGGCAGGAAGAGGAGGACTTCCTTAGCTTTCAAGGCCCCCTTTATCCAGACAGTGTTCCTGTGTGCCCGCCGATCACACAGGAAGAGGACGAGGAGGAGGAGGAAGAAGATTGTGCCAGTATGGAGGTGGAGCCTGGCGCTCAGCATCAGCAGCAGTCTTTAAGGGATCAGTCCCAAGAAACACATGGACTTGTACGTGGCTGGGAGGAGGTGGCTGCGGACCATGTCGTCCTTAGTGACCCAGAGGACTCCGGACCGAATGCCTCAGCAAACCTACTCTGCATGGCCTCCCTGATCCTGCAAAGCCTGCGTAAGGATCCTTGTATTCGTGGTATCAAGAAGAAGGACCAATACTGGCTGGCAACCCTCCTTGATCCAGGTTACAAGGGTAAGGTTGCGGATCTTATCTTGCCATCGCAGAGGGAGCAGAGGATGAAACATCTTCGGGAGGCCTTGCAGAAAGGTCTGTGCAACACGTTCCCAGAGACTGGGAGGTTACAAACTCCTGTTTCTGGACAATGTGTTGCTGAGGCTTCAGTCAGTCAAAGAAGGAGCGGTGGAGAAGGTGGCCGTCTGACTGATGCGTTCAGACAATTTTTTGGTCCGCAGCCCCAAGGTATGATCGGTTCCAGCAACCATCGCCAGCGTCTGTTTTATATGGTGCAGGAATACCTAGGGGCAAGATCTGACTTGGACACCTTTCCCACCGAAAATCCTCTGGGTTACTGGGTCTTGAGGATGGATCAGTGGCCAGAGCTTGCACAGTATGCAATTGAGCTACTGGCCTGTCCTGCATCCAGCGTTCTTTCGGAACGCACATTCAGTGCTGCTGGAGGCTTTGTAACCGATCACAGGGTGCGTCTTTCCACCAACTCGGTCGATCGACTGACCTTCATAAAAATGAATCAGTCTTGGATCACCACCAGCTACCAAGCACCTGATGCTGATGTAACCGAATATTTTTTTTTGAAATGTCAGATCCCTTCAAGACTGCCTATACTGATGCTGAGTGACTATCCCTGAGAAATTATCCTCTTCCTCAATCATCACACTGATAGCTTGTAAGAACATTTTTGGTTCTGGGCCCAATTTTTCAGCCCCTGTTTAACAGGGGCGTGTAATTACCATTTTTGATGCAATACTTTGCAGCAGGGCTCGTTTCTGCGTTACAACTAGAGTGTCTGTGAGGGGTTGCAGTGTTGTGGCACCAGCATCAGTGCCTAAGGCCCAATTTTTCATCCCTTGTTTAACAGGGGCGTGTAATTACAATTTTTGATGCAATACTTTGCAGCAGGGCTCGTTCCTGCATTCCAACTAGAGTGTCTGTGAGGGGTTGCAGTGTTGTGGCACCAGCACCAGTGCCTAAGGCCTAATTTTTCAGCCCCTGTTCAACAGAGGCATGTAATTACAATTCTTGATCTAATATTTCACAGCAGGGCCCATTTCTGCACCCACCAAGAGCGAGTGAGGACTTACAGTGTTGTGGCACCAGCACCACCACCACCACCACCAAAGGCCCAATTTTTCTGCCCTTGTTCAACAGGGGCATGTAATTACAATTCTTGATCTAATATTTCACATCAGGGCCCATTTCTGCACCCACCAAGAGCGAGTGAGGACTTACAGTGTTGTGGCACCAGCACCACCACCACCACCACCAAAGGCCCAATTTTTCTGCCCTTGTTCAACAGGGGCATGTAATTACAATTCTTGATCTAATATTTCACAGCAGGGCCCATTTCTGCACCCACCAAGAGCGAGTGAGGACTTACAGTGTTGTGGCACCAGCACCACCACCACCACCAAAGGCCTAATATTTCTGCCCCTGTTCAAAAGGGGCATGTAATTACAATTCTTTTTTTTAATTTTAATCATCTTTATTTGATACATCATAGTATACATCTTTATCAAATATCATATCTTTTAAAAGGTAAATACCATATTTATACAAAACATACATAACAGGAGTATGAACTATAGGGAAGAATTTAAATCAGAGAACAAATGCAAATATACAAAGAAATACCTTAAATACCACCCCTCTCTAGTATCTATCTTCCTCTCTTTTTCCTTCTTTTTCTTCCCCCCCTTCCTTTCTTTCCTCCCCTTCCCATTTTCCTTTCTTACCTTTCCTCCTCTCTTCCCTTCTCTTACCCCCCCCTTCTCCTCCCACCTCCACCCCTTCCCCATCCCACTTATCTTAACCAGGCTCCTTATCTTCCTACCTATATTAACTTTAATGATCATAAGGTCTCTGCCTTCCATATTCCTTACATTGGGTATTCCATTTCTTCCAACCAGGGTCTCCAAAGTTTTTTAAATTCCTTCAGGTTCCTTCTCTTTATATATACTGCCTTTTCCTTCCACATTGTTTCAGTCACAGTTTTAATCCACTCATCCTTCAGGGGGGGGGGTTCTTGCCTGTCATCTTTGTGCAATTAACTTCCTTGCCTGGAAGAGACATCTCTGAACTATTTTAGTTTTAGAATTTCCTCTATCTGTACTCTCTCCTACTCTCAGAATACATAATTTTGGATCCATTTTAAGTTCTAAGGAAAAGATCTTATTTAGGGTCTCTAGTATCTCAGACCAATACCGAAATAATTTGGGACACTTCCATATCATATGCATCAAGTCTCCTACATCCTGACATCTGGGGCATTTAGCATCTATCCTCCGTCCGAATTCAAATAACCTTTTAGGGGTGTAATATGTCCTGTGGAGTAGCATCAGATGTGAGATCTTCTGGGCAGGTGAGACCGACACCCGGTGTCCTCCCACCAGTATCTCCCTCCACTGTCCATCTGAAAATATACCCAAGTCCCTTTCCCATTTACTTCTACTTTTAAGTTTTTCTGGGGTCTCTATGCTATTTTTACATATATGTGGGTATATTTCAGCTATAGACCCACTATGGCCTCCCTGGTCTCCCAGTTTTTGAAGTATGGGGGAATCATTCCAGGAAGGTCCCCGACCCCAAACTGCGTCTTAAGGGAGTGTTTAATTTGTATATACCGTAGTTATATGATGACCAATCCGGTATATCAAATTCCTCCTTCAGTGACAAGAATGATTTTAAGGAATTCTGATTATATAACTGGGCTAGTTTATTTATTCCTTTTTTTCCCCATATTTTAATTTTCTCAATTTCTTGTAGTTCTTGTAGATTCTTATTGTTCCACAGGGGTGTACACTTAGTCCAACCACCCATTCCCTTCATGGCTTTAATAGCGCTCCAGACTTTTATTATTAATTTAACCGTGGGGGTTTTATGTATAAAAGAGTCCGCCTCCAGTGCCTCTATCACAGTCCTATGAGGGGCTCCCGTGATCATCAATATCTCACTACTGAATCCCCTAAGAGCCGAACTTCTCCCCAAGTGCTGCAACTGGGCTGCCAAGAAATAACTTCATGGGTGAGGTACTGCTAAACCCCCTTCCCACGAGGGGAGTTGTAGGGTCTGTAAACTTATCCTAGGGGACCCCCCTTTCCATATGAGGTCTCTAAATATTGTGTCTATTTTATTAAACCATTTCCTACTTATCCATATTGGCGAGTTCTGCATCACATACAGCAATTGGGGGAGCCATAACATTTTAATCAGATTGCACCTCCCCGCTGTTGATAACGGAAGACCCTTCCATATTTCAATCTTACTTTTAAATTTCATCAACAAGGGGACTAAGTTATTATTTAAATAGTTCTCTGGGTCCTTCATTATTTTAATACCCAAATATTTAGTTGTCTCTGCTATTTCCATCCGGATATTATTTAAAGGGGCACCCTCTCTAACAGGATCCAGTGGTAGTAATATTGTTTTTTCCCAGTTTATGGACAATCCAGAGATTTTCCCAAACCTCGAGAAAATATCCATCACTTGTCTCAGGGATCCCTCTGTATCACCCAAAAATATGAGGACATCGTCCGCATATAATGCGATCCGCTCCTCTCCACCTTCCCTCCGGAACCCCTCTATTATTTTATTTTGTCTTACTGTTGTAGCTAGTGGCTCCATAGCCAAGGCAAAAATCATGGAAGACAAACGGCATCCCTGCCTTGAGCTTCTCTCCAGTTTAAACCCAGTCGAGTAGTCATTATTGATTCTTACTTTTGCATTTGGTTCATTATATAATACTTTAACCCAATTAATGAATGAAGGGTCAAAACCAAACTCCTTTAATACCCTCCAGATGTATTCCCATTCTATGCTGTCAAATGCTTTTACCACATCCAACAGTATAACTGCCCTAGAGCCCCTATTTTCTGTGGGAATCTGTAAATTCAGAAGGATTCTCCTGATGTTCATACTAGTTGTTCTATGGGGTATGAATCCCGTCTGGTCCGGGTGGACTACTTTGTGGATTACTTTCTTTATTCTGGCAGCTAAGACTTTTGCTAATATCTTTATATCTGTACAAAGTAGCGATATGGGCCTGTAGGACCCAGGTTCCAGGGGGTCTTTCCCCTCTTTATGAAGTACAATAATTGTGGCTTCAGTCATTGATGTGGGTAATCTCCCTTTTTCTTTCGCCCAGTTGAACACGTCAAGAAGTTCCTGAAATAATACTTCCCCATACTGTTTATATATCTCGACTGGGAGACCATCGGGGCCGGGGGATTTATGATTGGCCATTTCTGTTACCGCCATTTTAATTTCCTCTATTGTAATCGGTCTTTCCAATTCCTCTCTATCTGTCCCCTCTAATGTCGGGATGTCGATATTATTAAAGAAATTATCCATTTCCTCCCCTCCCATGATCCCACAGGATTTATATAATCCCTTATAGTATTCTTTAAACATCTCAGTAATTACCTCTATCTGAGATGAAATCTCACCTCTCGAAGTCCTGATAGCTGGGACCATGGATGGGGGGGAGCTGGTCCTAACAATGTGAGCCAGTATCTTCCCGACTTTTTCCCCTTCCCCGTACATAATTTGTTTCTGAAATAACCTTTTTTTTTCTACCTTCCTAATTATTATATCTTTATACCTTTGTTGTTTGTTCTCCCTGTTTTTCAGGGGAAGGTTCTTTCGTATACTCCCTTTCGGCTTCAACTAGCTCCATCCTGAACCGCTCCTCCCAGTCCCGTGATGATTTTTTAATTTTTGACACCTTCTGTATGATTGAACCCCTCAAGTATTCCTTCAGTGCATCCCACATCACCCCCTTCGATGTGGTACCTGCATTAAATTTTATAAATTCCTTCAACTCTGCCACTACCACTTCCTGACCCACTATTACTTCCAGCCAAGCTGGGTTCATCTTCCAAGCTCTACATACTTTCTTATGTCCTTGCTTTACCGAGATTGTAAGTAGGGAGTGGTCCGATACTCCTCTAGGTTGATAGACTACCTCATTTATTACTTGTGATGCTAGCCTGTTACCTAATACAAGTTCTATCCTCGATAATGTAGCACAGGAGCTCGAATAGCATGAAAACTGTGAAGCCCTCGGGTTCCGTGTTCTCGGCCCTGCTTCTTGAAGAAATTGTCTCATCCGGGTTTCTTGTTTTCCTTGACTTTGTTTCCCTAAAGGGAATCTATCTACTTTCCTGTCCAAAACTACATTGAAATCCCCAACCACTATAACAGGTAACTCAGTCTTGTCTATTATAAATTCCAGTAGGCTGTGCATAGCATCCAGTTTAAAAGGAGGGGGGATGTATATATTAGCCAGTACACATTCCAGATTCTCCTTTTTCATCTACTTTGCACTGTCTGCAAGCGAACGCTACCCCACTGCCAATTAAATTCGATACTCCCCTCCCCTTGATACTCCCCTTGAATAGGAGGTATGCATGGAGTGAAACTGGTGTTGATATCTTCTATTCCTCAAATTAATTTTAGTATCTTTTATTAGGTGTGTCTCTTGCAGGCAGGCAAGGCAATTCCAACTTTAAATGTGTCTAAAACTTCAAATACTGCTGCTCTTTTAACAGGGGAACCCAACCCTCGGACATTCCACGACCCAATGTTCAGAATCATGGTTTATTATTTATTGTTTATGGTCAGCAGACCCTATGATAGGGGGGACAAAAAAAAAAAAACAACCCTCCTTTAACTAAAGAGTGCCATTTCCCCTTGTATTTCTGAACAACTAAAGTGCTTATCTCTATTAATAAGAGGGGTTTCTCCCCTTCACTCAAATATTTTACTTTAATAACTTCAAACCCTTGAATTTTACTCATATTTCACACTACAAACGTGATTATTATAACTATTTTTATATTTTACTTGTGCGCCATGTGTTACCCTGTAAGGGAATATACTATTTAATGTGCAAAAACGCCTCCTTACGATCCTGTGATTCAACCATATCCTTTTCTGTGTCTTCTTACTTCTATAACCTTTACCCGCCCCTCCCCGCCTCCCTACTCCCTTTCCTTCCCCCCACACCATTCTAGGTCCCCTTTGAAGGCTTTTTTAATGACCGTCTCACACTCCTCCACCATTACCAAACTTATTCCCCCCACTCCCACACTCCCCCCACCCCCCACCCATCCCTCCCTCCCTTCACCCAAATATAAACTCATTCCTTATTCTGCCCCAACCATGTGAATCCACCCCCCCCCCACTTTATACAAAATATATCAATTTTATTTTACATTCATTCCCCACCTATATAGATCTTCTCTAATTCAGCCCCTATTTATTTTGGCGACAACTGATCTTTCTTTTCCTCTAGCCATGCTCGTGCCCTCTCCGGGGACTCAAAAATCTGACTTCTTCCAAGTGCATTTAGCCGGAGCCTAGCAGGGTAAAGAAGAGCATATGTAATATCAAACATTTGAAGGTTACGCTAAATTCCTAGGAATTCTGCTCTACGCTTCTGCAATTCAGGCGAGAAGTCGGGATACATTGATATCCTAGCTCCATTATAGGATAGGTTCCCTCTTTCCCTGGCCCTTCGGAGAAGGGTCACCTTATCCTTGTAATTTAGAAATTTCAACAACAAGGCTCTTGGAGGGCTTCCCTGAGGGGGAGGTCTAAATGGAACTCTATGTGCTCTTTCAATAGAGAACTGCTGTGAGAATGTCTCTCTTCCGAAAGTTTCAATCAACCATTTTTCCAAGAATCCCATTGGGTCTGATCCCTCACTCTTCTCAGGGAGCCCTACTATCCTCACATTGTCTCTACGAAGTCTGTTTTCCATTTAGTCAAATTTTTCCATGAATCTTTTTATCTGATCTTTCTGTGCCTTCGCCTCTTGTTTCATTGGGTTCAAGTCATCCTCCATCAAACTTATTCTCCCTTCCATTTCTGTCACTCTTTCTGCCATTTTCTTAAGATCGTGACATACACGGGATAATTTTTCCTTGATATCTTTCATTTGATCTAAAATTTCACCCAGAGATTGTTTACAAGCATTGATTGCTGAAAGGATTTCTTTAAGGGATGGCTCTCCTTCTGTTGTATGAGTCTGGATACCACCTGTTTCTATTGTTTTCCCCACTGTTCCTGCTCCTTTAATTGAGGGGTTCTTTATTGTAATGCCACTTGTGAGCGTATTCAGCTGTCCCTGGCTCTTCCTGTCCGTCGCTGTCTTACTTTGTACCTGCTGCCCCCCTTTCGTTGGACTATGGTCCGTTGCATTAACCAATCTCTCCAGTTTTGTGGTTGCTGCGACCGCTGCTGCCGTTGCCCCAGCCACCATTGACAACCCTCCCTTGTCTTTTTCTTTCTCTTTAGCTGAGCGTAAAGATTGAGTCCCCATAATTTCCATGTTGGCGTGCTCATCTCCCTTCCTTCTTGCCGACATTTTACCCCTCTGCTCACTGCTATTTAAAATATTTGTTGTGCTATAACAGTGTATAAGTAGACCAGGGATCTGGTAAGGGGGTATCAGGTAAAGAGGGAGGTACTTTAAAAGTTCAAGTTTCTATATATCCCGTCAACTAGCACATTCAAATAAGCTTCCCAATATGGTATTATATGGTGTAATATGCTACAGTCCGTTTTCAAATCTCCACCAGTTCCTATCACTTATTTAAGCTTCCTCCCAGGGTGAGGGTATGAGGGTATTGGGTATTATGGTATTTATGAAAAATAGTGATACTTTTTTTATATGCACTAACATACAATTTTTCAGGACAAGCTTTCGGGGTATGTCATCCTTCTTCAAGGTCCAAGCAGTACTGCTTGGACCTTGAAGAAGGGGACATACCCCGAAAGCTTGTCCTGAAAAATTGTATGTTAGTGCATATAAAAAAAGTATCACGGACAGTACTTAATTTTCTCTGTCACAATTGCACTAATACGGCTACAACAAATCAAGTATGAAAAATAGTAGTACTTTCCTTCAGTCTTACTTCTTAGTTCAATTTTCCCCCCTCAAATATCTCACCACCCAGAGGAACGGACGTCACTTCAAGGTTCAGGGGATCTAGGATTCTTCAGCCACTCCAGTATCCTCGCTCGGCATTCACACAGACTGCTCTCAGCGGGCCTTCACTGCTGACACCCTGACGTCAGCTCCTGTTGTGAGTGTCTTTCCTCATGTTCCCGCGAGAGCGCATTGCGGCTTGGCTTCCGGGGCTTGTGTCCGCTCTTAGTGTCTCCGGCGGCTCCCGATGATAACTGAAGATGACCGAGGGGAGAGAGACATCGTTCCACCTCAGCTCCTGGGGAGAGAAAGCACCACTCAGCTGGGGTCGTACGGCAGACGGGCACACAGGTCCAGTGACGGCAGTGACGGCATCAGCCAAGCACCGATTAGGCAGCAGGTATTCGGCGCTAGAATGCGATCTGCCGTCATCTACTCCTGGGGTCACCAAGCCATAGGGTGGGGTGAGGAGAACACACATGCTCACTCCTCACTGACTCACTCCTCCATCCACTTCCGGCCACGCCTCCTCGGACATCCTTGTAATTACAATTCTTGATCTAATATTTCACTTCCGGCCACGCCTCCTCGGACATCCTTGTAATTACAATTCTTGATCTAATATTTCACAGAAGGGCCCTGTGAGGGCTTACAGTGTTGTGGCCACAACAACACCTAAGGCCCAAATTTCTGCTGAGTATATAGGGCAGGCCCCTACTTTCAAACATCTAACTTACAAACGACTCCTACTTGCCAACGGAAGGAGACAACAGGAAGTAAGATGAAATCTACCCCTAGGAAGGGAAATTCTCTCCTGTAAGAGTTAATATGGGAAAAACGTGTCTCCTCTCCACTGATGCTTTATTACCAATCTTTGTTTCACAAAAAAAAAAAAAAAAAAATTTCAAAAAACATTTGTCATTGGGACAGAAAGTGAGGTGAAATCTTCTGAAGAAGTGCACAGACAGCAAAACAAATGTTACAGGGGTAATAACCCTTCCCTATGTTTTCCAAAAAGCTTAAAAATAGATTCTTTGGCTGGAGCTACACTTTAAAAATGTACCAGTCCAAAATTACAAACAGATTCTACCTAACAACAAACCTACAGTCCCTGTCTTGTTTGCACCGCCTGTATACTGCTGTTCAGAATATATAGGGCATGGGGGCCCCACGCCTTTCCTTTTTTTAATTTGGGTGCGGGGTTCCTCTTAATATCCATACAAGACCCAAAGGGCCTGGTAATGGACTGGGGGGGTACCCATGCCGTTTGTCTCACTGATTTTCATCCATATTGCCAGGACCCGACATTAAATTAAACCCGCAAGCAGTTTTAAATGAGATTTTTTCCTTTAAAAATGACATTTTGTGCAGGGACTGTTCTAAACACGGGAAACACACGCCACTTTACAGGCATACTATAGACACACCCCAGGTACGATATTTATAGGAATATTTCACTTTTTTTTTTTTTACTTTAAGCATCATTAAAATCACTGCTCCCGAAAAAACGGCCGTTTTTAAAAGTTTTTCTTGCATTGATACATGTCCCCTGGGGTAGGACCCGGGTCCCCAGACCCTTTTTAGGACAATACCATGCAAATTAGCCTTTAAAATGAGCACTTTTGATTTCGAACGTTGGAGTCCCATAGACGTCAATGGGGTTCTAATGTTCGTGCAAATTTTCGGTCCGTTCGCAGGTTCTGGTGCGAACCGAACCAGGGGGTGTTTGGCTCATCCCTACTGAGCAGCAAATGATTTCTCCTGTGATGTATTTCAGTTATCTTGCAAACCTGGCCTGTTAGTAGGTCCTGAGGACAGTAGTTGAGAACCACCATTCTAGAGGTAGTCTTGATAAAAGCAAAATTGGCCTTGCTGTAAAAAAGAGAAATTTTATTCCCCTGTCAAACAGATGTTGATAAATTGGTCTTTAGGTGTTGTTGGTGCCTTAACTCTATAACCATCTAGATGTAGTCTTGATGAAAACAAGTATTGGCCTTGCTGTACAAAATGTAATTTAATGCTCCTGTTTAGGGATGAGCAGAACACCCCCCCCCCGGTTCGGTTCGCACCAGAACCTGCAAACGGACCAAAAATTTGTGCGAACTTTAGAACCCTATTGAAGTCTATGGGACTCGAACATTAGAAATCAAAAGTGCTAATTTTAAAGGCTAATTTGCATGGTATTGTCCTAACAAGGGTTTGGGGACCCGGGTCCTGCATCAGGGGACATATATCAATGCAAAAAAAAGTTTTAAAAATGGCTGTTTTTTTGGGAGCAGTGATTTTAATGATGCTTAACCACTAGACATCCGCGCTATGGCCGAATGACAGCCACAGTGCGGACCTGCATTCCCGGGAGGCCGTCATATGACGGCCTCCCCTGTGCACGCTCCCTGAGCGCGCCCTGCAGGGCGCACGCCGGGCGCGCTGTGATCACCGAGTCTATGAGACTCAGCTGATCACTGATCCGTGTAAGGGGCCGTTCCCGGCCCCTTACCATGTGATCAGCTGTCAGCCAATGACAGCTGATCACATGATGTAAACAAAACATCGGCTCACATGTCAGGGACATTGGTCCCGAAGTGGAAGAGGCACATCTGCCTTATCAGTGCCCACTAAAAGTGCCACCTAACAGTGCCCACAGTGTCACCTAACAGTGCCCACAGTGTCACCTAACAGTGCCCAAAAGTGCCACCTATCAATGTCAACAAGTGCAACCTATCAATGCCCACAAGTACCACCTATCAATGCCCATCTGTAGTGCCAATCAGTGCCACCTGCCAGTACTGCCCATCACTGCCACCCATCAGTGCCCATCACTGCCACTCATCAGTGCCCATCACTGCCGCCTATCGGTGCCCATCACTGCCACCTCATCAGCATACATCAATGAAGGAGAAAAATTACCCGTTTTATATTTTTTATAACAAAATATAAAAAAATAAAAACATTTTTTTTAAAAAAAATTCAGTTTTTACATTTTTTTAACAAAAAGTAAAAACCGCAGAGGTGATCAAATACCACCAAAAGAAAGCTCTATTTGTGGTGAAAAAATGATAAAAATTTCATTTGGGTACAGTGTTGTATGACCGCGCAATTGTCATTCAAAATGCGTCAGCGCTGAAAGCTGAAAATTGGTCTGGATAGGAGGGGAATATTCCTTTAAATATCGTACCTGGGGGGTATCTATAGTATGCCTGTAAAGTGGCGCATGTTTCCCGTGCTTAAAACAGTCCCTGCACAAAATGACATTTTTAAAACTGCTTGCGGCTTTAATGTAATGTCAGGTCCCGCCAATCTGGATGAAAATCAGTGAGACAAACAGCATGGGTACCCCCCAGTCTATTACCAGGCCCTTTGGGTCTTGTATGGATATTAAGGGGAACCCCCCACCCAAATTAAAAAAAGGAAAGGTGTGGGGCCCCCAGGACCTATATACTCTGAACAGCAGTATACAGGCGGTGCAAACAAGACAGGAACTGTAGTTTGTTGTTAAGTAGAATCTGTTTGTAATTTTGAACTGGTACATTTTTAAAGTGTAGCTCCAGCCCAAAAATCTATTTTAAGCTTTTTGGAAAACAGGAAGGGTTATCACCCCTGTGACATTTGTTTTGCTGTCTGAGCACCTCTTCAGAAGATTTCACCTCACTTTCTGTCCCAATGACAAATGTTTTTTGACAATTTGGGTTTTTTAGTGAAACAAGGATTGTTGATAAAGCATCAGTGGAGAGGAGACATGTTTTTCCGATTTTAACTCTTACAGGAGAGAATTTCCCTTCCTAGGGGTAGATTTCATCTCACTTCCTGTTGTCTCCTTCTGTTTGCAAGTAGGAGCCATTTGTAAGTTGGATGTTTAAAAGTAGGGGCCTGCCCTATATACTCTGCAGAAATTGGGGCCTTAGGTGTTGGTGTTGCCACAACACTGTAAGCCCTCACAGTTACTCTTGGTGGGCGCAGAAAAGAGGCCCTGCTGTGAAATATTAGATCAAGAATTGTAATTACATGCACCTGTTGAACAGGGGCAGAAAAATTGGGCTTTTGGTGGTGGTGGTGCTGGTGCCACAACACTGCAACCCCTCACAGATACTCTAGTTGGAGCGCAGGAAAGAGCCCTGCTGCAAAGTATTGCATCAAAAATTGTAATTACACGCCTTAAACAGGGGCTGAAAAATTGGGCCTTAGGCACTGGTGCTGGTGCCACAACACTGTAACCCCTCACAAATACTCTAGTTGAGCGCAGCAACGAACCCTCCTTGCAAAATATTGCATCAAAAATTGTAATTACATGTCCCTGTTAAACAGGGGCTGAAAAATTGGGCCTTAGCCACTGGTGGCTGCGCCCAGAACCAAAATTATTCTTACAAGGTATCAGCATAATCATTGAGGAGGAAGAGGATAGTCACTCAGCATAACAGGATAGTCACTCAGCATCAGTATAGGCAGTCTTGAAGGGATCTGACATTTCAAAAAAAATTGCATCAGCATCAGGTGCTTGGTAGCTGGTGGTGATCCAAGACTGATTAATTTTTATGAAGGTCAGTCGATCGACCGAGTCGGTGGACAGGCGCACCCTGTGATCGGTTACAAAGCCTCCAGCAGCACTGAATGTGCGTTCCGAAAGAACGCTGAATGCAGGACAGGCCAGTAGCTCAATTGCATACTGTGCAAGCTCTGGCCAGTGATCCATCCTCAAGACCCAGTAACCCAGAGGATTTTCGGTGGGAAAGGTGTCCAAGTCAGATCTGGTCCCTAGGTATTCCTGCACCATGTAAAACAGACGCTGGCAATGGTTGCTGGAACCAATCATACCTTGGAGCTGCGGACTAAAAAAATTGTCTGAACGCATCGGTCAGATGGCCACCTTCTCCAGCAACACGTTGTCCAGAAACAGGAGTTTGTAACCTCACAATCTCTGGGAACGCATTGCACAGACCTTTCTGCAAGGTCTCCCGAAGATGTTTCATCCTCTGCTCCCTCTGCGACGGCAAGAAAAGGTCCGCAACCTTACCCTTGTAACATGGATCAAGGAGGGTTGCCAGCCAGTAACGATCCCTCTCCTTGATACCACGAATACGAGGATCCTTCTGCAGGCTTTGTAGGATCAGGGAGGCCATGCAGCGTAGGTTTGCTGAGGCATTCGGTCCGGAGTCCTCTGGGTCACTAAGGACGACATGATCCGCAGCCACCTCCTCCCAGCCAAGTACAAGTCCATGTGTTTCTTGGGACTGTAAATTATCCCTTGAAGACCGCTGCTGATGCTAAGTGCCAGGCTTCATGCTGACACAATCCTCCTCCTCCTCGTCCTCTTCCTGTGTGATCGGCAGGCACGCAGGAACACTGTCTGGATAAAGGGGGCCTTGAGAGGTAAGAAATTCCTCCTCTTCCTGCCCCTGTTCTGCCTCAAGTGCCCTGTCCATTATTCCACGCAGCGTGTGCTCCAACAGGTGGACAAGGGGGAAAGTGTCACTGATGCATGCACTGTCACTGCTCACCATCCTCGTGGCCTTCTCAAATGGTAACAGGACAGTGCATGCATCCCTGATCATGGCCCACTGGCGTGGGTAAAAAAAACAAGCTCCCCTGACCCTGCCCTGGTGCCATAGTCACACAGGTACTCATTGATGGCCCTCTGCTGCGTGTGCAGCCGCTGCAGCATGCCCAATGTTGAGTTCCACCTGGTGGGCATGTCACAGATTGGCGGTTCTTGGGCAGGTTAAATTCCTTTTGAAGGTCAGCCAGCCGAGCACTGGCATTTATATGACTGATGGAAATGCACACAGACTTTCCTGGCCTGCCTCAGGACATCCTGTAAGCCTTGGTACCTGCCCATGAACCGCTGCATCACCAAGTTAAGGACGTGAGCCAAACCGGGCACATGGGTCAGTTGTCCCTGTCGGAGGGCGGAGAGGAGGTTGGTGCCATTGTCGCAAACCACCATTTTTTGCTCTCATCAGGCATAAACAGTGCAGTGGAGGTGTGTAAAGCACCAGCTGCTAAGCAGCGTCCTCCTCTCTCGTATGCCCTAGAGCAGACTGACAGAGCGTGATGCCGTTGTGCGCGCTTCGTCACATGCCTGATGAGAGGGACTGCTTGTCTACTTAGCTCGGTACTAATGCTGGCTTATTTGGACATGAACATACATTAGTATCTGGACTTCTTTTACTTTGTCATTTTTTATTTATTTCTTATCTTTTACTTTTTCGTCATTTTTGTTAATTTTAAATTATATAATTTTTGTTTGATTTTTTAAGTTTTTTATGGTTAATTAATTCCGGCTTGCGGATATATGAAGTTTTAAATAAAGTGTCAAACTTTATTACGCTATGGAAGCTCTCCTTTTTTATAACATGTGAGGGGAAGCAACACCTCCAAGGATTGGAAAGCATATGAGACATCCAACACAGCAGCAAGGCGACCCATCCCCCAATTCAGGTGGATTACCCCAGTGTGGATTCTGGTAGCTGATTATTTGACAGATGGAACAAGTGAAGTGACCCAGCGAATTATACGAAAAGCACCATACCCCTGGTGGGGTTCTGGGAGTTGGTGAGTAAGTAACCAAAGGGGGAGCACGAGAGTCACCAGACAAATTGTTGGAGCACACAAGTCACCTGTGGGAACCCGAATAAATCTTATAACAGCAATATATGGGACGTTTGCAATATATGTTGAAGCTTTAACTGTTTGATCTGCTATATTTGCTTCGCCCTATGCAACTTAATATATGTTGCTCATACATATGGAATAAAATTAGGACAACACTATATCTATATATCATCGTAAAGTTATATGGTTACTAATAAAAGCACAGTATGGTATACAGCCTCTGGTCTCCTTCCCAAAGGCTGTAGGACACAGCAAGCTGTGCGACACTTGCTATTTATCATTAATTCCATATTATATGACTAGTGGGTCCATACTGTCGTAGAACTGCATGGCAGGTCAACATATGTCTGGTCAAGCATTTGGTGCCCAAGCGGGTGATGTTTTGGCCACGTGAGATACGCTTGAAACATGTGTTGCAAATAGCAGCGGTGGGATGTGATGCACTTGTCTCAAAAAAGGCCCACACCAAAGAACAATAATAAAGAATAATGTACAGAGACAGCAGCGCCCTGCACATGCGGAGCTCTGCAGTGTGATACAGTCAGTGTGCTGCCCTTAAGCTGGCCCCTTGAGGGCATCCTGCCTCGTTGGAGATGTGCTTCCTCCTCCTCTCTCTTATCAGGCACCCACGTGGAGTCAGTGACCTCATCATCCCCTCCCTCCTTATCACTGGAGCAAAGCTGGCAGTATGCTGCAGCTGGGGGAACATGACTACCAGATTGCTGTCCTTCTCCTCGAGCATGTACCCAACACTGTGGTCAAACAGTTCGGGGGACACCTCAGGAGGATATGGTGGGGCTAGGGAGGGAGTGACTGATGCCATTGAGCTGAGGGAAGAGGCCGCGTTGGCAGCTGCTTTGCCAGACAACATACCCTGAGCCTGAGTGAGGGAGGATGAGGAGGATGAGGACGGCTTGGTCATCCACTCTACCAAGTTTTCCGCATGTTGCGGCTCAATGCAGCCAGCTGCTGAAAAAATGGACAAGCGTGTCCCACGGCCACATCCACGACCAGTACTGTACTCTAGACACAGAGCCTGCTTGTCCTCTTTTATTGTGACTGTCTGCCTCTCCTTGTTGACCTTCCAGACATACTAATGGCCTGCACTGCAGTGAGATGTAGCTGCACAAAACTGGGATGTATATATATACTGATTATACAACAGCTAGCAGAATGCCTGCCTGTGGTATTAATAGGATCAGAAGAAGCACACCAGCACTTGTCTTCAGGTAGCTATAGGTGCAACTGTGCAGGGTACACAGTACACTAACTGTAAATACTTCAAGCTGCCTGCTGTGGTATTAATAGGATCAGAAGAAGAACACCAGCACTTGTCTTCAGGTAGCTATAGGTGCAACTGTGCAGGGTACACAGTACACTAACTGTAAATACTTCAAGAGCCTGCCTGTGCTATTAATAGGATCAGAAGAAGAACACAAGCACTTGTCTTCAGGTAGCTATACTGTAGGTGCAACTGTGCAGGGTACACAGTACACTAACTGTAAATACTTCAAGAGCCTGCCTGTGCTATTAATAGGATCAGAAGAAGCACACAAGTACTTGTCTTCAGGTAGCTATAGGTGAAACTGTACAGGGTACATAGTACACTAACTGTAAATACTTCAAGAGCCTGCCTGTGCTATTAAAAGGATCAGAAGAAGCACACAAGCACCTGTCTTCAGGTAGCTATACTGTAGGTGCAACTGTGCAAGGTACACAGTACACTAACTGTAAATACTGTAAAAAAACCTGCCTGCCTGTCAATATATTAGAAAGAGAATAACAGGAATGGATCTAGCTAAACTGAATACAGTCTATATATATATATACTGTATATATATATATATATATATATATATATATATATATATACACCTGGGATGCATACATATACACAATACACTGTAAGTGCAGCTACCTGACTCAACCTGCCTACTCTAACTTAAATCAAATGACACTGTCTCTCTGTCTATCTATCTCTCTATCTATCCACACAGGGGGCCTTATATAGTGTGGGGCGTGTACTAAACCCCCTGAGCCATAATTGGACAAAGCCACCCTGGCTTTGGCCAATTAGGGCTCTCTGTACACAAGTTGCTGTGATTGGCCAAGCATGTGGGTCATAGTGCATGCTTGGCCAATCATCAGCCAGCAATGCACTGCAATGCCACAGTGAATTATGGGCCGTGACGCGCCACTCGAATTTGGCGCGAATGGTCTATATCGTTCGCAATTCGACGAACGGTCAAACAGGCGATGTTCGACTCGAACTCGAAGCTCATCCCTTCTCCTGTTACACAGTTGTGGAAAAATTGGTATTTGGTATTTGTGTTTTGTTGGTGCCTTCATCCCATAACCTTCTAGGAGGAATTTTGATTAAAGCAAGAATTGACCTTGCTGTGAAAAAATGAAATCTGATGTCCTTGTCACACAGTTTTTGGAAAAATTGGTCTTTGAGTGTTGTCAGTGCCTTCACCCAGTAAACAGCTAGAGCAGTGGATCTCAACTACTGTCCTCAGGACCCACTAACAGTCCATATTTTAAGTATTAACTTGGGGAGATGAAGACTAGAATACTGCAATCACTGAGCAACAAATTATTTCATCCGTGATGTATTTCAGTTATCTTGCAATCCTGGCCTGTTAGTGGGTCCTGAGGACAGTTTAGAACCACTGTTCTAGAGGTAGTCTTGATGAAAAGCAAAAATTGGCCTTGCTGTAAACATTTTTAATTTGATGTCCCTGTCACACAGTTGCGGAAAAATTGGTCACTGAATATTGTAGGTGCCTTCACCCTGTAACCTTCTAGCAGTAGTCTTGATGAAAGCAAGAGTTGGCCTTGCTGTAAAAAAATAGAAATTTTTCACCCCTGTCAAATAGGTGCGGGTAAATTGGTCTTTGGGTGTTGTTGGTGCCTTCACCCCATAGCCTAATAGAGGTAGTCTTTATAAAAGCAAGTATTAACCTTGCTGTAAAAAAATGTAATTTGATGCCCCTGTCACACAGTTGTGGAAAAATTGGTCTTTGGGTGTTGTTGGGGCGTTCACCCAGTAACTTTCTAGAGGTAGTCTTGATTGATGAAAGCAAGAATTGGCCTTGCTGTAAAAAATATAATATGATGCCCCTGTCACACAGTTGTGAAAAAAATGATCTTTAGGTGTTGTTGATGCCTTCACCCTATAACTTTCTAGAGGTAATCTTGATAAAAGCAAAAATTGGCCTTGCTGTAAAAAAATGTAATTTAATGCCCCATCACACAGTTGTGGAAAAATTGGTCTTTGGGTGTTGTTGGTGCCTTCACCCCATAGCCTTCTAGAGGTAATCTTGATAAAAAGCAAGAATTGGCCTTGCTGTAAAAAATTGAAATTTGATGCCCCTGTTACACAGTTGCGGAAAAATTGATCTTTGGGTTTTGTTGTACCTTTACCCCATAACCTTCTAAAGGTAGTCTTGATGAAAGCAAGAATTGGCCTTGATGTATAAAATTTAAATTTGACGCCCCTGTCAAACAATTATGGAAAAATTGGTCTTTGGGTGTTGTTGCTGCCCTCACCCTGTAACTTTCTAGAGGTACCCTTGATGAAAGCAAGAATTGGCCTTCCTGTAAAAAAAGGAAATTTGATGACACTGCCAAACAGTTGCAGAAAAATTGGTCTTTGGGTGTTGTTGGTGCCTTCACCCAGTAACTTTCTAGAGGTAGTCTTAATGAAAGCAACAATTGGCATTGCTGTCAAAAAATTTAATTTGATGCTCCTTACACACAGTTGCGGAAAAATTGGTCTTTGAGTGCTGTTGATGCCTTCATACTGTAACTTTATAGAGGTACTATTGATGAAAGCAAGAATTGGCCTTGCTGTAAAAAAAACATATAATGTGATGCCCCTGACACACAAATGTGGAACAATTGGTCTTTGGGCGTTGTTGGTGCCTTAACCCGGAACCTTCTAGAGGTAGTCCTGATGAAAGCAAGAATTGGCCTTGGTATATTAAAGATCCGCGCTTAGGAAATTAAAGAGTTGCTGCTTCCCCCTAATTAGTTCCCAATGGGACCTATTTGGATATATAAAGGAAAATGGGGAAATGGCGCTACCCTGAAGTGACACAGTATATATGTGTATAATAAAATAAATAAATAATGTATAACCCCAAAGTGTTTATACACAAACGGTTATGCAAATCTATATAAAATGAACAGGTTTTAAAATTGGTGATATATATGAGTGCGTAAACATAGTATATATGTGCAATGAACTACCGGTATATCAAAAATTGTAACAGTGCATACACCCTAATTATATGCAAAACCACAATATAGATAAATACATGAGTGTCCGAAAAATATATATATATATAGTCCAATTCCCTCTCTTCCAAATGAGGTTGTTTGTAAAACAAATACTATAACTTAAACCAAAAAATACGTGTATGTATGTGCAAATATATTTATATAAAAAATCTTTTTAAATCATATAAGGTGTATTTTCATAATCGAGACTGGGATTTCAAGAGTGTCTCTCCCAGCGTTTATATTCCAGAGAAGGAAAAAAGGAAAAAAAACAGTGACTTCTGTGCACATAGAATCTGGTGACTCAAGTGCTCCCCCAGTGTGTCCTCACTCACCAGAAGTAGTCACCCCTACAGGGGTAGTAGGCATAGAGTGGGTGGCTTTAAATGGATAATCCCCTTGGATGTCCCAATTGGTACTCCGCACCTCCGTTAGACCGCACCAGCAGTCTGGTCCAGGGCCCCTAGCATGCGCTCCAGACCAGGGCACCTCCGTTTCCTTTACCGCACCAGTCAGTCCTCTCCTCCCGTGAAAAGAAACAAAGGACTCCCGTAGTGTAGTATGCTCGATTTATTTAAAAATGAAATCCATAAAAACGATTAGCAACAAACCCAGTATGGCACAGATACGTGCAAAGTTAGGACCAGGAAGCTAATCCTTAGCGTGCGTCCCAATTGCGTTCCAAGCCAAGACTTCCGGGTGTGACGTGTGAGCGTGACCCCGCCTTACGCGTTTTGTCATAGGACATTTTCAAAGACGGTGTCAACGCTCCACGCTCCACGCTTCACATAGACCTGCGGACTCCGTGATGCCTCCCCTCTACTGGTAGTTAACAAATCAGCATTAAGGTGTGGTCCCAAATATGCCGGTCAAGGGATGATTAAGCTAAACAGAGCCGCTTGTGCATATGTGATAACAGACAGAGGTATTACTTCACACAGCAATTAGCCAGATTTAAATCTATGTATACAAAACATGATAATGGATACATATGATCCTCCTTTTATCCCAAACCATAAGGATAATATTGCCATATTAATAGTGTGCATCTTAAGCGCCAATTTATATAAATTTATAAAAAACAAAATTAATATAATAAAAAAATGTTTGGATAAACCATAAAAAATAATATAATAATAAAATATGATAATAAAAAATACACGTTAAAACTTCTAATACAAGAAGAGGCAGTTCATTGGATTAATGCTTCGTATCAGTGTGGTGCAGGTGAACCATAACACTACAAGGATAAAAGATGGGTTCCTTTCATAAGGGATTATAAAGCCCTAAATAACATCAACATTCAGAATTTGCTATATGTCTCCTTCCCATCCCATGGTCATGCATAAATATGTGTCTATAAGTGGTGTTTATACATATATAAAGATGTAAACTGCCATGCATATGGGCTACTTAGACAGAAAAGCCTCCATACTGTAAACTCTCCTCATAATGAGTTTTGGCCGGCATGTCCACCCTGGGTAGATTTTCCAATACCATATTAATATACATTACTCCTGTACATAAAGAGGGCCAATAATGCACTACCCTACCACACCACTCTACAGGTAGTTCCATGCTGAACTCCACCCATAGGTCATAACCCATCTCCCACTAAGTATGGATATATGGGTTTGCCAAACAGTTAGGTATTAGTTCCTAGACCCAATATCCTAGTGTTAAATAACATCCTTACTTACACCCCATATGTCCATGTCTACCAATGTTCATCCTATTTCCAATGTTCAGGGGTTTGCTATATAGCAGTTCAGGTCAATGTCTAGGTTCAATCCTTTAGGGGCAAGAGATCCCAGCTGGTATATCCAGCTGGTTTCATTCCTGGAGATTAGGGTTTCCCTGTTGCCCCCCCCTCCAATGGTCTTGTACTGAATCAATACCATAAAAGATGAGCCCACTAGGATCTCTTTGGTGGGCCTCATTAAAATGTCTAGACAGACAATGATTAGGGAACCCCTTTCTAATGTTCTTAATATGTTCCCTAATGCGAACAAAAAGGGGGCGAGTGGTTCTGCCCACATACTGGAGGTGGCAAGGGCATTCTATAATGTACGTAACGTGTGTTCTCTGACATGTGATTAATTTGTTAATGCGATATTCTTTATGGTCAGTACATGATTTAAATGAGATCTTCTTTCCCGGTTGCCTTTTGGTGGCTTTACAAGGCAAACATCTTTGGCATCTGAAGAACCCTTTCAGGTCAGGGCAGATTTTGATTGGTTTCGGGGGGTCTATGACATTCCGTACTAAGTAGTTCCTTAAACTGGGTGCCTTCCTGTACACAAATTTGGGTTTTTCGGGCAGGATTTTAGATAGGATAAGGTCTTCCTTGAGGATCGGCCAGTATTTTTTCACTATTCGTTCAAAGTCTTTAAATTGACTATTGAACCCGGTTATGAAGGCTATATCAGCTCGTTTGTTCTTATTTTTATTTTGGAATAGGGTGTTTCTATCCATTTCCATAATTTCTGCTTTTACTTTTAGGAGTCTCTCAATTGCATAGCCCTTTTCTTGAAATCTTGTGATTAGGATATCGACCTGATTACTAAAATCTTCACGTGTTCACAATTGCGGCGTATTCGCAACAGTTGTCCCTTGGGGACATTAAACTTCCACTGTGGGTGATGACAACTCAAGGTGGGAATATACCCATTTCAGTCGGTGGCTTTGAAGAATGTATGGGTGGATAATGTATCCCCAACTTTAAAGATCTCCAGGTCCAGATAGTCAATATTATCATAACTCCATTTTCCAGTGAACGTGACACCGTACTTATTTATATTTAGATCCTCAAGGAATTTGTTAAAGCTATCCGGTGTGCCATCCCATAGTATGATTAGGTCATCTATGTATCTTCTATACATCTTGATCTGGGGTATATCCTTACTGTAAATGTACTTCTCTTCCCACATATCCATGAATAGGTTAGCTACGCTGGGAGCGTAGCGAGCTCCCATTGCGACACCCTTTGTTTGTACAAAATACTTCTTGTCATAGCAGAAGTAGTTACATTCCATGGCTAATTTCAGGCCCTCTAGGATGTAATTAATCTGTTGTTGCTTCATCCTTGTGTTAGTGTGTAGTGCTTGTTTGACTCCCCGGAGTCCATCCGTTTGCTCAATACTTGTGTACAGAGAATTGACGTCTATTGTCACAAGCAACCAGTGTTCTGCTCCTTTTATCTCCTGAAGTTCTTGGATCAGTTGCATGCTGTCTTGTAGGTAAGATTTACCTTCCTTGACTAGGGGCTTAAGGAATTTATCCAGTTACTCTCCAAGTCTGGAAAAGATTGAATTGATCCCACTTATGATGGGTCTCCCTGGGGGTTTATCCAATCTTTTTTGGATTTTGGGTGTATAGTACACCACTGGTGTTTTGGTGGAATTTGAAATCATGTACTCAGCTTCTTTAGAATTTAGAATACCTTTACTTAACCCTTTTTCCACATAACTTTTCAGTTTCTTTTCATATTTTTTCTTGGGGTTTCCTATTAATTTCCTATAGATGTTTTCTATGTTTAAAAGGTTATTCATCTCTTCTTGGTAGTCTTTTTTATTTAAGATGACCAGTCCTCCCCCTTTATCTGCTGGCCTTATTACCACCTCATGTTTATTTCCTATGTCTTTGATAGTTCTCCAGATGTTCCGTGTTCTCTTGTTACTTTTCTCCATTGCTTTAATATCTTCTTCCACCATTTTCTTAAAAGCATTCATGCATTGATTTCCTGGGGTTTTGGGGTTAAATATAGAATTGTTTTTAATATTTGTATGCATAAATTCTGAATCTACTCTTCTTTCCTCCCCTATATTCATAGCAAAGTGTTTTTTTATGTTGAGTTTTCTTAGGAACTTTTGGAGGTCTATGTAGGCCTCAAATTTGTCTAGAGGCTTATCAGGGGCATATTTAAGTCCCAATTCAAGCACTCCTAATTCCTCTTGTGTAAACTGTACATTACTAAGGTTAAAAATCCCGTTGGCCTAATAATTTTGCGGCCTTTTTCTTCTTCTTGCCTCCTCGTCTTCCTCTTGTCTGTTTTCTCTTTCTGTATTCCTGTATGTGGGTCCCATGTTTCTTTCCTGGTGGTAGTCTCTCCTGATTCCAGGCTGTAGGTTTTCTTCGTATCTCTGGTGTGTATTCGTACCTTCTACTCCTCTCGTGCTCTGATAATTGGCTCCTGGGCCTCATCCTCCATTCACATTCCGTCTCCATCCGGAGTTCCTGTAGGAACTCCCAGGTGGCTTGTCCCGATGGGTGGCTCGGGAAAAAGATAAGCCCCTGATAAGCCTCTAGACAAATTTGAGGCCTACATAGACCTCCAAAAGTTCCTAAAAAAAATCAACATAAAAAAAACACTTTGCTATGAATATAGGGGAGGAAAGAAGAGTAGATTCAGAATTTATGCATACAAATCTTAAAAACAATTCTATATTTAACCCCAAAACCCCAGGAAATCAATGCATGAATGCTTTTAAGAAAATGGTGGAAGAAGATATTAAAGCAAAGGGGAAAAGTAACAAGAGAACACTGAACATCTGGAGAACTATCAAAGACATAGGAGATAAACATGAGGTGGTAATAAGGCCAGCAGATAAAGGGGGAGGACTGGTCATCTTAAATAAAAAAGACTACCAAGAAGAGATGAATAACCTTTTAAACATAGAAAACATCTATAGGAAATTAATAGGAAACCCCAAGAAAAAATATGAAAAGAAACTGAAAAGTTATGTGGAAAAAGGGTTAAGTAAAGGTATTCTAAATTCTAAAGAAGCTGAGTACATGATTTCAAATTCCACCAAAACACCAGTGGTGTACTATATAAATTTTTTTTATTATATTAATTTTTTTTTATAAATTTATATAAATTGGCGCTTGAGATGCACACTATTAATATGGCAACATTATCCTTATAGTTTGGGGAAAAAGGAGGATCATATGTATCCATTATCATGTTTTGTATACATGGATTTAAATCTGGCTAATTGCTGTGTGAAGTAATACCTCTGTCTGTTATCACGTATACACAAGCGGCTCTGTTTAGCTTAATCATCCCTTGACCAGCATATCTGGGACCACCCCATAATACTGATTTGTTAACTACTAGTAGAGGGGAAGCATCACGGAGTCCGCAGGTCTATATGAAGTGTGGAGTGTTGACACCGTCTTTGGAAACGTCCTATGACAAAACGCGTAAGGCGGAGTCACGCTCACACGTCACACCCGGAAGTCTTGGCTTTGAACGCAATTGGGACGCACGCTAAGGATTAGCTTCCTGGTCCTAACTTTGCATGTATCCGTGCCATACTGGGTTTGTTGCTAATCGTTTTTATGGATTTAGCTTTTAAATAAATCGAGCATACTACACTACGGGAGTCCCTTGTTTCTTTTCCCGGGAGGAGAGGACTGACTGGTGCGGTAAAGGAAACGGAGGTGTCCTGGTCTGGAGCGCATGCTGGGGGCCCTGGACCGGACTGCTGGTGCGGGCTAACGGAGGTGCGGAGTACCAGTTGGGACATCCAAGGGGATGCCTACTACCCCTATAGGGGTGACTACTTCTGGTGAGTGGGGACACACTGGGGGAGCACCTGAGTCACCACATTCTATGTGCACACAAGTCACTGTTTTTTTTCCTTTTTTCCTTCTCTGGAATATACACACTGGGAGAGATTTTTAATATAAATATATTTGCACATACATACACGTATTTTTTGGTTTAAGTTATAGTATTTGTTTTACCAACAACCTCATTTGGAAGAGAGGGAATTGAACTATATATATATATATATATTTTTCGGACACTCATATATTTATCTATATTGTGGTTTTGCATATAATTAGGGTGTATGCACTGTTACAATTTTTGATATAGTTCATTGCACGTATATACTATGTTTACACACTCATATATATCACCAATTTTAAAACCTGTACATTTTATATAGATTTGCACACACGTTTGTGTATAAACACTTTGGGGTTATACATTATTTATTTATTTTATTATACACATATATACTGTGTCACTTCAGGGTAGCGCCATTTCCCCATTTTCCTTTATATAAGAATTGGCCTTGCTTTAAAAAAAATTTAATTTGATGCCCTTGTTACTCAGTTGCAGAAAAATTGGTTTTTGAGTGTTGTTGTGCCTTCACCCCATAACCTTCTAGCGGTAGTCTTAATGCCCCTGTTACTCAGTTGCAGAAAAATTGGTCTTTGAGTGTTGTTGTTCCTTCACCCCATAACCTTCTAGTGGTAGTCTTAATGCCCCTGTTAATCAGTTGCAGAAAAATTGGTCTTTGAGTGTTGTTGTGCCTTCACCCCATAATCTTCTAGAGGTAGTCTTAATGAAAGCAAGAATTGGCCTTGCTATAAACAATTTCAATTTGATGCCCCTGTCACACAGTAGCAAAAAATTGGTCTTTGGATGTTGTTGGTACCTTTGCCCCATAACTTTCTGGAGGCAGTCCTTGATGAAAGCAAGAATTGGCCTTGCTGTAAAAAATGGAACTGTACACTTCTGTCAAACAGGTGCGGATAAATTGGTCTTTGGTGTTGTTGTTGCCTTCACCCCGTAACTTTCTAGAGGTAGTCTTGATGAAAGCAAGAATTGGCCTTGCTGTAAAAAAATAGAAATTTTACACCCCTGTCAAAGAGGTGCGGGTAAATTGGTCTTTGGGTGTTGTTGGTGCCTTCACCTCATAACCTTCTAAGGTAGTCTTTTTAAAAGCAAGTATTGACCTTGCTGTAAAAAAAATTAATTTGATGCCCCTGTCACACAGTTGTGGAAAAATTGGTCTTTGGGTGTAGTTGGGGCGTTAAACCAGTAACTTTCTAGATGTAGTCTTGCTGAAAGCAAGAATTGGCCCTGCTGTTAAAAAAAATGAAATGTGGTGCCCCTGTCACACAGATGTGGAAAAATTGGTCCTTGGGTGTTGTTGGTGCCCTCACCCCATAACCTTCTAAGGTAGTTTTGATAAAAGCAAGAATTAGCCTTGCTGTAAAAAAATGAAATATGATGCCCCGTCACACAGTGAAAAAATTGTCTTTGGGTGTTGTTAATGCCTTCAACCTATAACTTTCTAGAGGTAATCTTGATAAAAGCAAGAATTAGCCTTGCTGTAAAAAAATGTAATTTGATGCCCTGTCACACAATTGTGGAACAATTTGTCTTTGGGTGTTGTTGGTGCCTTCGCCCTGTAACCTTCTAGCTGTAGTCTTGATGATAGCAAGAATTGGCCTTGCTGTAAAAAAATTTAGTTTGATGCACCTTTCAAACAAGTGTGGAAAAATGGGTCTTTGGGTGTTAATTGTGCCCATGAAACCTATACCAAAAAAATACTTCAAAATAAAATAAACCCCCCCTAAAGCTAGACAGCCTAGACAGTCTTGCAGAGATTTGAGATCCTAATAACACTTAATCAGGGACATGAGCATCAGGGGCTTGATAGCTGCAGCTAATCCCGGACTGATTAATTTTTACAAATGTCAGCCAGTCAATGGAAATCAAATAATAATCCTTATCCTTAATGCCACAAATCCTCACATCCTTTTGCAAGCTTTGAAGAATAGGGGAGCCGCAAATTTGCGGAGGCATGAGAAGCAGAACCCTCAGGGTCACTAGGGATTACAGTATCTGGAACTGCCTTCTCCCAGCCACACACTACTCCCAAGGTTTATGGGGACTGAAAACCATCTCTTAAGGTTTAATGTATGTCTTCCTCTGCTTCAATGCCCCCAAAACTTCCATAATCCTCCTCCTCCCTCTCTTCTTGTATGTTTTGTCACAAGAATGTTGTCTGCATAAAGTGGGCCTTGAGAGGAAAGGAAGTCCTCCTCTTTCTACAGCTGCTCTGCATCGAGTGCCATGTCCATAATGCCACGCAGAGTATGCTCCAGCAAAAGAGGAGAAAAAGAAAAGAAAAGAGGGATTGTGTCACTGATGCATGCATTGTCACGGCTTACAATCCTTTTCGCCTTCTCAAATGGTGGTGACAGTACAGTGCTTGCATCCTTTATCAGCAGTCATTGGCATGGGGAAAAAAAAGCAGAGGTGCCCTGAGCCTGTTGTGCCATACTCACACAGGTACTCCTTGATGGCCCACTGCTGCATGTGCAGCTGCTGCAGCATTGCCAAAGTTGAGTTCCACCTGGTGGGCATTTCACAAATCAGGGAATTTACAGGCAGGTGGAATTCCTGCTGAATTTCAGAAAACCAAACACTGGCTGTGTATGAAATTACTACAGACTCTTTTGGCCTGCTTTTGAAGATCTGGCAAACCTGGGTACCTATTAAAAAATGTTGCACCACCAAATCGAAGACATGTGCATGGCATGGCACATGTGTCAACTTTCCCTGTCGAAGGGCAGACAAAAGGTTAGTGCCATTATCGCACACCACCATTCCTGGTTTAAGCTTCTGTGGCATGAACCACCTCTGGACCTGCCCCTGCAGAGCTGAAATAATCTCTGCTCTGGGGTGTGGCTCCTGTCCCCTAGACAGACCAACTGAAGCACTGCATTGCACCTTTTAGCCTGTCTCAATTAATTGCCCCTTGAACGCTTAGGGGTACTGGCGGTTCAAAGGACAATCCAACAGAGGAGGGCACGGAGGAGGGGGTGGAGCTCACAGATCTCACATGATCACCACCAGCTGTATGGAGACGTGGCAGCAAAACAAGCTCCAGCACTGAGCCCTATCCTGCATCCTTCCTAGTTGTAAGCAGAGTTACCCAGTGTCCTGTGATTGAAATATATCGTCCCTGACCATGCTTACTGGACCATGAGTCTACAGTAAGGTGGACCTTGCAACTGACTTGCCCAACGATGCCAAAACATTGCATTCCACGTGATGGTATTCACAGAAGTGGACAGAATCCAGCAGACAGAAAGGCAGGAGTTGTACAGCCAGGAATTTTTACAAGCTGGAATTTAGATGCTGGGCATGTGGGTGGCAGGGAGTGTATTTTTTTATACCACAGCAGTTGGGGCAGAGAAATTTGCCTGCTATACTCTACAGCTGGTGGTGTGTTGCTGGCAGACATGTTGCAAGGACCTGTGACACCCTTTGCTATACCATCAACCCTTTCAGTGGAGGCTGCTGAAAGGTCATGAGATATAGCAGGGTTGGACATTATAGTTGAGAAGTAAGGAGGAAAAGAAACATGTCCCTTGTGTGTGGTTTTCTGATGCCCTTGCCAATGGGCTGAGTGGTAGAAGGGTAAATGCCTTGTTAATCATGTGGTACCCAAATGGCTGGTGTTTTTGTCACGCTTGATCTGCTTGCGGTAAAGATTGCAACAGTGCAATTGGATGCACATGTGCTATAAAAGGTTCAAACAGCTAAACTCTGGGAATTGGGCCAGGAGATAACAGCTCCACAACCTGATGGTATAGAGTGGCTGCTCTATACTCTTCCATGATACCTGCATCTGGAGGACATCCTGCTTCGTCAGGGTTGTTTCTCCCCCTCACTTTCCCCCTCTGTTCTATCCAGCACCCAAGCCATGTCATTGACCTCATTATCAGCATCCCTTCCATCCTCATCATCACAGGAGTCAACTTAGCAATACGCTGCTGCTGGGGGAACATGACTGCAAATTTGTTATTTATCAGTGTTCTCCCCACTCTGTTGGCTCATGGTCGTCCCTTCCTCTACCTCAGAATCAACATGAAATTCAAGCAATGTCTGTACATCCTCAAGAAGCAAGTGCCTGATTCTGTGTTCAATAATTCAGCTGACTCCTCCATGCATGATGTTGGGGCTATGGCAGGAGTAGCTGTGGACAAAGAAGCAGAATAAGCCACTTTGGCAGCTGCGGTGGACTGCAAACTAGTGCCAGCTTGGGTCATAGAGGATGAGGAGGATTAGGATGGTTTAGTAAGACAGTCCACCACCACTACATGCTGTGGCTGGATAGCACAGGCAACATCATTAAACAGAGACAAAGGTGCCCTGCATGAGGACAGACCATGTCCATTTTTGCCTGTGGATACAGATGCTACTGGCCCCCTCATAGTGGAATGGGAACGTCTGCCTCTCCTTGTTGGCCTCCGAGACATGATGGTGAGGCTTATTACCCACATTTTATAGATACTGGTAAATATGTAATTAATATAATAAAAAAATTCCACGCTAGAACAAAATATAAAACATAAGCAGCAGTAAACAGTGCGACAACACTAAATGGAAATAAAGAATATTAAACCGCGCTAAATAAATGCTTGATATGGTGGAAATTTGACTGCCACATAAAAATTAAATAAAAATGTAAAAAACAAAAATCCAAAAAACTATTTAATAAAAAGAAAGTCCAGATATCTCCTGAGATAGGATCAATCACCAAATCGCCAGAATATTTCAACTTGTGTAGATACCAGTCCAAGGATTATAAGAATAAGTTGCCCTTACCAGAACATCAATTAAGATAAACAGATGGCTTAAACCCAGCCAGGGCCTTTGGGGTGGAAACCAATCAGCTTTGTCCGGATTCAGGATGTAATTCCCTCAGTGAATGCAGGAGAAAAAATAACAAAAAAGACTGGCCATAGTGTAGTATGATCAGATGTTACTTATGGACATATAGACATACCAACACCCTGGTGTACACACAGGAAAAAAAAGGAGGGGGAGTGATAACCCACCACCGTGGCTGTAGATTGCGCTTACCGACTCACAGTGGTAACCAGGCTCTATATCACACTAGGAGCTGATTGATGGATGACAGGGAACGATTGATTCACCCGCTGTAGCCAGGAATCCTTGCCCTCAGTACATGACCCAAAACGAAAATAAACTATCCATGGTGTAATACGTTTAAGGAAAGTTTTAATATATAAAGTAATGCACTTACAGAATAGAAGGATGATTTTCGCATAAAATACAAAACGCCGGCCGGCATAAAAACACAAAGCGGAGCTTGTCCTACTTCCTGGTCACGTGGTAGCGTCACCCCGTGTGCGTACCCAGACGCGTTTCGTCATCAAATGGACGTTTTCAATGGGGACGAGCAGCGCAGTGAGCCACCACCATTATATAGGCAACCAAGCCTCGTTCTGAGATACAAGCACAAGGACGCCATCTTGGATATGGTCAAAATGCCCTAACATCCACTGGAATGTATGGATGATTAAAATTACGTAGCCTAAGTAGAGCGACTAACAGTGCCATGCTGGATATGGGCATTCCCCCAAACTTCAACGAGACGTACAGACATTACGTCCCAGAAGCATACCCAGCGACTCTGTTGCTAACAGAAACATATAATAAAAAGTCACATATAATAAAAAATGGCTTTTAAGAAAAATCATATATAAATGATTAAATCCTATTAAACATGACTGCATGTAATCGTGTATACTCAAATTATACCTGGGTAAATAGTGAATAGACTCTGAAAACTTAATCAATCTATCAAGGAAATTATAGCTAAATAGTGTATTTAAACAAATGTGAAAGTGAAATGAATCGGGTAAGATACCCAAACTATAAAAGAAAAAAGGAAAAAAAGT
This sequence comes from Lithobates clamitans, assembly GCA_037952925.1. NCBI lineage: Eukaryota > Metazoa > Chordata > Amphibia > Anura > Ranidae > Lithobates > Lithobates clamitans. The sequence goes on along the minus strand of JBBGZY010000411.1, from coordinate 9,396,133 downwards.
GATAAAAATATGTGTCAAATATAATTGTTTATAATTAATATATAATGTGTTATGTATCCAGAATTTATTTTAGTATGGACCCACATATCAAATAAATAGAAATGTACCAAACGGACTAAAAATCGTGTGGTGATACAAAAACAAATAAAACTAATATTATATATATTATTACTACAATATATATAGATAATAAAAAATCAACAGTTAAAAATCCATCAGTATATGAATTTTTACACCATAATGCCCTCTAGCAAGTAGCTCAGAACGAGTTCACATCTTTATATAAAAGTACAGTCAAAATTAAAATAGTTAAGAGTTGTCAATAAAAGCATTTACATCCGTGTCAATGTTCAATCCTTAGGGGGCATAAGTCCTCAACCGATGGATCCAACTCATCTCTTATTGGGATATCCCCCTGATCAATGAACTACCCCTCCAATGGGGTTTGAACCTATCTATCCCCATAAAAATAGTTTTGGAGGGATTCCTATCATGTACCAATAAATAGTGTTTGGACACTGAATGGTTCCTAAAACCTGTTAAAATGTTTGTAATGTATTCATTAAGTCACACCTGAAGAGGTCGCTTGGTCCTACCCTCATATTGTAGGCCACATGGGCACTGCAACAAATAGACGACTCCCTCGGTGGTACAAGTAATGAACGGTTTAATGATATGTGTTTCTTGTGTGCTGGTGGAAATAAAGGTGGTGGTGCGTCTATGGGAACATGCACTCAGAGTACAAACCCTACATTTCCTACATTGGTAAAACCCAGTTAACTGGTCAAAAAAGGTTGGTCCTGTGATCGGAGGGTTCAAAATATTAGGGGCCAACTGATTCCTTACTGAGGGCGCCCCCCTAAAAACCACACGAGGCCTATCTGGCAGGATCCCATTGAGAATCATATCACTTTTAATAACGTGCCAGTGTTTGTATATTACATTTTTAATACTATTATGCTGTAAGGAAAAAGATGTGACAAAAGGAACACCCAACTCAAAGTTATCCCTAGCATTGGTATTTTGTGTAATTGAATGCACTTTATTCAATTAAAAGTGGTGTTTGGTGCACTTTAAATGAGGACTGACACTGATAGAAATGTAAAAACTATAAAAAATAAAAAAGGGGGAACACCATGTCACAGTCAGAAATACTGCGGCAAGGTGCAAAAAAAAAAACAAGAAAAAAAAAAACATGCAGCAACCAAAAAATAGGGTATACAGCACTGTATACAACACTAAATGTTATGTAATGCTGTGTTAAACACTGCACTACACTAGCAAACTACACTGACACACTATTCTCACACACTATACTAACACTAAACTAACACACTACACTCAGTCAAATGTTATGTAAAGCTGTGTAAAAAAATTGCACTACACTAACACACTATTCTCACACACTATTCTCACACACTATTCTAACACTAAACTTAGAGTCAAATTTTATGTAAAGCTGTGTTAAACACTGCATTACACTAACACTCTACATTGACACACTATTCTCATACACTATACTAACACTAAACTAACACTTTACACTCAAAAGTCACAATAATTATACAAAATAACTGCTAGTAGCAAAACAAGCCCTGCTCTATCTATCTCCACTCCAACACACTACAAGAGCTGGCTATGGGAAGTTACCTTTCATAGTGTTGGGTGGGACTATGAGCACTGAGCCATGATTGGAGAAAGTAATCATTACTTTCTCCATTTAGGGCTCTGTCAGTGCTAACTGGCTCTCTCCTCCCCATCTGTGTGAGGGTGGAGGAAGGGGAACTTTTAGTGCAAGCTCTGGGCTGTATGAGAGAGACACTCTCAGCTCAGAGTCATGCTGAGGAGGCATTGATAGGCAGCACTGACAGGCTGCACTGATGGGCACTAATTGGTGGCATTGATGAGTACTAATAGGCAGCACTGTTGGACACCGATAGGCGGCATTTATGGGCACTGATAGGTGACATTGATGAGCACTGATAGGTGGCATTGATGAGCACTGATAGGCAGCATTAATGAGCACTTATAGGCAGCACTGATAGGCTGCACTAATGGGCACTAATAGGCAGCATTGATGAGCACTGATATGTGGCACTGATAGGCTGCAATGGGGCTGCACTGATAATTATGGTGCCCTGATTATCAATGTAAACAAAGTATTGACAGTTATGCCAGTTAACGACTCTCCTTTCCTCACACAGACACAGCATTGGAGTAGAGGACTGCCAATACCGGCAAGTCTGTTTACATGTGATCCACTGATCACATGGTAAAGGGCAGCTGTGATTGGTCCTTTACCATGATCTGTGATCAGCTGTGTCAGAAGAACACAAAGGTCAGAGTATCCTGGATGTGCTCCCCAGGGGGCATGTGGAAGGCAGGGTTCTGGGAGGATGTCCATGGATGCCTTCCCAAAACTGGAATCCCGGGGCTCAGATGGAAGGGGGTGATCATGGGCTTTCCTTTGTGGTTTCTTGCACGGGCCCTGAAGGTTCTAGTTATGCCTCTGGCACAGGTCAATGTAGTTTCTAGGTACGACAAGAAGTCTGAAAACTGCAGAAAAAATGTAATTATGCGTATTCATTATGTTGGGTCGATTAATGTTCAGCACTTCTGACTTAAAACAATCACATTTAAAGGGATTGTAAAGCTTATTTTTTTTTAGTTTTATTAATAACAAACATGTCATACTTACCTCCACTGTGCAGTTTGTTTTGCACAAAGTGGCCCCAGTCCTTTCCTTCTGGGGTCCCTCAGCAGTGCTCCTGGCTCCTCCCCGCATCGAGTGTCCATGTTGGAGAAGCGCTCTCCTTGTGGGTGCGCTCCCGAGTCCTGCATCTGTGTCCATTCATAAAATGCAGTACTTGGCCCCGCCCCCCGGCGCTGCGTTATTGGATTTGATTAACAGCAGCGGGAGCCAATGGCTGCGTGCTATCAATCTATCCAATCAGGACACAAGACACCAGCTAGAGCTAGTATGCTTGTTCCTGGCTGAAGAATGACAGCATTCAGGTAAGTGAAATGGGGGGGCTGGGGGGCTGCAGCGTGAGAGAAAGTTTTTCACCTTAATGCATAGAATGCATTAAGGTGAAAAACCATGAGGGTTTACAACCCCTTTAAGGCCCAATATTTTTATATATCTGTCCTTGTTATTCCTTTCATATTTAGACAGAATAGAAAATAAATAAATTATACAAGACAAAAGTGCCAAGGCCTTATTTTTCCAGAAAAAATACATATGTAATCCATTATTATCTTAAGTCATAACAATATTATTGAAAACACAAAACTATATGTGCATAGCAAAAATGAGAAATAAAAAAAAAAAAGTAAGCACAACAGAGACAAGGCTTGGAGGGTGCTTAAGGTGCCCAATGTTCTGTGTCTATAGATTCCTGAGAGAGAAATATAGCCCTGTATTTGCTAACTAGCAGGCTAAAGAGCTGTACACACAGGCTGAATATCGGGTGGTATCGGCCGATTCAATCGAGACAGGCCAGCATTCAGCCCGTGTGCATGGCAGCCGGTCCGACAGAATTTCGGCCAGCTTTTGACGAAGGGGCATGACCTAAAACAGTCTGCCGATCGGCATCCGATCAGCGCTCTTAGCCAATGGCTGAGAGCGCTAACCAATGTGTTCTGGTGGGGGGCATCCCCATTCCAGAACACAATAGCTCAGCTAGGAGATCGATGTATTAACATTGCCTAATTAGTACTATGGCTCCTCCCGTGATCTTCAGTTTTTTTTTTGTTCAGCCAGCTAGGTTAAACAAAAAAAAGAATAGTGTGTACCAGGCTTTATTCTGTTAAAACATTTGTGCCACTGCATTGAATGGGCTCGCAAACCAGGCTGAACAAAGCAAGTATTGTTTCATAGTATTTGCAATGTGCATAGGATGGTTTCAGAAATGCACACAGCAATAATAGCATACACTATAGGACACGTTAAGGACTTAGGAAGCAGGGGACTAGGCACAAAGAAGTGTGTCAGATGCTGAAGAATATTAGCTTCCGTAGCTCCTGGAAAGCAAAAACAGGACTCACCATCCACTGAACAGGATTATTATTATTGATCTTCTTCTGCAGGAAGCTTTTTTTTAGACTTTTTTGGCCGTGTCACTTCACCTACACACAAAACTTTCTGAAGTAGTTCCTAAATTTTTACTTGTTTTATTATCTCATATACAATTGTAAGTAAAATTTTCACAGATTCCTAAAAATGCATTCAAAAATAATTATATATTCAAAAATATATATTTTTCATGAGCTATGTGTTGAGGTTGGAAGGGACATGTAGATGTATGTGTAACATTCTCCTGGGTTCAGGTAAGTTTGTTAGGTAAATTTAGTTTGCCACCACTTTAATCAGTGAAGCAGGGGTTGATTGGTTAGTGCTGCTCAGGTTTTCAACATCTGCTGTTCTGCTACTTCCCCTGTATTCAGGAAATCACTGGAGGTTTCCAGAACATAGTGGGAGAGAGGGAAGAGGCTGTAGTCTGAATATTTATGGGACTTGCACCAAGCCCTGGGGAAGTGTGCCCATAAATAGTGTGAGCCTGTGCAGCAAGGTGAGATTGCAGCATGTTGGAGTTATGCAGCATTCCAGGGTCCAGCCAGGAGGAGACTCCTGTTGAGGGGTCTTGTCCTCCTGGACAGAGGACAGGGAAGGAGCCAGAATAAGGCATTGAGGGTATCAGCTAGGCTTAGCTGGGGGACCTGAACAAGGAATATCCAAGAAATTCAGGGGTCAGGAGAGAGCTCATGGGAGGAGAGCCAGGAAGGAAGCTGTTGGAGAGAGCCCAAGTTGTCCAAGAGGCTGAGTGAGTCTTCATCTCCCTCACAAGGATAGAGCCGGGTGGATATCGGAAGAAGGCAACCGATGATCTTGTGGCTGAGTGAGTACAAGTCCCCAGTGCTGCAAGAGTGACTGTGTAGTGGTTTGGTCTTTGGGAATGAAGACAGATCAAAGGCAACATAGAGATTTCAATTTGACTTTTGCTAAAAAAGTACAGCCTGAAGTGTGCAGGAGTGGACAAGTGCAGCTAGAAAGCTAGTAGTCCACAACATATTAAAGTTCAAGCCCTACAGTTCTGGGGTATCACATTCTCCCTATCCCTATCCAAGTTCTACCCCTCCCAAAAAAAGAACCCCCCCAAAAAAAATAAATCCCTAGATTGCTTCTTGAGTGAGAGAAGGACTGACAAAAATGCTGTGTGCCTGGCTGTGTGCACTCTAAGGGGAGAAAATAGGCCCAAACTACCAGCAGCGTTGTAAGGGGTGCACTACACATGTAAGCAGACAGCAACTTCCTTCGTGCAACAGTATAGGCCCCAAAATTATCCTTCTCTGGATGTTACACATTGCACTTTGGGTATACAAGGTATGCCTTTTACAAATATACTTATCCGGATCAGTTAAGGCTTTCTGCCCATTGGGTGCATGTAAACAAACAAACTGGAGTCATGTCTGGTTCCTCTCTCCCCTATCTGTACCGATCTGTACAGTGCGAGGGGAGTGGGGAGAGATCAGTGGCAGCAGTGCTGTGGGCTGGATGCGTAGTGCCCACAGTGCTATGTGCCCATTCCAGCCATCCATCCATCCATGCTCACCCATCCATACTCAGCATACCCACCCATACTCAGCATACTCATCCATCCATCCATACTCAGCATACTCAGCCATCCATACTCAGCATACTCATCTTTTCATCCATGCTCAGCCATCCATACTCAGCATACTCATCCATACTCATCCATCCATCCATGCTCAGCCATCCATACTCAGCCATCCATCCATACTCATCATCCATACTCAGCATACTCATCCATGCATCCATGCTCAGCCATCCATCCACCCTCAGCAATACTCATCCATCCATCCATGCTCAGCGATCCCATCCACCCCCATCCATACTCAGCCATACCCAGCAATACCCAGCTGTACTCAGCCATACCCAGCCTTAAATAGCTGTACTCAGCCATACCCAGCCATCCCATCCATACCCAGCCATACTCAGCCATACCCAGCTGTACTCAGCCATACATAGCCATACCCAGCCATACTCAGCCATACCCAGCCATACCCAGCCATCCCATCCATACCCAGCCATACTCAGCCATACCCAGCCGTACCCAGCCGTACTCAGCCGTACTCAGCCGTACCCAGCCGTACTCAGCCGTACCCAGCCATCCCAGCCATACTCAGCCGTACCTGGCCGTACTCAGCTATACTCATTCATGCTCAGTCATCCCATCCATACTCAGCAATCCCCATCCACAGCTCATCCATCCCCATTCATGCTCATCCATTCCACATCCATGCCACTAGAGTGCCTCACAAAAGTGTAATAGGTAGTCAAATTAGATTTGAAATTTATGCCCCTAGATCACCTGATGGTGCTCCCTGCATGTTGGGCCTCTCTATATGGCCACACTGTGGAAAAGTCTCACACATGTGGTATCACCGTACTCAAGAGGTGTAGGAGAACCTATTTTGGGGTATAATTTTTGGTATGTACATGCTATGTGTTAGAAATATTGTGTAAATGGACAACATTGTGTAAGAAAAAATGCGTTTTCATTTTCTTTACACATTTTCCAAAAACTTGTAGAAAAAAATGACATGTTCAAAAGACTCATTATGCCTCATAGATTATACATTGGGTTGTTTTCTTTCCAAAATGGGGTCATTTTTGGGGCTCCATTGTCCTGGTTCTCCAGGGCCTTCAAAAGTGCAGATAAAACGTGTATGTAAGGGCGTTCTGAATATCAAGACCAGGCAGATAATGTCTATATTGGACAAGGTATTCCGATGATGTAATCTTCAACACTTAGGGCTGCACCCAAAGAGAGGAGCAATCTCTAATAAAAGACAAACAAAAGAAAAAGGCACTTCTAAGTGCAGAATTCAAAACTTTTAATATCCCCAAAAAATGTTAAAAACACTTACAAGATCTGAAGTAGAAGGGAGCATATCATATGTTCATAAAGCAGGTGATCCGGCATCAGGGAGGTCCCCAGTATGTTATGAATTTGATGTCAATATACAGTGATGTCAATATACAGCAGCGGAAGATCCCAGGGTGGCCAACAGATTGACGCCAAAGGCTCTGAAAACACTGGTAAAGCAATCACGCTGCCAGAGTCAACGAGAGACGGAAATCCCGGAAATTACGTCAGCAGAAGGGGACAATAAGCAGTGTGGACCGCAAGCCGGAAATAGTCATCAAAATGGGATGCGTTTCGGAACTACTGATTAGTTCCTTCTTCAAGCCAATGACTGCAAGTTAGCATGAGCATAACTTCTTATAATCTGTGGGCGGGCTGTGGGTAGGGCTATGGGCGGGAGTGGAAAAGGGAAATAGTGCAATGTTCTCCCAGGATTACATGAATTGTGCTATATGGACATAAATAAATGCACAATAAAGTGCAGAGGCAACATAAAATATAAAATGTATCCTTTGCACAGGGAGGGTAAGACAAATATAAAAGGACAAAAACGGGATGTCACAAAATAGATGTAAAGGAAAAACGATGTAAAGGAAAAACACAAAACTCAGACTGCCAGTGGAACCAGCACATGGATATAGAGTGGAACACAGTGGCCAGGCCACACATCACTCCCCAATAGCAAATGCCATTAGGGGGATCAGTCATATTACATAAAAAGCACTAAAGTAAGATAAAATGTGTATATATGTATGAAATAGAAATAAAATATTAATCGTTAAAAAAACGATCAATATAATGAGGATGTGTGGGTATATATATGTATAAGTGCATACACACATAAACACACCCATGTATACATAGGTGCATCAATGCAGTGCACGTATTTGGATAAAAAGGCTATAAATAAGCCATAAATATGTGTATTGCATCTGTACATGCATACACACAGGTACATCCAAAAATGCGTACACATATGTCTGTGGGATAAAACATCACACATACATCCATATATACACACATCCCATAATGAAAGATAAAATGTAATTGTCCAGTAGAGGACGTACCGAAGGGAACATGGACACTATATAATGAGCATAAATGTGAGGATGGGGATTTTTATAAAGAATAAGATACATTTCTAAAGTATATTAGTGATAAAACTTACTATAATGTGCACGTGCTCTAAAACATATCTGCTACTTATAAAAGGAATATAAAATATATCTAAATAAATATATACCGTGCCACTTGATGCTTCCAAAATATAAATAAATACAAATGTGCAAAGATATACAGAAATATCTTCCTTTTCCTAGAAAAATCCTTCATATAAAGTGCTCACAGTATCTCACACACTGCAGATGCTGGGGACAGTGACGTAACATGTAGGAGGAGCCTGTGACGTCCCCAGCATCTGCAGTGTGTGAGATAGCGGCGGTGAGTGAAGCGCCTTTCCGCTGAGCTCTTGTTGCAGCTGATCAATACAAAAGCAATCCCATTTAGGAGAGTATGTGAGTGAAACATCTTTAATCTGATATATAGTATCCAAAGGGTGTTTAATCTCTGCGCAATGGATATATACATTTTCTCTTTACATGTCCGGGATCTGAGTGGAGGAGCGATTATAATTAAAGAAGAAGTGAAAGAAGTAAAAGTAAAAAAACTTGTTTGACACTATTTTTGTTTCAATATTGTCACAATATAACTGACACTGATTGGTTTGGTTACAAACACCTGATGAACTGTGAGCACTTTATATGAAGGATTTTTCTAGGAAAAGGAAGATATTTCTGTATATCTTTGCACATTTGTATTTATTTATATTTTGGAAGCGTCAAGTGGCACGGTATATATTTATTTAGATATATTTTATATTCCTTTTATAAGTAGCAGATATGTTTTAGAGCACGTGCACATTATAGTAAGTTTTATCACTAATGCATTTTTTGTGAGCACATCACGCTTATAATGGTGGGATAAGCTTGATTTATATTCCACTTTAGAATTCATAAGAATTTTCAGATTAAGAATATTTGGAGGTATTTTTAGAAGCATTTTTTTACCTATTTTTACCTTTCACTAATCTTAATGGGAATATGAGGATAATATGAGCGCAACTGACTACTTTACTATTTATTGATCTTATCACTTATTTTAGTTGCAGTTATATAATTTGGCCATCTCATATTAACCATTTGGTTTCCGTAGCAGTAATTTTTAACCACGTCAGCAATTGAGCCTTTTTTATACTTAATTTCTAAAGTATGGCACTGGTTTCAAAATCCTCATTTAACCCTCCAGGAGCCAAAACATTCAAGGAGAAAATCCAGTACATTTCTCATTAACAAAGTTTTTGAAAACGCTCAGCTGGAGGGAGGCCTCTAAGCATTTCTTTGATAACCCAAACCATTAGACCATCAGTTGATTTGTTATGGTATTCGAGGTAGTGCCTAGGGACACTGTGGATGTCCAGTCCATCAGTAATGAGACGGCAATGTTTGCCAAATCGCTTATGTAATGGCCTAATTGTTCGCCCAACGTAGAAGAGACCACAAGGGCATGTCAAACAATTAACCACATGGTCAGAGGAAAAGTGTGAAATCCCTTAATAGTGTATGTTTTACCTTTTACACAAAAGTCCTTCTGACCATGTTTCACAAAACGGCAGGTCTTACATAAGGGTTTGCAGCATTAGTACATGCCAGAAATGGCTAGAAAGGTGGGAAGAGAATAACCTGGGGGTAATGGTTTCTCTTTAAGTTTACTTGGTGCCACCTTACTTTTAATATTAGGGGCTTTTCTGTAGGCAAACTTGTTGGGTAGGACAGGGAGAAGGTGCTCGTCCTGAAGCAGCAAAGGCCAGTGCTTCCACACGATGCCCTCCATCTGTCTATGGCGGGATTGAATTTGGGTAATGAATCGCAAGTCATCCTTATTAGTATCACCATGGATAGGAGGACGTGATAAAAAGGGGTGTGTCTTTATAATGGGAATAGGCTGTTTCCACAATGTCAGCTGGAAATCCTTTATCAAGAAATGTATCTTTCAAAATATTACTCTGGATGTCATAATCACTGCTTCTAGTACAGTTTTGTTTGAGTCTACAGTACTGGCTTTTAGGTATGTTATTAAGCCGTTGAGGATGATGGCGGCTTTTGAAATGAAGAAAATAATTTCCTGCCGTCGGCTTGGTAAAATTCCTAGCATGGATTTCTTTGCCAACAAAAAACAGTTCCAAGTCAAGGAAGGCCAATTTTTCTCCGTCCATGACAGAGGTAAAATGCAAACCCATGTTGTTGTTGCAATGTGCAACAAAATCAAACTATGGATGCATTACCATCTCAATTTTGAGACCCTTCTTAGAGATTGGCACCATAGCTTGTGGACTCGTAACTTTCACAAAGACCAAATAATATACACTGATTTGGGTTATTTTTACCAAAGATATGTAGCAGTATACATTTTGGCCAAAATATATGAAGAGAAGTTACTAATGTGCAAAATTTTATAACAGGAACGAAGAAAAATGCATTTTTTTTACAGAATTTTCAGTCTTTCTTCTTTTATAGTGGAAAAAATAAAAAACCCAGTGGTGATTAAAAAGCACCAAAAGAAAGCTCTATTTGTGTGAAAAAAAGGACAAACATTTCATATAGGTACAGTGTTGCATGACTGAGTAATTGTCATTCAAAATGTGAGAGCACAGAAAACTGAAAATTGGTTTGGTTAGGAAGGGGTTTTAAGTGCCCAGTGGTAAGTGGTTAAAAAAGTATTCATACTCCTTGAAATTTTCCACATTTTGTCATGTTACACCCAAAACCTAGACATATTTTATTGATAGACCAACACAAAGTGACACATAATTGTGAATGGAAGGAAAATGATAAATGGGTTTCAATTTTTTTTACAAATAAGAATGTGAAAAGTATAGCATGCATTCGTATTCACCCCCCTTTACTCTGATACCCCTAACTAAAATATAATGGAACCAATTGCCTTCAGAAGTCACCTACCTCTGTGTAATTTAATCTCAGTATAAATACAGCTGTTCTGTGAAGCCCTCAGAGGTTTGTTAAAGAGCCTTAGTGAACAAACAGCATCAGGAAGGCCAAGCAACACACCACACAGGTCAGAGATAAAGTTGTGGAGAAATTTAAAGCAGGGTTAGGTTATAAAAAAATATCCCAAGCTTTTAACATCTCATTGAGCACTGTTCAATCCATCATCCGAAAATGGATAGAGTATGGCACAACTGCAAACCTACCAAGACATGGCCGTCCATGTAAACTGACAAGCCGGGCAAGGAGAGCATTAATCAGAGAAGCAGTCAAAAGGCCCATGGTAACTCTGGAGGAGCTGCAGAGATCCACAGCTCAGGTGTCCATGGGACAACTATTAGTCAAGCACGCCACAAATATGGCCCTATATTGGGCATTATCTGTAGGTGGGCCATGCACTCAGGGTTCTTCCCTCCACACCATGGACACCACGCCAAGCCTTGGTTTATGGCTTTCACCTCCCAACAATAGGTATGTTATGTCTCACACTAGTCACCTATCAGTTTTGTTTTCCCCCAATCCTTATTTCAGTTTCCCATTTTTTCTTGGTAGCACTCTCTATCACTTTCCTTCACTCTCCTCATTCTTTTCTCTCCCTTTTTTCCTTTTCCATTTTCTCTTTTTTTTCTCTGGTTGCTTTATCTTCACCATCAGGTATGCATTTGCTGTTTAAACATCCCACTCATATTCATGGGTCACATTGCCCAGGTTAATCCCAAACCCACGCATTATTTTCACAGAGGTCCTGCATGGTTTCACCATCCCTAACACACATCAGGATCACCCTTTGAATGCCTATTTGCCATGTATGCTGCCTTTTTTGGTTGCCGCAATGCATGCCCCCACAGTTACCGGAGATGATGTCCTCAGTTGACTTGCGGTTTCCAACACTATACCACCAGCACACATATGTTTTTGTAAGTAATATATAGTAGGGGGTTTTCCCTATTCCTATACTGTTTTAATTCTTGACCTTGATAGATCATCTAGACATGTATAATTTTCTTTATTATAAATAGATACTATGGGCTTATTGATTAAAAGTCACAAAACACGTCAAACTAACAGCTGCCGTATTTTATACCAATCATGTGTTGACAAAGATTTTATACCATTCGCTTACATAATACATGTTTATATGACTATATGTGAAAAACTTTTTGCCATTTTGTTCAATATTTTTTACCAACAATGATAGGGACTAGCAAGGTTATAGGCTACATAGACCTGTGTTATGTACATGAATTACATTTTATTGGATCATGAATTAATGTTATGTGATGTTTTATAAATTGTTATAAGGATTATTATTATCATGAGAAATTGCCCTAAAATTTGATATTAATATTATATATATGTATATGAACTAATAAATGTTCTTATATCCATCAATTCATTTGTTTACCACCACGTGCTTCATATAAAGTCCCAATTCCTCGTCTTTTCTTTTAAACAGCCATTAATGTCTAAACCGCTGGCAACAAAAGTGAGTAAACCCCCTAAGTAAAAATGTCCAAATTTGGCCCAAAGTGTCAATATTTTGTGTGACAACCATTATTTTACAGCACTGCTTTAACCCTCTTGGGGAGTTCACCAGAGCTTCACAGTTTGCCACTGGAGTCCTCTTCCACTCCTCCATGATGACATCACAGAGCTGGTGGATAATAGAGAACTTGCACTCCTCCACCTTCCATTTGAGGATGCCCCACAGATGCTCAATAGGGTTTAGGTCTGGAGACATGCTTGGCCAGTCCATCACCTTTACCCTCAGCTTCTTTAGCAAGGCAGTGGTCATCTTGGAGATGTGTTTGGGGTCGTTGTGTTGGAATTTTGCCCTGCAGCCTGAAGGGAGGGCATCATGCTCTGCTTCAGTATGTCACAGTACATGTTGGCATTCATGGTTCCCTCAACGAATTGTAGCTCCCCAGTGTCGGCAGCACTCATGCAGCCGCAGACCATGACACTCCCACCACCATGCTTGACTGTAGGCAAGACACATTTGTCTTTGTACTCTTCACCTGGTTGCCGCCACACATGTTTGAGACCATCTGAATCAAATAAGTTTATCTTGGTCTCATCAGACCACAGGCCATGGTTCCAGTAATCCATGTCCTTAGTCTGCTTGTTTTCAGCAAACTGTTTGCAGGCTTTCTTCTGCACATCTTTAGAAGAGGCTTCCTTCTGGGATGACAGCCATGCAGACCAATTTGATGCAGTGTGCAGTGTATGGTCTGAGCACTGACAGGCTGACCCCCCACCCCTTCAACCTCTGCAGCAAGGCTGGCAGCACTCTATTTCCTAAAGACAACCTCTGGATATGACGCTGAGCACGTGCACGCAACTTCTTTGGTCCACCATGGCGAGGCCTGTTCTGAGTGGAACCTGTCCTGTTAAACCGCTGTATGATCTTTACCACCAAATTTAACACACCTGCTCCCCATTCACACCTGAAACCTTGTAACACTAACGAGTCACATAACACCGGGGAGGGAAAATGGCTAATTGGGCCCAATTTGGACATTTTCACTTATGGGGTGTACTTACTTTTGTTGCCAGTGGATTAGACATCAATGGCTGTGTGTTGAGTTATTTTGAGGGGAAAGCAAATTTACACTGTTATACAAGCTGTACACTCGCTACTTTACATTGTAGCAAAGTGTCATTTCTTCAGTGTTGTCACATTAACCACTTGCCGACCGCTGCACGCCGATATACGTTGACACAATGGCAGCGTTTCCCATTGAAAATGTTAGTTATGATGAAACGCGTCTGAGGAGGTACATGCTGACGTCACCACGCCGTCTCGTTGAGCAGGACGGGTGCTTATTTATTGTAGCAGGCCGGCTTCATATTTCTATGCAAGATTTTAAAGTGTGTTTGTAAGTGTACCTTTTTTACCATATTAAAACAAGTGTTGACGTCATTACGCTATGGAGTATTGTATCCTCTCTTGTGATAATACCAACTGACACCTACGGCCCATACAGATTTGGTTCTCCGCCAAGAGTTTTCTTGCCATCCATCAATCAAGCTGCATATCTGTTTTCAGCCGAGGATTTATTTTCTTAAAGGGACATCTGCTTTTTTGGTTTGGCATCTGGTAAGGAGGCCCTCTGTGTGGTGGCGGTACACTCAATCGTGTTTTATCCACTGGGTTTTTTTTGTCCGTGCATTTTTATTTTCTACACTGTGAGTGCAATTGTATATATTGTACATTTATTTATTATTTTTGACAATATTACGCTATGGTATATCTCTTTCCTTTTTGGTTGATATGAAATTATGATTTGTGGAATCAACGCCAACCTATGCTAAGAGGCTTGCAACTATACATCTCAGTATCGTATTGTGTCTTCTTGCAAAACCAATAGCCCGGGCTGGGTTAGAGCCACCTGCGCAATTGGCTTACAATCTGGTAAGCATGTTTTTCACAATGTGATGGTACACTCTCTTGTGGTTTAGTCACTGGGTGAACGTTGAACTTATCTCCAGTTGTTCAAACATTTGGAACACCATATATCATAATGACTTTTTGGACTGTAAATAGCGCAATTTTCTCTTTTTCATTTTATTTGTGCTTATCTCACATTAATCACTACTTTGGGATTGGTTCACCCAAATTAGTTTTATTTGATTAGCACAGTTTTTTTTACCCTCTACTTACTTTTGTTGCCAGCGGATTAGACATTAATGGCTGTGTGTTGAGTTATTTTGAGGGGACAGCAAATTTACACTGCTATACAAGCTGTACACTCACTACTTTACATTGTAGCAAAGTGTCATTTCTTCAGTGTTGTCACATTAACCACTTGCCGACCACTGCATATACGTCGGCACAATGGCAGCGGTGGGCAAATGGGCGTACCTGTATGTCCCCTTTAACTGGCGGGGCTAGCGGACATGCACGCGCCCGCCGTGTACAGCATGACCATGCCTGCAGGACCAGGGGACTCTATGTCCGCTGGTCTCCCGGCGATCATGACACGGAGCCACAGAACGGGGAAGAGCCTATGTAAACAAGGCATTTCCCCGTTCTGCCTTGTGACATGACAGAGATCACTGCTCCCTGTCATCGGGAGCAGTGATCGCTGTCATGTGAGTTGAAGCCCATCCCCCCACAGTTAGAATCACTCCCTAGGACACACTTAACCTCTTGATCGCCCCTAGTGTTTAACCCCTTCCCTGCCAGTCTCATTTACACAGTAATCAGTTCATTTTTTAGCACTGATCGCTGTATAAATGACAATGGTCCCAAAATAGTGTCAAAAGTGTCCGATGTGTCCGCCATAATCTCGCAGTCATGATAAAAATCACAGATCGCCGCCATTACTAGTAAAAAAAAATAATAATAAAAATGTCATAAAACTATCCCCTATTTTGTAGATGCTATAGCTTTTGTGCAAACCAATCAATATATGCGTATTGCGATTTTTTTACCAAAAATATGTAGAAGAATACATATCGCCTTTAACTGAGGGAAACATGTGTTTTGTTATATATTTTTGGGGGATATTTATTATAGCAAAATGTAAAAAAGATTGCTTTTTTGTTTATAGTGCAAAAAATAATCACCCAGAGGTTATCAAATACCACCAAACGAAAGCCCTATTTGTGGGGAAAAAAAGGACGTCAATTTTGTTTAGGTGCAACATCGCACGACCGCGCAATTGCCAGTTAAAGTGACGCAGTGCCGAATCACAAAAAGTGCTCTGGTCAGGAAGAGGGTAAAATCTTCTGGGGCTGAAGCGGTAAAAAAAGATATAATATTTACAAAAATGTTAGGGTGTACCTACTTTTGTAAAATACTGTAGGTGAGATTATTATTTGCATTGATATTTCTCATTGCTATTATGCATTTTCTTTTAATGAAATCAATACCAATATGTAACTGCTAAACACTGCAAGTCATGTGATACAAGCTAACATTTTCAAAGAACACTGAAAAGCTTTTTCAGGCTCATTAGTCTTTTTTCAATCACAAATACAATATACATTTCTATGTTGACCCTGAGCTTTATTTACTATTTAATTAGAAAGCTACATACATTTAAAAAAGAAAAGAAACTTTAGAAGTGGGAGTAGTGCCTTGTATTTGTGAAAGTAACATAAAGGATTGACAACAAATAGGCTTCAACCATATTCATTGAAGGTTTGTAATGTTTTGAAATGAGCTGAATGTCTTTTTGTTAATTAGATCTTTCTTTTAATGCCACCTACTGGCTTCTTTTGAAAGAGATCTTGTAAGTTTTGAATGAACTTTGGGATCAAGGTGAGAGGAAGAGGTGGTCAAATCAGTAGGAGTAATGATTATTCTATTGGATTTCAAGTTTCTTTTCAAAGCCTTACAAGAAGACAGATGCCATTCTATTAGCATTGTATAAGCCTAATTTGCATACAAACTAATTAAGCACTGATAGTGTTAATAGGTGGCATTATTGCTTTTACGCAATTAAGAAAGCAGGTTCACAGCAGTAGAGCAGAAAATAAGAGAAAGTTGAGTAAGCAGAATATGTAATCTACAAAGATTTTAGCAACTTCAAATCCTATGTAGGTCTATGCATAAAGCTACACAAATCTAAAGGAGAGCTTTTTCTAATGGAATTCAAGTAATTGGTGTTTAGGTTAAAAAGATGTTAAATGTTATCTCCTATTAGTCTGTTGAAGCAATTTACTTTACAATTTTCTGTAGCCCCCACCCAGAGGTGTGGACTGTAAAAGGGTTAGTGAATTTTCATAGAAAGTGCACTTATGCTTCCTGCCTAGCCTTGCTGACCTAAAATAAGCAGCTAGTTATACGATTTAGATTTTTTCTGAACATGAATTTGTGGAAAATTTCCAGGATGCACATTCATTTTGAATGGGCGAATTTCAGGACTATTCACAGTCAGCAAATATGTGCTCTGCACAGCCTTTAACTCTGGTCAGCAGCCTCACAGCAGCTAATAGTGGGTGGGAAAACTAAGCCCTGTACTGTAGGTGGGAAAACCCAGCCTTGTACTGTAGGGACTGCTTTAATGAGAAGATGGGGGTAGTTGACTATTTGTGGAGAGATTGTTTGTGCAATATTTAGAAGCATCCAAAATGATATGGGTGGAGTGTTATACAGTAATGTTTCATAGTCTAACCATAGGAGGCATTATCCCCAAACAACAACTGTATGAAGATCAAAATATGTGAGATTTTAGATATGCCTCCAATAGTCAACAAAATCAAATTCTAACATATATATTATTTATTCCAAAATATTAGAGATTAATGAGATTATTAAAAAAACAAACAAAAAAAAAACCAAACATGTAATTTGACACAATAAGTCCACGAGACATTACATTGTAAAACTACATCATTTATGTTAAGAGTTCATTTTTAACACATCAACCTATCCATGAAACTCTTATGCCACGTACACACGGTCAGATTTTCCGATGGAAAATGTGCGATCGGAGCTTGTTGTTGGAAATTCCGACCGTGTGTGGGCTCCATCGAACATTTTCCATCGGATTTTCTGACACACAAAGTTTGAGAGCAGGCTATAAAATTTTCCGACAACAAAATCCGATCGCGTCAATTCCGACCGTGTATGGCCAATGCTCAGAAGAAATTCCAAGACGGAACAGCTCGGTCTGGTAAAATTAGCGTTCGGAATGGATAGAGCACTTTCGTCACGCTGCAATGTAAAAAATTGTTTAATACAGCGCACTCTCTTCTTCTTTATATTGTGAGAAGAATGACGTAGTTTTGCTGTTCATATTCACACAGAGTTCTCACAAACTACTTTCTTTATTATTTATTGTGATTGCCTCAATATATTTTGATTTGTCACATCTGACCAAATTTGTTTTTTTTAATTTTTTTTTGGTTTTGTATTTTTTTCAAGGCTGATGTTTTTTTTTTTTTTTAATTGGTTTTACTCCATAATATTTTTGGGTGTGTTTTGTGTGTCAAGTTACCACAACACCATTATTATCTTGTATTATTTAATCTCAAGAAGGTTGCTTGGTGTTGGTGTCCCTTGTTAATTTCACATTGTAGTTTTGAAATGTACCTGAATCCTCACAAACAAACTGTCCTTTTTGAAGGAAAACACACATAGGAGAGTATAATTGAACCAAAAATTCCTTTATTAAGGGCTCAGAACCAAACAAAAAGGGAGGCAACGCTGGATAAACATCATGAATTGGCGAAGCCTTGGACCCCCAGGGCACACATCAATTATTTTACAGCAAAATTGGTGGCCTGAGGAGTCCAAATCTAAGGGAGTGCAGTCTGGTCCACAAGTCCAAGAGATCCTGAAAGCAGTAGATGACATCTGTGTCCCCAGGCTGTGGTACTACAAGAGGCTGCATCTTTTGCCAGACCAGACTGAACCCAGGTCATCACTCTCTGGTCTTCCTTCCACGCTTCCTTCCCGGCTGTGGCTCTGGTGTTGGAGATGTGGCAGGAGGAGGAGTAGGACCTGGAGGAGGAGGAGGAGGAGGAGGAGAAGTAGGACCTGGAGGAGGAGGAGGAGGAGGACCTGGAGGAGGAGGAGGAGGACTATGTGTGAGGTCACAAATGTGGGTAGCACATGTTATTTTGCCCCTCAACCCCTTATTGTGAGCTTCCAAAATTAAGAACTCACACAGAAGTCGTTGGCTCTCCTCCATCTGCATCACTTTGCAGGCAGTTAGGCCACCAAAGTCCTCCTCCACAGTGTGGGGGTTCTCAGGGCCTCTGTAGCCTTCCAAAATAGGTCTATGGCAGCCTCCTCCAGGTTACTCCTCTTCCTGCCACTTTGTCTTTGAAGGTGTAAGGGAGGGACCTTCATATCAGGCAGCCTGCTTGGCCCGGCCACCTTCTGGCTGAGACTTCCCTGTGTATGAAAAGGGGACATGGTTTTAGTTTTTGCTTCATCAATCACAATCATAAATTAGCAATCCAAACTAACATATATTAACATCATTGATTGGACAACCATAAATATTTAGAAGAATGCTATACCTGGCTCAAGCTGGGCTCCTCCACAGGCTGCTGCCTGGATGGCCCAGGTTGGGCGTCAGAAGCCTCAGCTGGGGGGGAAGGAAGCGTGGAAGGAAGAGTGGAGAGTGCTGGCCTGGGCTCAGTCTGACCTGCCAGAAAATGCAGCCTGTCATAGTACCACAGCCTGGGGACATAAATGTCATCAGCAGCTCCTGATCTCTGGGAATCCTGGACCTTCTTGTGCTCCCTTAGATAAGTACTCCTCAGGCCACCAATTAGGATCTTCAAATAGATGATGTCTGCCGTGGGGATCACCGTCTTCACAAATTCCAACAAATTATCCAGCGCTGCCTTCCTCTTTGTTTGGTTCTTATAATCAGGGTGGTTTATCTCCCATAGACATGGCAGCTCCCTGAACATATCAATGAAGATTGGCATAAAGTCCTTATCTTTCAAGATATCCATTCTCACTGCAAGACACAACACAAGACAAACCCTAATGTCAGCCTAAAGTCTTCTAAACGTGTGCAAATACAGGCCTCAATCTAGAAGCAGTATAGGCCCAATGTTAAATCTTAACAATATATAGAACAGTGTAGCGCTGGACTAATGAGAATGCGCATATAATAATATATGCGAAAAAACGGGATCCCAATATTTGTAAGGGAATGTGAAAAAAACATGTACCGCTTAATCTACAACAATTAAGTGTCTATAAGCGTATAATTAGATCAAAAACACCAATATGTATCAAAAACGAAAATTAATATATAATAAACTTAAAATAAGTCATATAAATCTGATGTGAATAATTAAAATTACATCGACATGTGATAAGAAACTTATTTGAATTATATATTGTTGATTGATCCTTCGTGCTTAGTGATCACAATGAAAGTGAAAAATTGAAGTGAATAATTATAATAAAAGTCCCAATAAATAATGAACCAAAAGTCCCAAATGTGACAACACTCCAACACAAATTCCGGTTCGATATTCCACCGCAGCTGTTGCCCACCACCAAAGGACAAATTGGAGGCTTACCGGACAGCCTGCGACCACCCTTATTCAGGGGGGTCAAAACAGGCTCTGTAGAGATGTGCAAATCCAGATGGTGTCCTCACCCATGCTTTCCCAATGTTCTCCAGATATTCCTATGGGGAGCCAAGGGGGGCCTCCAGATAGAGTATAGCAAGTGTTTCCCTCCGGATACGATAGGGATTGAATCAGAATTGCCCCAAAAAGGAAAAGAGAGAGCTCTGATAGTGTAGGACAATCTCACTGGTTTATTTAAAAGGCATGAAAACAAATAAAACTTCTGGCAGGGAGAAATGAAACAAAAAAACTCTGCCGCCGTTTAAAATCCAATCGCGCATGCGCGATGCGTGCTCGCGTTGTGACCCTACGGCCGTTTCGTCACAACTGACGTCATCAGGGGGGTACCCTGAAGTTTTATTTGTTTTCATGCCTTTTAAATAATCTGGAGGCCCCCCTTGGCTCCCCATAGGAATATCTGGAGAACATTGGGAAAGCATGGGTGAGGACACCATCTGGATTTGCACATCTCTACAGAGCCTGTTTTGACCCCCCTGAATAAGGGTGGTCGCAGGCTGTCCGGTAAGCCTCCAATTTGTCCTTTGGTGGTGGGCAACAGCTGCGGTGGAATATCGAACCGGAATTTGTGTTGGAGTGTTGTCACATTTGGGACTTTTGGTTCATTATTTATTGGGACTTTTATTATAATTATTCACTTCAATTTTTCACTTTTATTGTGATCACTAAGCACGAAGGATTAATCAACAATATATAATTCAAATAAGTTTCTTATCACATGTCGATGTAATTTTAATTATTCACATCAGATTTATATGACTTATTTTAAGTTTATTATATATTAACTTTCGTTTTTGATACATATTGGTGTTTTTGATCTAATTATACGCTTATAGACACTTAATTGTTGTAGATTAAGCGGTACATGTTTTTTTCACATTCCCTTACAAATATTGGGATCCCGTTTTTTCGCATATATTATTATATGCGCATTCTCATTAGTCCAGCGCTACACTGTTCTATATATTGTTTAGTTTGTGTGCCTTTGTATTGGGGTTATTGTGTTTCAGCGGCAGGACTCACTTCACGTTTTTCATATTTCTTTTTCACCTTTTAATTAAAACACCGAGCGCAATTTCTTCCCCTTTTCCTTTTCCAATGTTAAATCTTACCTTCGCAATCACGATCGGTGCCTCCGTTACTCCTTCCTCCGCTCACAGATCGTACATACTACGCACGCGGGTTACGCTTTATGGACACTGCGCATGTGTGAAACTCCGCCCGCCCCTGACGTTCTTTCTAGTCTATTCCCCGCCCCCTTCTTGTTCGGCGCAGTGGGGGAAGAGCACATGGCAGAGACACAGCAGGTGTCAGATAATTACACCAATGAGGAGGAGGAAAGCCCGGTTGGAGAGGCATCAGACATGGTCAGCCACCAGGATCCTCTGCTTAGAGGGGCCTTTTTAACTGCTTCCTGAGTAAGCTCTGGTCCCGCCCCCAGCTGACCCTGTGCAGGTTGGTGGACATACCTGCTGGTGTCCTCCTTCCTGGGTTTCCATTAGGAAGGGGGACTTCTGCAGATTTTTTGCCTTTTTCTCTTTTTCCCCTTTTTTCTCTCTTTTTTTTTAATTCGCACCCGGAAATGATGTCACCTGAAGTGCCCTGCTCTGTTGTTTCCCTAGAAGGCTCCAGTCTTCCTGAAAATGCAAACCAACTGGAACCGCGTGACCGGAAATGACGTTCCCGGCGTCAGCGCCATCTGGTACACCCCGCAGGGCCTCCATGATGGAAGATGAGCCGGCCTAGACTGCGGGGTGTAGTAGACGCCAATCGCGGAGGTAAGCGGGTGGGGTGGAAAGACGGGCGGACAGACCGGGAAAGAAAAAAAAGGTTATGCCATAAATCTTCCAGCGCTGCTTACACCCATTTGGCAGCAGATGCAGGCTGCAGATGGGTCCCTCCACCAGCACGGAGAGCGGTATCCTGGGGAGAATGCCAATACATGTGCTCCAGCTTGGGGGGTTGGTTGCAGCCCCTCTGTAGGGGGGAAACCTCAGGCAGAGCAATTTTCTCACTTTGCTGCCCCTGCTCGCCCTCCCAATGCTGGATGGGATGCTGGACAGGGAGTCTCCTGCAACAAGCACAGAGACTAGGAAAATAAATGTTTTTGCAGCTCCTGTGGGTCTGGAGGAAACACAAAACAGCTGAGGCACGCAGGTAAGACTAACAAATTTATAATGGTGGACTAATGCATTTCCTTTTTCAAGGAGGAGAAGCCTATCTCTCGGATGCTGTCCTGGAAGATGATTCGTGAAATGGTAGAGAAGTCAAAAAGGTGTTAGAAATGTCAGAGGCTTCTCCACATAACAGCATGATGACTGCCTGTGCGGTCTGAGGTGCGGCTGATCAATTGTCAGTCCAGGGAACACATACTGCATCAGTTGCCAAACCTCATTAGTTGGAAGGGCCGACAGAATGGTACGGGCAGGCAGAATCACGTACCTATACATGATCTGCCTCCCGCAGGCGGGGGGTCCGATCGGACCTCCCCCGGTGCCCGAGGTGGTCGGCTTGTGTCTTGGAGCAATGAGAGGCGAGGGGGAGACCATCAATACGTGGCCCCCCTCACGATCGCTCCCAGTCAATCACGTTCTTCCTCTGCTGCTGTATGCTAAACAGCAGCAAAGGAAATGATGTTATCTCTCCTCGGCTCGGTATTTTCGTTCCGGCGCAGAGGAAAGAAGACTTCACTGTGAGTGCACAACACATACACACACAGTAGAACATGCCAGGCACACATTACACCCCCGATCCCCCCCGATCACCCCCAAATCACCCCCCCCCCGTCACACTGACACCAAGCAGTTTTTTTTTCTGATTACTGCATTGGTGTCAGTTTGTGACAGTTAGTGTGGTAGGGCAGTTAGTATTAGCCCCCTTTAGGTCTAGGATACCCCCCTAACCCCCCCTAATAAAGTCTTAACCCCTTGATCACCCCCCGTCGCCAGTGTCACTAAGCGATCATTTTTATGATCGCTGTATTAGTGTCGTTGGTGACGCTAGTTAGGGAGGTAAATATATAGGTTAGCCGTCAGCATTTTATAGCGTAAGGGACCCCCATATACTACCTAATAAATGTTTTAACCCCTTGATTGCCCCCTAGTTAACCCTTTCACCACTGATCGCCGTATAACTGTTACGGGTGACGCTGGTTAGTTTGTTTATTTTTTATAGTGTCAGGGCACCCGCCGTTTATTACCTAATAAAGGTTTAGCCCCCTGATCGCCTGACGGTGATATGAGTCGCCCCAGGCAGCGTCAGATTAGTGCCAGTACCGCTAACACCCACGCACGCAGCATACGCCTCCCTTAGTGGTATAGTATCTAAACGGATCAATATCTGATCCGATCAGATCTATACTAGCGTCCCCTGCAGTTTAGGGTTCCCAAAAACGCATTGTTAGCGGGATCAGCCCAGATACCTGCTAGCACCTGCGTTTTGCCTCTCCACCCGACCCAGCCCAGCCCACCCAAATGCAGTATCGATCGATCACTGTCACTTACAAAACACTAAACGCATAACTGCAGCGTTCGCAGAGTCAGGCCTGATCCCTGCGATCGCTAACAGTTTTTTTGGTAGCATTTTGGTGAACTGGCAAACACCAGCCCCAGGCAGCGTCAAGTTAGCGACAGTACCGCTAACACCCACGCACGCAGCATACGCCTCCCTTAGTGGTATAGCATCTGAACGGATCAATATCTGATCCGATCAGATCTATACTAGCATCCCCAGCAGTTTAGGGTTCCCAAAAACGCAGTGTTAGCGGGATCAGCCCAGATACCTGCTAGCACCTGCGTTTTGCCGCTCCGCCCGGCCCAGCCCAGCCCATCCAAGTGCAGTATCGATCGATCACTGTCACTTACAAAACACTAAACGCATAACTGCAGCGTTCGCAGAGTCAGGCCTGATCCCTGCGATCGCTAACAGTTTTTTTTGGTAGTGTTTTGGTGAAGTGACAAGCACCAGCGGCCTAGTACACCCCGGTCGTAGTCAAACCAGCACTGCAGT
The DNA here is from genome assembly GCA_037952925.1 of Lithobates clamitans. Classification (NCBI taxonomy): domain Eukaryota; kingdom Metazoa; phylum Chordata; class Amphibia; order Anura; family Ranidae; genus Lithobates; species Lithobates clamitans. The sequence goes on along the minus strand of JBBGZY010000411.1, from coordinate 9,372,042 downwards.
AACACTTGGTGACATGGCGAATCCCATAAGTGCAGTTCAAGCTGGTGAGGTGGCAAGCACAAGTAGTGTCCCGCTGCCACCAAGAAGACAAACACAGGCCCGTTGTACCCATAGTGCCCTTCCTGCTGCATTCGCCAATCCTAATTGGGAACCCACCGCTTCTGCAGCACCCGTACTTCCCCCAATCACATCCCCAACCAAATGCAGTCGGCTGCATAAGAGGCATTTTTATGTCCTCCCGAGTACATCTACCCAACGAACCCCCCCAAAAAAGATGTCGTGTCTGCAGCAAGTGCGGATATAGGCGTGACGCCCGCTATTATTGTCCCTCCTGTCCTGACAATCCTGGTCTTTGAATTGGTGAATGTTTTGAACGCTACCATACACTAGTTGAGTATTAGCGTAGGGTACAGCATTGCACAGACACACTTTCACAGGGTCTCCCAAGATGCCATCCCATTTTGAGAGACCCGAACCTGGAACCGGTTACAGTTATAAAAGTTAGTTACAAAAAAAAGTGTAAACAAAAAACAAAACAAAAAAAATATAAAAAAAAAAAAAAAAATTGTCGTTTCATTGTTCTCTCTCTCTCTATTCTCTCTCTATTGTTCTGCTCTTTTTTACTGTATTCTATTCTGCAATGTTTTATTGTTATTGTTATTATGTTTTATCATGTTTGCTTTTCAGGTATGCAATTTTTTATACTTTACCGTTTACTGTGTTTTATTGTTAACCATTTTTTTGTCTTCAGGTACACAATTCACGACTTTGAGTGGTTATACCAGAATGATGCCTGCAGGTTTAGGTATCATCTTGGTATCATTCTTTTCAGCCAGTGGTCAGCTTTCATGTAAAATCAATCGTGGTGGCTAATTAGCCTCTAGACTGCTTTTACAAGCAGTGTGAGAGAATGCCCCCCCCACCGTCTTCCGTGTTTTTCTCTGGCTCTCCTGTCTCAACAGGGAACCTGAGAATGCAGCCGGCGATTCAGTGATTGACCATAGAGCTGATCAGAGACCAGAGTGGCTCCAAACATCTCTAGGGCCTAAGAAACCAGAATCTACAAGCATTTCATGACTTAGATTTCGCCGGATGTAAACAGCGCCATCGGGAAATTAGGAAAGCATTTTATCACACCAATCTTGGTGTGGTCAGAAGCTTTGAGGGCAGAGGAGAGATCTAGGGTCTAATAGACCCCAATTTTTTCAAAAAAAGAGTACCTGTCACTACCTATTGCTATAATAGGGGATATTTACATTCCCTGAGATAACAATAAAAATGATTAAAAAAAAAAAAAAAATTAAAGGAACATGTTTAAAAATAAGATAAAAAAGCAAAAAACTAATAAAGGAAAAAAAAAGCACCCCTTTCCCCCCCTGCTATCACGCTAAGGCGAACGCCAGCGTCAGTCTGGCGTCAAATGTAAACAGCAATTGCACCATGCATGTGAGGTATCACCCCGAAGGTCAGATCGAGGGTAGTAATTTTAGCAGTAGACCTCCTCTGTAAATCTAAAGTGGTAACCTGTAAAGGCTTTTAAAGGCTTTTAAAAATGTATTTATTTTGTTGCCACTGCACGTTTGTGCGCAATTTTAAAGCATGTCATGTTTGGTATCCATGTACTCGGCCTAAGATCATCTTTTTTATTTCATCAAATTTGGGCCATATAGTGTGTTTTAGTGCATTAAAATTTAAAAAAGTGTGTTTTTTCCCCAAAAAATGCATTTGAAAAATTGCTGCGCAAATACTGTGTGAAAAAAAAAAATGAAACACCCACCATTTTAATCTGCAGGGCATTTGCTTTAAAAAAATATATACTGTTTGGGGGTTCAAATTAATTTTCTTGCAAAAAAAATAATGTAAACAAAAAGTGTCAGAAAGGGCTTTGTCTTCAAGTGGTTAGAAGAGTGGGTGATGTGTGACATAAGCTTCTAAATGTTGTGCATAAAATGCCAGGACAGTTCAAAAGCCCCCCAAATGACCCCATTTTGGAAAGTAGACACCCCAAGCTTTTTGCTGAGAGGCATGTCGAGTCCATGGAATATTTTATATTGTGACACAAGTTGCGGGATAAGACAATTTTTAATTTTTTTTTGCACAAAGTTGTCACTAAATGATATATTGCTCAAACATGCCATAGGAATATGTGAAATTACACCCCTAAATACATTCTGTTGCTTCTCCTGAGTACGGGGATACTACATGTGTGAGACTTTTTGGGAGCCTAGCCGCGCACGGGACCCCGAAAACCAAGCACCGCCTTCAAGCTTTCTAAGGGCGTGAATTTTTGATTTCACTCTTCACTGCCTATCACAATTTCGGAGGCCATGGAATATCCAGGTGGCACAGAACCCCCCCAAATGACCCTATTTTGGAAAGTAGACACCCCAAGCTATTTGCTGAGAGGTATAGTGAGTATTTTTCAGACCTCACTTTTTGTCACAAAGTTTTGAAAATTGAAAAAAGAAAAAAAAAATTTTTTTTCTTGTCTTTCTTCATTTTCAAAAACAAATGAGAGCTGCAAAATACTCACCATGCCTCTCAGCAAATAGCTTGGGGTGTCTACTTTCCAAAATGGGGTCATTTGGGGGGGTTTTATGCCACCTGGGCATTCCATGGCCTCTGAAACTGTGATAGGCAGTGAAGAGTTAAATCAAAAATTTACACCCTTAGAAATCCTGAAGGCGGTAATTGGTTTTCGGGGTCCCGTACGCGGTTAGGCTCCCAAAAAGTCCCACACATGTGGTATCCCCATACTCAGGAGAAGCAGCTAAATGTATTTTGGGGTGCAATTACACATATGCCCATGGCCTGTGTGAGCAATATATCATTTAGTGACAACTTTGTGCAAAAAAAAAAAATGTGTCACTTTCCCGCAACTTGTGTCAAAATATAAAATATTCCATGGACTCAACATGCCTCTCAGCAAATAGCTTGAGGTGTCTACTTTCCAAAATGGGGTCATTTTGGGGGGGGGGGGGTTGTGCCATCTGGGCATTTTATGGCCTTCAAAACTGTGATAGGTAGTGAGGAGTGAAATCCAAAATTTACGCCCTTAGAAATCCTGAAGGCGGATTTTTTTGGGGTCCTGTACACGGCTAGGCTCCCAAAAAGTCCCACACATGTGGTATCACCATACTCAGGAAAAGCAGCTGAATGTATTTTGGGGTGCAATTCCACATATGCCCATGGCCTGTGTGAGCAATATATCATTTAGTGACAACTTTTTGTAATTTTTTTTGTCATTATTCAATCACTTGGGACAAAAAAATAATATTCAATGGGCTCAACATGCCTCTTAGCAATTTCCTTGGGGTGTCTACTTTCCAAAATGGGGTCATTTGGGGGGGTTGTACTGCCCTGCCATTTTAGCACCTCAAGAAATGACATAGGCAGTCATAAATTAAAAGCTGTGTAAATTCCAGAAAATGTACCCTAGTTTGTAGACGCTATAACTTTTGCGCAAACCAATAAATATACACTTATTGACATTTTTTTTTACCAAAGACATGTGGCCGAATACATTTTGGCCTAAATGTATGACTAAAATTGAGTTTATTGGATTTTTTTTTTATAACAAGAAGTAGAAAATGTAATTTTTTTTCAAAATTTGCGGTATTTTTCCGTTTATAGCGCAAAAAATAAAAACCGCAGAGGTGATCAAATAACATCAAAAGAAAGCTCTATTTGTGGGAAGAAAAGGACGCAAATTTCGTTTGGGTACAGCATTGCATGACCGCGCAATTAGCAGTTAAAGTGACATAGTGCCAAATTGTAAAAAGTGCTCTGGCCAGGAAGGGGGTATATCCTTTCGGGGCTGAAGTGGTTAAAGTACCAGGAGACACCAAGATGATTAAAAATATTTTGGACACCAATCCAAAATAAGTTGCAGTGTTAATGTCAAATGTCAGGACCACTGCCTTGCATGTGTGTATGACAACAAGAGAGTCAGTATTTTGTGAGGTACCCATTGATGATAGTAGCTCGCCTGTGTTTGTGTCCTCTGCAGAAGCTGCCTCAACAACACTGGAGAAGAGAGTGTTGACAGAGTCAATACCATTGACAGTAATGCGAGGTGTAATTCTTGCTTGAACAAACCTTTTGTGCCCATCACTAGCATTTCTACACCTGAAGACATTGCTGAAATATTAATACAAGAAATTTACAGACTGCATGGGCTCTCAGATGAAATAATATCATATTGAGGAGTCCAGTTCACATCACCACTATGGAAAACATTCTGTTCTACTCTGGGAATCAAAGTTAACCTATCAACTGCCTTTCATCCACAAATGGGCAGACTGAGCGAACAAATCAAACTTTAGAGCAATATCTTCGTTGTTTCATCTACCATCTTTAGGATGACTGGACCGAATATCTACTGTTAGCAAAATTTGCTTACAATAACTCCTGTCTCAAAGCCCATTCTTTGCCAATTATGAATGTCATCCATCTTTTATCCCCAGAATTCCTGTAGAGTAATTTTTACCAACTGTAAAGGCAAGGGTGTCTGCTTTACAAAAAAATCAGAAATAACTGAAGACGACTTTATGTGAAGTTCAAGAATCCTATAAGGAAATTGCAAATAGACACAGATGAACCATTCCTCCCTATTCATTAGGTGATAAAGTCTGGCTATCCACTAAACACTTACAACTTAAACTTCCTTTTTATAAACATGGTCCTAAGTTCATTGGACCCTTCAAAGTAATTGCACAAATGAATCCTGTGGCCTACAAACCTAAACTACCATCTTCATAGAAGATCCATCTGGTTTTTCATACGGCTCTTTTAAAGCCTTTCAGAAACTATCCTTTTTCTGGTCGTACACACCGCGCACCAGACCCTGTCTAGGTGCAAGGGGAAGAAGAATTCATATTGGATAAGATTCTTGACTCCTGTATACATCGTGGTAAACTACAATACCTATTAAGATGGAAAGGCTATGGACCACATGAGGATTCTTGGGAGCCTGAGGATCAGGTTCATGCCCTTCGATTAATAAGAGAATTTTACCAGAGATTTCCTCAAATACCTGGCTCTAAGATGTCCAAGAAGAAGGAGAGTACTGTTGGGACTTGAGCTTGAACCTGGGACCTCTTCTGTGCCTGGCATTGATTCTTCTTGGTGAGCTATCTGGGATGCTGGACAGCTATCCTCCTGATCTACTGGACATTCCTGCCTGATCCTTTGGAAAACCCTGCCTTGTGTCTTGATTGCTGTTGGACCGTGAACTCCTTGCTCCTCCCATGAACTTCCTATATAAGCCTTGCCTCTGCACATCCTGTTGCCAGAATATTGTGGTCTGATCCTGTTTACTACTAGAGCTACTTCTATTGCTGTTTGGAAATTATATTGGCTTGTGACCTCGATTACGAAACACTCTCCTGCACCGACCTTGGCTTGTGACCCCCAACACTGATCATAGGTCTAGCTATTCAAACTTTGCTATCTCTCGCAGACCTGAGAACTGAGCTTTTCTGACGTTGTCAGCCATTGGTTTCCACTCATTACAGGTATTCTCCTAACAACCTGTGTGAATATGCACAACAATAGGCTCAGGACGGCTCGCCTTTTTTTTCCCCACACCAATGGCTGCTGATAAAGGATGCATGCACTGTACTGCCACCACTTGAGGAGACAACAAGGATGGTGAGCCATGACAATGCATGCATCAGTGACACAATGGAGCTATTGAAGCAGAGCAAGACATACGTCAAACCTTAAGAGATGGTTTTCCATCCCCAGAACCCCTGGGAGTAGTACATGGCTGGGAGGAGGCAGTTACAAATACTGTAATCCTTAGTGAACACGAGGACACAAACTTGCGGTGCAAGGGTCCCCTTATTCTTCAAAGCCTGCAAAAGAACTCGAGAATTTGTGGCATCAAGGTGAAGGATCACTATTGGTTGGCAACCCTCCTTGACCACTGTTCCAAGGGGAAAGTCTCACAACTCATCAGATCCCCACAGAGGAAGCAGCTGATCAAATATTTTGAGGACCCCTTAAGAGGAGTTTATGTAAGACCCTTCCAGACTCTGTTAGGTCTAATGGAAAAGCTTACAGTTTCATGGAAAAGCTAGTTTTGTGGCTTCTGTTGGTCAAGAGAGGAGCGGTGGAGAAGGGGGCCGCCACAGTGATGCATTTAATAAATTTTTTAGTCCTCGGCACCTAGGCCTGTCAGTTTCTACATCCCATTGGCAGTGTCTGTATCATATGGTGGTAGATTATCTAGGGGCAAAAACAGACATTGGTAACTTTCCAGTTGACGATCCACTGGGTTTCTGGGTCATGAGAATAGACCACTGGCCAGAACTTGCCCAGTATGTAATTGAGTTGCTAGGCTGCCTTGCATGCAGTGTGCTTTCTGAACATTCTGGCATTCAGAGCTGTCTGAGGTTTTGTGACAGAAAAAATAGCACGCTTGTCCACAGACTGTTGACCCGGCTGACATTTTCTCAAAATGAATCATTCCTGGATTAGAAGCAGCTATCAATGCCAATGTTGCCGATTAAGTGTTTTCTGGATCTGGAATATGTGCAAGACTGTCTAGGATGCCTAGCTGTGTAGGTGTTGATTTTATTATGAAGACATTTTTTTGGTATAGGTTTCATGGGCACAATTAACACCCAAGGACCAATATTTCCACGTCTGTTTAACAGGTGCATATAATTAAAATTTTTGACAGCAAGGCCAATTCTTGCTTTCATCAAGACTACCTCTATAGTGTTAAGGTATGAAGGCACTACCAACACCCAAAGATCAATTATTCCGCACCTGTTTGACCGGGGATATATTTTAAATTTTTGACAGCAAGGCCAATTCTTGCTTTCATCAAGAGTACCTCTAGGTTACGGTGTGAAGGCATCACCAACCCACACCCAAAGTGCACTAAATTGTGGCCTCATTATACAGACTGGTTCCTTAAGCTATTGATTATAAAATAAAGAAAGCTTGCAGGGAAAATTTATTTTTTTGGGCTTTATAAATGTCATTTTTGGGCTCTTTGATTTTTTCCAGTTCAGGTCCTATAGACTTTAATGGGGTTTGTTATTCAGCTCTAAAATTTTGCGATATTTGAAAGTTCTGTCGCGAACTGAACGGGGGGGTGTTCTGCCCATCTCTAGCCAGGATTAGCCCAATCATGTGGTGAATGAAGCCAAGATTGGAAAAAAAAGGAAAGAGGAAACCAACCAATAAGGAAATCCTAAAATTGAAATACATGTACAATAGAAATCAGCAGCTAATTGGATGTTGAGAGCACATTACATTACTAGACTGGAAGTCGATTGAATATGGTGGTCACAACAAGTCCCAACATGTTTCGGAAACAGAGAAAAGCCAAAAGGTTAAACAAACTCTGTATCCATTTCCTTATTCAGGGGTTAGACGGAAGCATGCTGGTAACATTCTATTGAAAAAAAGGGGGTGTACAAATGAGTACATAGGTAGCAAATCTTAGTATAGTTATAAATCAATGTATATAAATATAGGTCAGATCCCCTGTGCAGATACCACTGAGTGCCGGACAGGGACAAGGGAAATACAGAACAGGTGCCCAGGGTCCAGTGCAGTCATGGGCAGGAGAGGGTGCAGAATATGCTGGGAGGTACTACATCCAGATAGGTGCTTCAGCTTAATATTGCAACAAAGGTAAGAAATATGACAGACGGTGGAGCTTTTAAGGAGGGGGGAGAAGATGAGGGCAGTGAGCACCTATCCAGCGACGCCTATGATGCAGGGGTGTCTGACATTACCAGACCTGGAGTGCGCATGCGACAAAAGCGGTGCATGCACAGTGTCCAAAAAGGGCACCCTGCACACCACAACATGAATGTATGGCCATAAAGACACTGGGACCCAGGCAGTACGATGCACATACTCGAGCCCCCCTCCAGGGCCGCATACCCGCCGGGGAGAATCAAATACCTGGCCACCATGCAGACACCACTCTGCAGGGCAACGAGTCGGGCAGCTATGTTCCTTTTTATTTTCATTGTTACCATTGTGATGAGCCTCTGCTGTGTTGCTTATGCCCCTCTCTGGGTCATTAATTACGCTCCATTTAGAGCATCTATTCATTTTAACCCACTAGGGGGCCCTCTCGTTACTGTTGTCCAAGTTAGGGGCATGCCATCTTCCAACATGATCTTCCATCTTGGTCAGAACCACTCTAAACATTCTTCATCTATTGATAGATCTTTACCCTGGGTTCTGTGCCTTGTTGGGGGCTTCCGTGCCCTCCAGGGTGGGCCATCCTCTTTTGGGCCTCCAGCAACCCGGCATTTATGGTAAGACAACTAAACCGGGGGGTGCTCACAGCAGATGCTTTTTCTATCTTATAACATGTTATCTGAAATACTGTTTTTTGCTTTGTGTGTACTAATGTATGTTCGCTTTATTTCATAGTTATGTGATAATCATCTTTTAATCTACGTGTATTTGTACAGTAAAGCTCCTGAAGAAGCCGTTAATGTGATCCATGAAACATGTAGCGCAATCAATACACAGATGGTATCTATGTTCATGTTGTCACACTTTACTTCGACTACAGAACCAAGAGTTCTATTTGATTATCACTGTGGGTTTTGATATTAATTGTCAAATGTGTATGTATATATATATAAATATATATATATATATATATATAATATATATATATATATATATATATATATATATATATATATATATATATATATATATATATATATATATATATATATTTCTAGCTTTTTATTTACGACTGTCTGCTCAGTTGCTATACGGTACCATCAAAGTCCAATATAGCCTTATCCCTTCCAATTTTCTCTTCATATTGTCGAGACGAAGGTACCATAAGTTAACCAATACTATCGTTATGGCACTCCTTTATACCTAATTTTTGGGTGGATAACACACCCTGAGGCAAATACATTTACAAGTGCCTATTTACTTGATGTATTAATTCTTATTTTATTTTTAAAGAATTGTTTTTTTTGTTTGTCCTTTATGATTGCTATTCGCTCTGAAACATTTTTGTATCATTATGGATCTTCATATTTGGCAGGTTTCATGTCTCAAATTGAAACTGGTTGCACCAAGAATAAACAAAGCAATGGCGACTTGGCAGTATATTTGGGTAAAATCAAAATATTGCTTAAGCTGAAATTGCATTTATAATGGCACAATGAATATTTCTTACGTTATATCAAAGAGGACATTAACCCATTAGGACACTACGGAATCTGATTCTTCTACCACTGGTTCTATTTCCTCACAGGAACACTCACGATTGTGCAATTCTCAAGCATCACAAGCACGTCAGAATAAACGATCAAGTAATCAAGGTGGTGGGTATTCACCTACAGATAATGAAAAAAGAGCATGTTCTAATGTGTCGCCTCAAATGGGGGGTCAAGGTATAGTAAACAGCAATTTCACACCGGTATTACAAAGTTTATTAACCTCTTTAGGACCAGCCTCGTTTTGGATTTTATGTGTTTACTTGTTAAAAACAGCTTTTTTGCTAGAAAATTACTTAGAACCCCCAAACATTATATATGGGTTTTCTTCTAACACCCTAAAATGGCGGTCATTGCAATACTTTTTTTTTGCACCATATTTGCGCAGCGGTCTTAAAAGCGCACTTTTTTGGAAAAAATTCACTTTTTTGAATAAAAAATAAGACAATAGTAAAGTTAGCCCATTTTTTTTTATATTGTGAAATATAATGTTACACCAAGTAAATTGATACCCAACATGTCATGCTTCAAAATTGCGCTCGCTTGTGGAATAGCGTCAAACTTTTACCCTCAAAAATCTCCATAGGCGATGTTTAAAAAATTCTACAGGTTGCATATTTTGCGGTAAAGAGGAGGTCTAGGGCTAGAATTATTGTGCTCGGCGATACCTCACATGTGTGGTTTGACCACCATTTACATATGTGGGCGCTACTCGCATATGCGTTCGATTCTGCATGCGAGCTCGTCGGGACGGGGGGGTTTTCATTTTTTTTTTTTTTTTATTATTTATTTTACATTATTTTATTTATTTTTACACTGTTTTAAAAAAAAATTGTGTCACTTTTATTCCTATTACAAGGAATGTAAACATCCCTTGTAATAGAAAAAAGCATGACAGGACCTCTTAAATATGAAATCTGGGGTTAAAAAGAACTCAGATCTCATATTTACACTAAATTGCAATAAAAAAAAAAGTCATTTAAAAAAATGACATTTGAAAAAATGTGCCTTTAAGAGGCGTGGACGGAAGTGACGTTTTGACGTCGCTTCTGCCCAGCAGTGTCATGGAGACGAATGGGTGCCATCTTAGCCTCACTCGTCTCCAGGCACAGGACAGAGAAGGATGCGATCGCCTCCACCGCTACCGACGGCTCCAGTAAGCGGCGGAGGGCACCAGATCGTGGCGGGAGGGGGGCCCCTCTCCCACCACCGATAAAAGTAATCTTGCGGCTAATCCGCCGCATGGACCACTTTTATCTGAAAGCCGGCCCGCTGCACAAAAATGGGGATACCGGGGTTATGGCAGCTAGCTGCTGCCATAACAATGATATACCCCTTCAAAGTTTGGATGTACATCGTCGTGCGGCGGTCGGCAAGTGGTTAACCGCTTGCCGACCGCCGCACACAGATGTATGTCGGCACAATGGCACAGGCAGGCAAATGGGCCACCTTTCGGGCGCTTGCACGCCCACTGCACGGCGCAGGAGCATGCCCGCGGGTCCCGGGAACTCGATGTTCTCCAGCGGCCCATGATTTTGTGTGGAGAGGTAGAACAGGAAAGTGTAAACCAGACATTTCCCCATTCAGCCTTGTGTCAGAGATCCACTGCTCCCTGTGATCAGGAGCAGTGATTGCTGTCATGTCCTAGGTAACCCCCCCCAGTTAGAATCACTCCCTAGGACACACGTAACCCTTTCATCGCCCCCTAGTGGTTAACCCTTTCCCTGCCAGTGTCATTTACACGGTAATCAGTGCATTTTTATAGCACTGATCGCTGTATAAATGACAATTGTCCCAAAATAGTGTCAAAAGTGTTCGATGTGTCTGCCATAATGTCGCAGTCATGATAAAAATCTCAGATCGCCGCCATTACTAATAAAAAAAAATAATAATAAAAATGCCATGAAACTATCCCCTATTTTGTAGACTGTATAACTTTTGCGCAAACCAATCAATATACACTTAGTGTGATTTTTTTTGTACCAAAAATATGTAGAAGAATACATATCGGCCTAAACTGAGGAAAAAAAAACAGTTTTTTTATATATATTTGGGGGATATTTATTATAGCAAAAAGTAAAAGATATTGCATTTTTTTCAAAATTGTCACTTTTTTTGTTTATAGAACAAAAAATAAAAACCGCAGAGGTGATCAAATACCACCAAAAGAAAGCTCTATTTGTGGGGAAAAAAAAGGATGTCAATTTTATTTGGGTACAACACCGCACGACTGCGCAATTGTCAGTTAAAGCGATGCAGTGCCGAATCGCAAAAAGTGCTCTGGTCAGGAAGGGGGTAAAATCTTCTGGTGCTGGTTAATGTGGTTAAACAAGGGCACAGTTGCCAGCCAATACCAAACTCCCCACTGACATTGATTTTTTAGATCTAGCTTTGTCAAAAGCCAAGGTTCAGAGCAAGCTAAACATCTTTGTAGTGAGAGCTCTACAAACACCAAATCCTCAGAGCTCAACATAATTAACCTCACAAATTTTCACTTGACTGATACACAGATATCTGTCCTTCGAATGGGTTTAGGGTTTTATCACTCCCATGAGATCGACGTAATGGAAACAATTAAAGATTTATATATAATATATATGTAGGAAGGCCAGTATGGTGGCCTGAATTTATGGGAGGAGCTCAGGGGGTATTTAAGCAGCCCGCTCACCTGTGGTGCTTGTCGGTTTCCTGCACGCGATATACGTCACTAGGCCGACTATTCAAATACCAGCGTCGGCAGTGCGCATGCACGGGGCTCGCAAGATGGCTGCTAAAGCCTAGAGCTCCGCTCCCTCACGATATACCGGCGCCCACAGCACTGACCACAGTGCACCACCGAACCGCTAAATCACCTGGAGACGTTCCCCAAGGTCTCAGCTACACCCCCATATGACCGGGGCCCCGGTAAAACGGAACCTGTGGCCGCAATTGGAGATAACAAGAACGTCTGGGACTCCCAAGATGGCCGCCGCTACACAGGCACAGCCACAGCCTCAGACTCTCTGCTCCACAGGCCCGGCGGACTACAGATCAGAGCAACCCCACACTCCCCCTTACTTCACCCCAGGGAGACAACCGGGATACCCACCTCTGCTGACCCCTTCTCCAGCCTCTACAGGATCCCTGCAGGATCGCCCCCTCTGTGAAGGCCCTCTGTCCCCCCTGGGATCTATCTCAGGTCACTCAGACCTCCCTCCATATGCCTCCCCTGCCAGTGACCCTGCATCTCACATGGACTCCCTCTTCCACAGATTCTCTGAACTATTGGACAGAGGCCTGGCTCAAACGGCAGCTAAAATTACAGGGGACCTGAAGGCAGACTTTATTAATTTAGGGGCCCGAATCGATACGTTCGAACACAAAATGGAGGACACTATAGCTATCACTAACCAACACTCGCAGCACATCAGCACTGTGCAAGATCAATTGGACCTAGCAATGGCTCATATTGATGAACTTGAGAATAGGTCAAGACGATATAACATCAGAATCCGCGGCCTACCGGAAACGATTCACAATGTTCCAGAAGCAGTCCAGGACCTGATTAAACATCTAATCCCTAATATCTCCTCTCAACGCCTTGAATTGGACAGGGCACACAGAGCCCTAGGGCCCCCCAGAAAAGACGGCACCCCAAGAGATATTATCGCTAAGCCCCACCACTACACAGTTAAAGAGGAAGTGATGAGACAGGCCAGGTCCTCTCACTCAGTGCAGTGCATGGGACACCCAGTACAGATCTTCGCAGACCTCTCACCCTCTACGATCTAAAGGAGGAGATCATTGAAGCCCCTGCTTCTCGCTCTCACCCAAAGAGACAGAAAATACAAGTGGGCCTTCCCGTTCGCGGTTAAATTCTCCGTCAAGGGGAAACAATACGCCTTCTCCTCCTTCCCAGAAGGTGAAAAACTGCTCCTGCACCTGAAAATCATCTCCCAGGAAGCCGAAATGAACCCAACCAATGCCGGGACCAACTCCAACAGACCCCCACCAGCCCTCAATCTCCCCTGTGGTCAACAGGAAAAGCAAAGAAGGCCAAAGACAACAACCAAACCTGAAGCTAGTGATGATATAACCTTCTTGACCCCTTACAGTCTGGCTTTCGCTCGCAGCACTCCACGGAAACTACCTTACTAAAACTCACTAACGATTTACTAACTGCTAAAACCAACAGCCAGTACTCCATACTCCTACTACTTGACCTCTCTGCGGCCTTTGATACTGTTGACCACCCGCTCCTTCTCAATAAACTACATTCCCTTGGCCTCCGAGATTCTGCTCTATCCTGGTTCTTTGGGTATTTATCACAGCGCTCCTTCAGTGTCCCCTACAACTCTGTCTCCTCCTCTCCATTGCCCCTTTCTGTGGGGGTCCCCCAAGGCTCGGTTCTTGGACCCCTTCTCTTCTCTATCTACACCTCCTCCCTTGGTCACCTAATAACTGCCCACGGCTTCCAATACCACTTATACGCTGATGACACCCAAATCTATCTGTCTACTCCTCACCTCACTCCTTCAGTCTCCTCTCGCATTACTAACTTACTAACTGACATATCAGCATGGATGTCGCACCACTTCCTTAAACTAAATCTCTCTAAAACTGAGATATTAATATTCCCCCCCGCCCGTGCCCCCCTCCTTGACTTTTCCATCAAAATCAACAATGCAACCATCAGTCCCTCCCCTCACGCCAGGGTACTAGGTGTAATCCTAGACTCCGACTTGTCATTTCCGCCTCAAATCCAATCGCTGTCAAAAGTTTGTAGAATTCACCTCCGTAACATCTCTAAAATTCGCCCTTTTTTAACAAATGAAACCACCAAACTCCTCATTCACTCCCTTGTTATCTCTCGCCTTGACTATTGCAACTCCCTTCTCATTGGCCTACCGCTCCATAGGCTATCCCCTCTTCAGTCTATCATGAATGCTGCTGCCAGACTTATCCACCTTACCAACCGCTCAGTGTCTGCCAACCCTCTACTTCAATCCCTACACTGGCTCCCAATCACCCAGCGAATTAAATTCAAAATTCTAACCACAACATACAAAGCCATTCACAACTCTGCCCCAAGCTACATCACTAATCTTGTCTCCAAATATCACCCAAATCGTCCTCTCCGCTCTTCTCAAGACCTCCTGCTTTCAAGTTCTCTCATCTCCTCCTCCCATGCTCGTCTCCAGGATTTCTCCAGAGCCTCTCCCATCCTCTGGAACTCGCTACCTCCATCTATCCCCTACTCTTGCTACCTTCAGGCAATCCCTGAAAACTCATCTCTTCAGGAAAGCCTATCACGTCTCCAACTAATCTCCTACCACTTCCACCAGCTCATTCCCCACAGTTACAACCTTTTGTACCACCTGCCCCACCCTATTAGATTGTAAGCTCTTCTGAGCAGGGCCCTCTTAATCCTATTATATTGTATTGTATTATATTATAACTGTATTGTCTCCCTTTTATATTGTAAAGCGCTGCGTAAACTGTTGGCGCTATATAAATCCTGAATAATAATAATAATAATAATAATAATGTGAACTGCATATCTTCTATCCTGATTGTGAAGTAGGGACTGATTTGATCATCCCCTAGAACATGAGAGATCCCTCGTGCCTAGTCATTAGGCAGGCTAGCCAACCGGGCATCGTTTTCTGACTTTTCAGAACTTTTTATTTTTTGTTTTTCTGGTTCCAGGGGTTTTTTTGGGGGGTTTTTGTTCAAATTTTCCCTCTTAAATTTTTTTTTGCTGCTTTTAACTGGCCCAATGTCATATCTATTAAGCTCAAGGGAGCTGTGCCTCTCTGGATTGAGAGGGGCTGCATCCTCACGCCTATCCATGAAGGGGGGTTCTTAACCCCCATGATTAGGGATTTTATTCAGGTCTAGTTTTATGGACGTTCTGCTGTGATAGCGAATGAATAGAGACCTAGGAGGTTACTATACTGGGCGGAGGCTTAGGGCCACTAGCTAGTCACACTGTTGAGACAACCGGGTATACACTGGTATTAGTTTCAAAAATTTTCTTTGTTTTTTCTTCCATGTTTTTTTTCCCTCAAGGGAACAAGTTTTCTGTTGGGCGTACGGTTTTGTGAGGAAACACTTGCGCACCCACCTAACCCTTAGACACCCGTAGGTCTCTAGGGGCTAGGCTGTTTGAGCCCAGATGGGCCAGACATACTCTAATTTTTTTCTAAAAGACATAGGGGGTTTCTCCTTCCCTACATCTTTTCTTTCTTTTCTAGGAGACCTTTTCTTTTCTATCCTGCACCCCCACCCCTCCCCCCGATCACCACAATGTGCCTAACCACATCTTGTGTTTCAGATACCACACACACACCCACGGAAGTTCCTGAAATCTTCCCACCAAGAAGAATGAATGACCATCATCCTACAGTCCAGGTTCCCACGCACCGAAGGGTAAGTGAGGACCGTTGCACTTCACTCCAACTGCTCCATGACTATTGACCCTACAGCTGAACTCCACATAGCCTCGCACAATGTACAGGGAATCAATTCCCAGATTAAGAGGAGAAAGGTCCTCGATTATTACAAGCATCTCAAGCTAGACATTGTTATGCTGCAAGAAACGCACTTCCCCTCCCGGTATAGCCCTAAGTATCTTCACCCTCACTTCCCACAGTTTTTCTTAGCGAGTGCTGACAACAAAACTAAGGGAGTTGCAATCATCGTCTCCAAACATCTTAAATTTGTAAAGATCTCTGAATTCGCTGACCCAGAGGGCAGGTTCATCATGGTCAAAGGCACAGTGGGGGACCACCTGTATTCCCTGGTCTCCTACTATGCCCCAAATAGAGGACAAGCAAAAATTTTTGATTCCCTACTGCGCAGCCTCGCTCAGAAATTGGAGGGAACGGTCATCTTTTGGCGGAGACTCGAACGCAGCGTTCGATCAGGGATTGGACAAGTCTAAACCCCTACCGACTCAACTAACACGACCCACCAAAGAGAGCCTCAGGATCGCAAAGATAATCCATGCACACGGCTTAGCTGACACTTGGAGGGAGCTTAACCCCAACAAAAGGGACTATACCCATTACTCTCCCCCTCATAACACCTATGCGAGGATTGATCACATTTTAACTTCATCCTCCCTACTCCCTTTGATCCACAAAGCTCAAATCAGGGAGTCGGCCCTCTCGGACCACTCCATAGTCACCATATCACTCAATACAGGCCCCCTGGGCGGATCCAGGGGACATTGGAGACTGAATGAGTCACTATTATCTGACCCCATCAGGGTCAATGAACTTGAAAAAGCCCTACAAGAATACTTTAAACTCAATAAATCAGAGGACATTTCTCCAGAAACGTTATGGGCTGCACATAAAGCTTTTATAAGAGGTAAACTCATCCAGATTGCCAATCAAACCAAACAAGCACAAAAAGCAGACCTAATTAGGTTGGACAAGGAATATACCACTCTGAAGGCTTCCCACAAAAAAGACCCCTCCAAGACCCCTGTTTCCCTTATCGATAAAGCTAGACTTGATCTCAATCTAGCACTCACATCCAAGGCCAAAAAGGCCGTTCGCTGGAATAGACAAAAATTTTACATTCAGGCAGACAAAATAGGTCCCCTCCTAGCTAAAAAACTGTCTCCCCCCCATCAGGGCCCACGCCTTCCCCAAACTCAGAATAAATGGTCAACCCCCCACAACCAACCCATCAAAGATACTAGAAGCCTTTCGGGGTTTTTACTCTAAATTATATAGCCAAACAAACACGCCAAATGCGAACTTAATCCCTCAGTTTCTGGAGGATATCCCCCTACCTTCCCTAAAAGATGCCCATAAACAAAAGATGGAAACACCCATCACAGAGGAGGAGGTTTTGGGGGTCATAAAAGATCTTAGAAGGGGATCGGCTCCGGGTCCTGATGGTCTCTCTGTAGCATACTACAAATCTTTTGCAGCCATTCTGGCACCTCACCTGACCTCCTTCTTTAACTCCAAAACCAATGGAACCCCCTAGACATCCACCTCAATACCGCTTTAATCACGGTCATACCCAAACCTGACAAAAACCACGAAGACGTTAGCAACTACAGACCGATCTCACTCATAAACAATGACCTAAAAATACTCACCAAAATAATGGCTAACAGGTTGTCATCCTTTAATACTCAAAATATACATAAAGACCAGGTAGGATTCATACCCGAGAGACAGGGTCCTGACCAAATAAGGAGGGCGATAGATATCACCTCGATTCTTCAAACTAACTGGGCAGGGGGGCCAAACCAATCGGGATTCCTTCTATCTCTAGACCTGCAGAAGGCCTTTGACACGGTCTCCTGGCAATACATCTTCACAGTGCTGGAGAGATGGGGATTCGGCGACCGCTTTCTGGGACTTCTGCATGCTCTCTACTCACAGCCAAAGGCCCAAATACGCCTCCAAGGTCATTACTCCAAACCAATAGACATTTTACGTGGCACTAGGCAAGGGTGCCCTCTATCCCCCCTAATTTTTGCAATAGCCATAGAAACCCTAGCGATCGCAATTCGACAGAACCCGGATATAAAAGGGGTGACCTGTGGAGACCAGACGCACAAATGTGGGCTTTTCGCCGACGACATCCTCCTTTTCCTGACATCCCCCCTCACTACACTACCTAATCTCTGCTTAGTGTTAAGGAACTTTGCTAAAATTTCTGGACTCGAGGTTAATTTTGCCAAATCTCAAGCTCTTAATGTTTCCTTACCACCACAAACAGTTGACTCTCTAAAACAATCCTTCCACTTCAAATGGGATGACACATCCATTAGCTACCTAGGTATCACACTGACGGCCACGATGGAAACTCTATATGCACAAAATTATCCTTCACTCTTCAGGAAACTGGAGGCAGACCTTACTACATGGTCAAAACACGAGCTTTCCTGGCTGGGTTGGATCAACTCCATTAAGATGACCTTACTCCCCAGGCTCCTCTACTTCTTTCGCTCCCTTCCTATCCCAATCAGGAAAGATCACCTGAGAGCTTTACAGAGTAAAATACTCCAATTTATTTGGGGTAAGAAAGGATATCGTATCCCTCAGAGCACACTTTTCCTTCACAGACTCAAGGGAGGGCGGGGTCTTCCAAACCTACATAAATACTACTTGGCTGCTAGACTAGCCCAATTGTCCTCAATTTACTCACGCTATGAAAAACCAGACTGCGTGAAAATTGAAAGACAGGCCATCCCCAAACATACGCTAGACTACATACTTTGGTGCCCGACTAAATCTAGACCGTCCATCCTATCACCCACTTTATCCCACTCCTGCGCCCTTTGGGACTCCCTCCGGCACTCAACAGCCCTGGTCTCCACGGGTCGTCCCCTAGCTCACCTGTTCCACAACCCTGACTTTCCACCGGAACTTGACATCTCAGCATTCAAATGGTGGCTGGACAAAGGGCTATACCGGATAGGGCACTTCTTCACCCCCAAAGACCAATCACCCTCAAATTCTGTATCAAACACCTGGACCTCCCGGAATCGGAACGATTCCGCTTTTACCAAATCGCCCACTTTCTCCACACTATTTGGCAGGAGAAACCGCTTCTCCCTAAATTTACTGTATACGAACAATGGTGCGGACAAGCCATGGAGCAGAGGGGAGGCATATCAGTAATATATTCGGCCCTCACTTGCCCTATGGACAAAACCACATATATATATGAAGGCTTGGGAGGCTGACTTCCGATGCTGCAGGGACATAGAGATTTGGCAAGCAGCCCTAACTAAATCCTTTAAGGGGATCCAGAACATCTCCTTGAGGGAGGCAAGCATCAAATTGATAACTAGATGGTACCTGACCCCTACCAGGTTGGCAGCAATCTATCCCTCAGCGAACCCCTTATGTTTCAGAGGTTGCCAACACCTGGGCACAATGGCCCACATTTGGTGGGAATGCCCCAAAATACGCACTTTTTGGAGAAAAGTTTTCTCTATGATTTACAAGGTGACGACTTGCCAGATCCCTAGGTCCCCAGAGGTGGCTATTCTCAACGCTAACCTATCTGGAATTTCTAAGGCTACACAAACACTGATCAACTTTATATTACTGGGCACCAAAATCTCCATTGCCAAAGCCTGGAAACAGCCGAGGCCCTCGTTCAACGCAGTAAAAAGGAAGGTTTCATGGATTATGGCCCAAGAAAAACTTTCTAGCATCCTGACAAACACCTCCCCGAAATTCCAAACAATATGGGAACCTTGGGCCCAATATATGGGAACCTCCCTCATACCAGGGCTTCAGGTGCGCAACAACTCCTAACCCACACCTAGACGAATTCATCCTTCAGTAATATTAGAGGTACACAGATGTACTCCTGCTCCCCCCTCACCCACCTTGAAGAACTCCTCCACCCCCCCTCCCTCCCTCCCTCCCTCCCTCCTCACTCTTCTCTCCCTCTCTTTCAACTCTTCTTCCTGTCTTCTACCTCACATCAGCTAGCTTACTGGTGGCAATTCAATATGAAGCTACCATACGGTAAACTACCTAGCTTACGGGGATTCATACTTCCTCAATACTCCTGATGGCTTCACCCTAATGGGAAAAGGAGAAGTACGGAGATTTCCCCACCTGGCACAGCTAGATCCCGTCAAGGGTGCTGGGGTAGGGGAAAAATCCAGTGATGTTTTAGGGAATATACATGGAGACTGATTATTTAGAGCAAAGATACGGATATATATCAGGTTGACCCCAACAACAGCCTTTTAGGATGAGATACCGTATGTTATATTTTACTATCCTTCTCGAATTGTAACCTTTATGTCTCATGTTAGAGGAGGCGTTCCCTCCTGTACATTCACATATGTCAATGCATAAACTGTATGACGTAATTGAAAATAAAAACATATTGAAAGCAAATACCAGCGTCCGCAAATTCTTGTCTCGCAAGTTCCCGCATTCGTAATTGCGTGCTCCAGAGTTTCGAAGTCCGTGTTACCGATTCGTAGTTCGTACCACACGTCTGGCTCGGCTGTCGCAGGTAGGGTCCCATCGGACTTTTGTTTTCACGCATTGTTAGATATCATGTCACTAAACCGTGATATCAAACTTTCGAATCACTCGCAAATTTCACAACGTAACCGCTATGCATACCACTCGCACCATCGTTGTTACCATTTCTCGTTAGTTGAAAAACCACCGTGACGTAGACGTCGCTTCATTTCAGGCATGTCTAAATTGTTACCACGCGTCAGTAGACAACCGTTGTGAATCACAATTTTGCAATTTCTTATCGACGTCAGTTCGATACCAAGTCATTTCTCATTTCAGAACATTTCTAAACATTTCTAACATTTCAAACCATTTCGAATCATTTCATTCATTTCAGTCACGTACCGCGCTCCGATTCGAATCCAGTCGCATCTAAAGATGGTGTGCCCCAGTGATTACGGCCTCATTTCAGTACATGCTCCAGAGTCACGTTCATTGTCAGTCGCTCGTCACGACTCACCGATTCGTACCTCTGTCATGGTTATCATTTCACTACCACGTATCACGTTCCGATACGAATTCAGTCGCATGGAAATGCACCGATTCATCTCAGCGTGCCCCAGGTATTGGCCACATTTCAGTACATGCTCCGGAGTCTCATTCGCAGTCAGCTGCAACAGCGGCATGATCGATTCGCGCCTCTGTCATGGCAACAACTGTTATACCTGCACTTACCGCGCTCCGGTTCGAATCTAGTCGCATCTTCGATGCACCGATTCGTTACAGCGTGCCCCAGGGCTCGGCCTCATTTCTGAACATGCTCCAGAGTCCGGATCGTAGCTAGTCACAGACATCGGGCGACCGATTCGCATCTCTGTCATGAGAATTAATTTCACTCCCACATATTGCATCACCGTTTCGAAACCAGTCGCATCCACGATGCACCGATTCGTCACGGAATGCCCCAGTTGTTTTGGCTGTATCCATACCTATACCAGAGCTCGGTTCGTTGCCAGTCGCAAATGCGGCACAACCAATTCGAGCCTCGGTCAAGGTGAAACATTTCTGTTTCATATTGCGCCCTGATTCGAATTCAGATGCATCAAACATGCACCGATTCGTCCCGGTGTGCACCAATGTTTTTTCAGTTGCCTCATTTCAGTACATGCTCCAGAGCCCGGTTTGCGGTCGATTGCAGTCACGGCAGGACCAAGCCGGACCTCTGTCATGGCAAGAGATTTCACTCATTTCATAATCAAGGCAAACATTTCAAATCATTTCGTTGTCACTAGATTGCAAATCACCTTACAAGTTACTGCTTCAAGTTAGCCAGCAAAACCTTCACGAGTTATCACCTTTCATTTAAAACGCACTCACGGCACACTGATTGTGCCTCTGTCATGGCATAGACATTTCACCAATTCTATTTTAATTTCATGCATCTGTCCCTTAAATACATTACAAGTCACTTTTCAAGTCAGGTAGTCAGACCCTTCACTGGTTGTCATCTGTCATTTTTTCCAGGTCAGTCAAAGTTCAAGAAAAAAAAAAAAGAAAAAAAAAAAAAAAGCCACACCCTGTCTTCCTTTGAAGTTCAGACATGGTCCCAATTCATTGCTTAAAACCTTCACCTCACTACTATCCCCCCTTATAGTCGCACAATCCGATTTATGTTGGTATCATTTCATACACTTTACAAACTGATTTGTTTCAGGAGTCATTATATACAACACACAAAGATTCGTATCAGATTAATTTCATACACCTTACAACCAGTTCACATCGGACTAAATTTCATAAAAAAAAAAAAAAAGCACAAACTCCCCGCAATCGTTGCAAGCACGCATCCAAGCACAAACTTCTTGCATTTGTTGAAAGCACACGTCGAAACATAACTTCTTGCAATCATGGCAAGCACACATCCAAGCACATCTTGCAATCGTTGCAAGTACGCATCCAAACATATCTTCTTGCAATCGTTGCAAGTGCACACCCAAGCACAACTTCTTGCAATCGTTGCAAGTACGCATCCAAACATAACTTCTTGCAATCGTTGCAAGTACGCATCCAAACATAACTTCTTGCAATCGTTGCAAGCGCACATCCAAGCACAACTCCTTGCAATCGTTGCAAGTACACACCCAAACATAACTTCTTGCAATCGTTGCAAGCACGCCCAAGCACAATTTCCTGCAATAATTTCAAACACGCAACCAATCATAAACTTCTTGCAAACATTTCAGGCATGCATTTAAGCATAACTTCTCGCAATCATTGCAAGTACGCATCCAATTACAACTTCTCGCAATCGTTGCAAGCACACATCCAAGCATAACTCTTGCAGTCTTTGCGAGCACGGGCAGTAATACGTATTTCTCACAGTCACTACAAACACATCTTCAGCGACATAAACCCCCTTGCAATCATTGCAAGCACACATTTAAGCACAACTCTTACAGTCATTACAAAACACACATCTTAGCATAACTTCTTGCAAACATTGCAAACATACACCCAAGCATAACTTTCTGCAATCATTGCAAACACGCATCTAGTCACAAACCTCTTGCAATTGTTGCAAGCACACATCTAAGCATAACTTCTTTCAATCATTGCACACACGTATCCAAACATAACTTCTCGCAATCATTGCAAACACGCATCCAAGCATAACTCCTGGCAGTCCGTGCAAGCACATACAGTAATACGGACTTCTCACAATCACTGCGAATACATCTCTATTGACACAAACTCCTTTGCAATCGTTGCAAGCACGTATTTAAGCACAACTCTTGCAATCATTGCAGGCCTCGCATCTTAGCATGACTTCTTACAATAAGTACAAAACACATTCCCAGTGGCACACAATCAGTCACACATGATTCTTCAGTGGCACTTAATCAGCCAGTTGTCTCCAGTGGCATCTATATACGATCCACTCGTCATTTCTGTATCATTTCTTGCTTAGGTCAGTTGACTTCAGGTTCAATCCCACACCAGGTATTGTATTACCACACACAGCTGGCTCCTTCTCATAACAGCATCAGGCTATACCTAGCCAACATCCAGCATTTCCTGTCCGTACAGGACCCCAGAGAGCCGTCTGTGTCTACGGCCCATACAGTAAGATCCCTTCTACGTGGCATCCAGAAGCATCAGCCCATAGCTAATGGCAACACTTGCCCATCACAACTGCCATCTTTACGGACATGTCACAAACCTCACACATTCCCCAGTCTAGTCATCCTAGCAGCCATCTACCTGGCCTTCTGTGGTTTTCTATGGCCTAACAAATTCACTTTACTGGCACTAGCAGCCAGGTACTACGTAGACACCACTTGACTCGCTGGAAAAACCATTACGTCTTTCAGCTTGTGGTCTCCAAAACTCAACCAACCGGAACCGAGGTCTACAATAACCTCTTCCGAACTAACTCCATGCAGGCCAGCCTCCCCCCTTGACAAGCAGACCCTCATCAGGCCAGTTCCCCAAGACTTCACCCATACACGGGTGTGTACTAAGAAGCAGCTTCAGTCTTTCCCGGGAATGCTCAAGTTTGCAATACAAGTCATTTCCCCAGGATCGATATTCTGTGTCTTCCTCTCCCACACACAGGACCCCTTGTAGATCCTTAATTGAAACGCCCGGCGGTAGCAGACCTATCAATGCCGGAAAGTCCCGTACTACGTAGATTGGTATATCAATGTTTATACCATCCATGTCGCCCTCATCACTCCAGGTAGTGACAGATGCCACAGCCTCCACAGGCTTCCTTGCAAATTTTGGCCAACATTGGTTTACAAGAACATGGCCTCCAGAGACACTCCAAACCCTGTGTTTACATGGACTTCCTCCCTCTTCAAGCTATACCCGGTCATGGTAACCGTTCAACTGTAGGGTCATATCTGGACAGGACAGGCCGGGGCTTTCACCACCGACAACCGGTCCGAGGCGATCTTCATGTTTACTATCTTTACTAGTTTGCCATTTGGCCTTCTCCCCAGTTTGACCATATAAGCAGCCATTAACTTAGCCTACTACGGGTTCTGGTGGCCCAGCAAGTTCACCCGCAGCGATCCCGCAGGCCAAGTTCTGAGTAGTTGGCTCTCCACCAACACCATTTCTTCACCTTGCAGCGTCTAAAACCCAGCAATCAAGCCCCACGATAGACATCCATCTCCATAAAATAAACAACGTTCGGTGTCCTGTAACCATACTCGACTGCCTACTGTTACTCCTACCGGTACATTCAAACTCTAGTCCCCTACTACCTTTTCAGGCAAACCCTTGAGTAACTGCCAGTTCATCAAACACCTGGGGGTTCTTCTACGCAGTCTACACCTCGACCCCAGTCAGTACTCCGGTCAATCTTCAGTATCGGGGCAGACTTGGCAGCATTTCGGCATAGGTCCCAGACCACATCATTAAGAGATTTAGCAGGGGAAACTCTGAATAGCTCGCCCGGTACATCCCCACTCAGGTGGAAACGGCACAGGCATTCACCAAACTAGCTCAATAAACAAATATAAATACAATAAAACTACACCCTACCTAAATGTTTTTGCCCCCTTATTTTGGCATACCGGCCATTAGACCAAGGCACACTTTCAGGTCCATTTCATATGGTAAGTCCACACTTCCAGGTCTATTTCCGATGGTAAGTCTTATGTTGATTATAAATGTTATCTATGTCCATATCGGAAATAGGGCTCCAACCATAAGTAGGAAGGCCAGTATGGTGGCCTGAATTTATGGGAGGAGCCCGGGGGGTATTTAAGCAGCCCGCTCACCTGTGGTGCTTGTCGGTTTCCTGCGCGCGATACCCACCCTCCCATCCCCATTTCACAGCATTTCTCAACTATTCATTCAGGACGTAAAGTCAAGGAAACTGAAAGAGAAGTCTCAGAACAAGTTAAGGGTTTTACTATGAAAGATTTCCGAGCCCTGAGAGACCTAATGATTCTATACGATGAGGGTATGATAGACCTTGATCCCCCACTTGATGCAACAGATGACACTTCTGAATTTAGTATGCGCACAGTGAAAAGATTTAAGCCTAAATCACATAATTTTTCCAGAATTATCAGTATGTCCAAATGTCTGGATGTTTCTTCGGAAATCCATTAGGGCTCTCAAGAATGTGCAATGGCTATCTTTCTCTTGTCTATCTTCTTCTAATCTTTCTGACTCACAACAGCTCGCACTGCAGCAGCTCAAAACACAACCACAAATAGTCATTAAACCATCAGATAAAGGTGGTAACATCGTTTTGATGTCCCACCTAGAATACCAACATACGTGTTATGTCATATTAGACAATAGGGAATGGTACCGCCCTATTGATTCACAAATGGTCTCTTCATTTGAGAGTGAGTTTCGAGAACTATGTACCCAGGCCCACATGAAAGTACTAATAGACAAAGACACCTTGGAGTATCTGGTTAATCCCTACCCGCGGACGCCCACGTTCTACACTCTACCTAAGGTCCATAAAAATGTAAATTGTCCACCAGGAAGACCTACAGTATCATTTCTGGCATTGGATCTCTATCTGAATGTGCAAGTAGATATGTTGATTCATTTCTTCTTCCACACGTAACTAGTCTGCCATCCTTCATCAAGGATACACCTGATTTACTCAGACATGTGAAGGGTACTCATGTCCCTCCGGGCTCCCTGCTTATTGTCAGTTATATAGAATCTTTGTATTTGAGTATTTCGCACGAGCAGGGCGTGCAAATGGCTGAGTCCTTCCTCATGGAGGAAGATAGACATTCCTGGCCACTCAACCATTTCGTCTTGGATTTGCTTACTTTTAATTTGACTAAAAACTACTTCGTTTTCATGGACCAACTGTTTTTGCAGGTTCAGGGAGTAGTCATGGGCACATGTTGCACTCCATCCTACACCAATCTCTATCTAGGGGATGGGAGAGAGAGGTTTTCCCCAGCGATATATATATATATATATATATATATATATATATATATATACGTGCCCTGGCTCCCCTGCATCCTCTGCTGGTTTAGGTATATTTATGACCTGTTGGTCATCTGGACAGACACAGAGAGGGACCTACATGCGTTTATTGATCAATTGAATTAGAATTGTTACAACTTAAAATTTACTTACACAGTAAGTGAGTCAAAAATATGCTTTCTTGACCTCAACATTTACATTGACCCAGAGGGTTATATACAATCTGATCTCTATCTCAAGCTGAGTGCCAGCAATACCCTACTTCATGCCAGCACCTCGCATACGAGCTCACTAATTCGGAGTATCCCATACGCCCAGTATCTCCGTTTGTGAAAGGAACTGTACTTCCGATGTAGATTTATAAAGACAGGCAGATCTACCGCGTGAGAGTTTACTAGCACGAGGGTATTCTCACATACTCCTGAGACACTCTTACAATAGAGCATGGACAAAAACAAGAGGGTCCTTGTTGTACAATACTCCATCCAAATGTGGCTCCCAAACTGTGGGTTTGGTTACAAGTTTCACTACTCATGAACCACAATTGTGGACATTAATCGCAAAAAACTGGCATTTCCTCACTGAGGATTATACCATCTCTAAATATGTAAGATCCACCCCAGAGCTGATCTTTAGATGAGCAACCACCTTAAGAGAACAACTCACTTCTAGTCATTATGTGCCACATAAAGACAGTAATTCTTCACCACGGGCACCTATTGGTGTGGCAGTTGTCCACGCTGTCCCTGGAATAAGGAGAGCCAGGGCATTAGATTACGGTCATTGGCATAGGTCTAGGTCTTAGGGGTGTACTCACTTTTGTTGCCAGCAGTTTAGACATTAATGGCTGTGTGCTGAGTTATTTTGAGGGAACAGCAAATTTACACTGTTATACAAGCTGTACACTCACTACTTTACATTGTAGCAAAGTGTAATTTAAGTGTTGTCACATGAAAAGATATAATAAAATATTTACAAAAATGTGAGGGGTGGATCAATGGCTAGTCCTAAAGATAAGGAGTTGGTTGCAGCACACAGCCTATCGCGCTGGGGGAAAGATAGATAAAGCAGGGAACGTATATAAATTTAATAAAATGCGACACCTATCCCATAAAAATTTTTTTTGCAAGGCTGACATCACTGCATGTGTGAGCGGACAAGGGAAGCCACTGCACATGCGCACCTTGCCGAGGCTCCAGGGCCTACAAGGACCAGGAGACTTAGCGGCAGTGTCAAGTGTCACGTGTGTAAACACGCTCCAGACACGGCGCTGTACTGTGGAGCCACTGAGCGGCGGCAGCACAGTACACTGGAGATGGAGCGATCATGAGATCACCAGGCGTCAGTGGCGTAAAGCGGGCAATTGCTAAAATGCAATGCCCTTGGGTGTCCATACAGCCAGGGTATCCCCAAAGGCCTAGACACCAGCACCAGAGTGGACCCGCACCGCCCGTTAGGACCCAACAAGGAGGTCATAAGGGGCTGCTGTGGAAAGCCCTACAGGGCGGGGAGGGGGAAAAAAAGAGAGAGGAGGGGAGATGGCACACGATGGCACAAGAGATCCCATGGGCGCACAGTGGGTGAAATGACTTGCATGCTTATTATTTTATTATTTTAGGATGTTTTGCCATTTATTGATGTTTTCACATATGTATATGCAATTTTGTAATTTGCGAGCTGTCAGACCTGCCTTCATTGGGTAACACGCTGTGGATATGAAGCCCCTCCCCCCTTCTTTCGCCTAGTGTGTGCGGGCGTTTTGGGGTTTCATAATGGTCCTACGATTGTTCCCACCTGCTCTCATTTCACCCACTGTGCGCCCATGGGATCTCTTGTGCCATCGTGCCATCGGCCTCCCTATGTTCTCTTTATTTCTTTTTTTTTATTTAAAAAATACTTTATTGTTGAATAAAGAGTAACATTGAGACAAAGTGTCACAAATGCAGGGGTGTAGTAGGGTATAAAACAGAGAAATAATAATTGTCAATCGTTTTCACAACGCGAACAGGGAATGGGTTATCTACTTCATGTATGATAGGTTAGAAGGAGAACTTAATGCATGGAACAGATATGTGATATAGACTGCGAATCGTAATATTTCAGCTGTAAATTGCCTAATCGCCCAGGCACCCCTGATGGGAACAATCTGTGCCATAGGCTACCACGCACTGGTTGCTGAAAATAACAGAGTATACTCACGGAGAGGAGAAAATTGTGACTTAAAAATTGTCACTACCAAAACCTTGAGACGTTCTCAACAATTAACAAAAGGGCAAGAAGCCTGCACTGTAGGGCGTGAACTTTAGGTTCTGTGAATAGACAGTAGCATATTGAGGTGGAAATTAGGAGAATGTTACAGCCATAGCCCATGTTCCCATCACCTAGCGCCAATGGGGTTAACGGGGAAGGGGACAGAAAAAAGGGGAAGGGGATAGACAGGTTGGAGTGGAAGGGGGAAGCAGTCAGGAAGAAGGGAGAAGGGGTTTAGGTGCAGCTCATTGAGAGCTAGGCATTGAAGAAAGGTTGAAATCAGGAGGGCTGCCAGAGAGGGTAGATGGCTCGGGGCCTAAGCGCCTATAGAGAGATGCCGATATGATGGGCCCAGGGTTCCCAAATGCATTTGAAAGTTTCAAGTTTGTCCTGAATACTGTTAGAAGTTTTCTCTTGGAAAATAATCCAGGAAATGTTTTGTTTGGTTAAGTGAAAAGAAACTGAGGGGGACTTCTAGGCCCGTGCTATCATTATTTTAGCTCCAAGGAACATGAAGTGAATCAGTATTTAGGTATATTTCGTGATTTTGGGAATCCTCTGGTTTAGAAGGGCTATTGTTGGGTGGTTGACCATTGTCCCGGTAATTTTACAAATTAGGTTAAAGATTTTATTCCAATAACCTCTGATCCTGGGGCATTGCCAAACAACATGGAGGAGAGTGCCCAAGTGACCGCAACCTCCGAAGCAAAGGGGCGATGACTGTGGGAAAAATTGAATTAGTCGAGTCGGAACCAGGTACCAGCGGGAGATGACCTTGAGGTTTGCTTCAATCAGGGAGATATTAAGGATCCCCTTGTAGGCTCTAGCGAAGTGAGAATTGTCTAGGTCCCACTCAAACTCAAGGTCACATTCCCAGCTGAGCATGTAAGGCGCTTTCACCAATGGTTCAGCTAATGCTGAGTATATCAGGAAAATTCCCCCCCTCACATCCATGGTCGTGGAGCACCATTGTTCATATGAAGTAACCGCTAGGGGGAGAGTGTCTCTGGATGAGAAAATGTGTAAGAAGTGTAATATTTGGTGGAAGCGAAATTTTTCGGAGGGAGGCACTTCTAGTTTTGCAATGCAGTACCCAAGTTTTAGGGGCCATTGGAGTTAAAGAAGTGCTCAATTCCGTAGAGGCCTTTATCAAGCCACCATTAAAAGGCCTTAATGTCCAATCCCGTGGGGAATTGGGGGTTGTGAAAAATGTGAGCCAAGGGGTGCCACCAAGACGTTATGGAGTTCAGATTATGTAGGGAAATGCATAGGGCTATCGAGTGGGATAGTGTGGGGGAAAGGATAGGGGGCTTAGATTTAGGGGGGAAGTCTATGGTATAGTTTGAAACTGCTTGTTTTTCAATACCCACCCAGTCTGGTTTAGGGCCCTTGGAATATATGGTTTATAATTGGGTTAATTATGCCGCCTGGTAATACCACCAGAGGTTAGGCAGTCCTAGGCCTCTCTTCTGTCTGGGTCGAAAGAGAGTCTGTTTAGGGAGTCGGTGACTTGATTTGCCCCAGGTAAAGCGGATTATTGCCGATTGGAGGTTATTAATGTGGAGTTTGGGGACTGGTATGGGAAGGGAATAGAAGAGATAAAGAATCCTGGGAAGGAGGGTCATTTTGACAGCGTTCACTCTGCCTAGCCAGGACAGTTTATACAAAGACCACTGGTCCAGGTCTGTCTTAAGTTTCTTGTACATGGGCGGATAATTGTTTTTATAAAGTTGGTCTATAGTGGCCATAAGGTGAACACCTAGGTAGGGGATGGAGGGGGTAGTCCAGGTAAATGGGAAGTGATCCTTTAATATGTCTACCAGGAGCAATGGTATCGAGATATTTGGACATATTGACCTGCAGTCCTGAGGCCTGGCCAAACTCGTTGAGAAGCTGTAAGACGTTAGGGGTTGAGATGAGGGGAGAGGTAATAAAAAGGACGATGCCATCCGCAAAAAGTGCAAATTTGTGTGTTGAGGGGCCACAGTTGACTCAATAAATATCTGGGTGACCTCTTATAGCTATGGCTAAAGTTTCTATTGCCATGGCAAAGAGGAGGGGGGAAAGGGGGCAGCCTTGTGGTGTTCCTTTAGTGATAGGGAATGAGTCAGAGAGGTGTCCTTGAAGTCTGATCTGAGCTTTGGGTAGGGAATATAGGGCCTTTAATGAGGTGAGGAATTGTGGGCCGAAGCCCCACTTTTCAAGGGTAGAAAAAAGATAAGGCCAGGTGACAGTATCGAAGGCCTTCTGGAGGTCTATGGACAAGAGGAAGCCTTCCTGGGAGGGTTTTGTATGTATAATCAGAAAGGATATTCAGCGCTGACCAAGGATGACACAAATAATTAAATAATAGCTATGTGTTCCCCCTGAAGCAGTCACTTTGGAACCAATGAAACGAATCAGGGATCATGCATACATGTATACATTCATACATACAGTGCCTTGCAATAGTATTCACCCCCTTGGCTTTTCACCTATTTTGTTACATTACAGCCTTTAGTTCAATGTTTTTTTAATTATATGTGATGGATCAGAACACAATAGTCTAAGTTGGTGAAGTAAAATTAGAAAAATATATTCATAAAACAATTTTTCACATATAAAAAAAAATGATAATTGGCATGTGCCTATGTATTCACCCCCTTTGTTATGAAGCCCATAAAAAGCTCTGGTTCAACCAATTACCTTCAGAAGTCACATAATTCATGAAATGATATCCACCTGTGTGCAATCTAAGTGTCACATGGTCTGTCATTACATATACACACTTTTTTGAAAGTGGTGCCTATGCAAGTGGCACCACTAACCAAACACTGCCATGAAGACCAAGGAACTCTCCAAATTAGTAAGGGACAATGTTGTTGAGACGTACAAGTCAGGGTTAGGTTATAAAAAAATATCCAAATCTTTGATGATCCCTAGGAGCACCCTCAAATCTATCATAAGTAAATGGAAAGAACATGGCACAACAGCAAACTTGCCAAGAGACAGCCGCACAGCAAAACTCATGGACAGGGCAAGGAGGGCATTAATCAGAGAGGCAGCACAGAGACCTAAGGTAACCCTGGAGGAGCTGCAGAGTTCCACAGCAGAGACTGGAGTATCTGTACATAGGACGACAATAAGCCGTACGTTCATAGAGTTGGGCTTTATGGCAGACTGGCCAGAAGAAAGCCATTACTTTCAGCAAAAAACAAAATGGCATGTTTTGAGTTTGGGAAAAGGCATGTGGGAGACTCCCAAAATGTATGGAGGAAGGTGCTCTGGTCTGATGAGACTAAAATTAAACTTTTTGGCCATCAAAGAAAATGCTGTTTGGCACAAACCCAACACATCACATCACCCAAAGAACACCATTCCCACAGTGAAACATGGTGGTGGCAGCATCATGCTGTGGGGATGTTTTTCAGCAGTCGGGACTGGGAAACTGGTCTGAGTTGAGGGAAAGATGGATGGTGCTAAATACAAGGATATTCTTGAGCAAAACCTGTACCACTCTGTGTGTGATTTGAGCCTAGGATGGAGGTTCACCTTCCAGCAGGACAATGACCCCAAACACACTGCTAAAGCAACACTTGAGTGGTTTAAGGGAAAAATGTAAATGTGTTGGAATGGCCTAGTCAAAGCCCAGACCTCAATACAATAGAAAATCTGTGGTCAGACTTAAAGATTGCTGTTCACAAGTGCAAACCATCCAACTTGAAGGAGCTGGAGCAGTTTTGCGAGGAGGAATGGGCAAAAATCCCAGTGGTAAGATGTGGCAAGCTCATAGAGACTTATCCAAAGCAACTTGGAGCTGTGATAGCCACAAAAGGTGGCTCTACAAAGTATTGACTTTAGGGGGTGAATAGTTATGCAGGTTGACTTTTTTTTATTTTGTCCTATTTGTTGTTTTCTTCACAATAAAAAAAACATCTTCAAAGTTGTGGACTTGTTCTGTAAATTAAATGGTGCAAATCCTCAAACAATCCATGTTAATTCCAGGTTGTGAGGCAACAAAACACGAAAAATGCCAAGGGGGTGAATAGTTTTGCAAAGCACTGGACAGTGCATTCGGTGGTGTACAGTATACAATACACTTCAGGCAGTGTGTGTGTATATATATATATATATAGATATACAGTGTATATCTATCTATCTATCTATCTATCTATCTATCTATCTATCTATCTATCTATCTATCTATCTATCTATCTATCTATCTATCTATCTATCTATCTATCTATCTATCTATCTATCTATATTTTACTCTGCATTCTGTGTAGACTATATATACAGTGCATTTGGCGGTGTACAGTTTCTAATACAGTGCAGGCGGTGTACACAGTATAAAATACAGAATGTACAGTTTTGAATACACTTTAGGTGGTGTACACAGTATATAATACAGTGCAGCCAGTGTACAGTTTCTAATACAGTGCAGGCGGTGTACACAGTATATAATACAGTGCAGCCGGTGTACAGTTTCTAATACAGTGCAGGCGGTGTACACAGTATACAGTATCTCACAAAAGTGAGTACACCCCTCACATTTTTGTAAATATTTTATTCTATCTTTTCATGTGACAACACTGAAGAAATGACACTTTACTACAATGTGAAATAGTGAGTGTATAGCTTGTATAACAGTGTAAATTTGCTGTCCCCTCAAAATAACTCAACACAGCCATTAATGTCTAAACCGCTGGCAACAAAAGTGAGTACACCCCTAAGTGAAAATGTCCAATTTGGGCCCAATTAGCCATTTTCCCTCCCCGGTGTCATGTGACTCATTAGTGTTACAAGGTCTCAGGTGTGAATGGGGAGCAGGTATGTTAAATTTGGTTATCGCTCTCACTCTCTCATACTGGTCACTGGAAGTTCAACATGATTGCCAAGACCCTGAAACTGAGCTGCAGCATGGAGGCCAAGTCAATACAGTGGTTTACTAGGACAGGTTCCACTCAGAACAGGCCTCGCCATGGTCGACCCAGAGGTTGTCCTTGGGAAATAGACATATGAGTGCTGCCAGCATTGCTGCAATGTTGAAGGGGTGGGGGGTCAGCCGGTCAGTGCTCAGACCATATGCCACACACTGCATCAAATTGGTCTGCATGGCTGTCATTCTTAGAAGGAAGCCTCTTCTAAAGATGATGCACAAGAAAGCCCCCAAACAGTTTGCTGAAGACAAGCAGACTAAGGACAGACTAAGGACATGGATTACTGGAACCATGTCCTGTGGCCTGATGAGACCAAGATAAACTTATTTGGTTCAGATGGTGTCAAGTGTGTGTGGCGGCAACCAGCTGAGAAGTACAAAGACAAGTGTGTCTTTTCTACATTCAAGCATGGTGGTGGGAGTGTCATGGTCTGGGGCTGCATGAGTGGAGTGCTGCTGGCACTGGGGAGCTACAGTTCATTGAGGGAACCATGAATGCCAACATGTACTGTGACATACTGAAGCAGAGCATGATTCCCTCCCTTCAGAGACTAGGCCGTAGGGCAGTATTCCCACATGATAACGACCACAAACACACCTTCAAGACGACCACTGCCTTGCTAAAGAAGCTGAGGGTAAAGGTGATGGACTGGCCAAGTATGTCTCCAGACTTAAACCCTATTAAGCATCTGGGCGGCATCCTCAAGTGGAAGGTGAAGGAGCCCAAGGTCTCTAACATCCACCAGCTCCGTGATGTCGTCATGGAGGAGTGGAAGAAGACTCCAGTGGCAACCTGTGAAGCTCTGGTGAACTCCATGCCCAAGAGGGTTAAGGCAGTGCTGGGAAATAATGGTGGTCACACAAAATATTGACACTTTGGGCCCATTTTAGACATTTTCACTCAGGGGTGTACTCACTTTTGTTGCCAGAGGTTTAGACGTTAATGGCTGTGTGTTGAGTTATTTTGAGGGGACAGCAAATTTTTACTGTTATACAAGCTGTACTTTACACTGCACTACTTTACATTGTAGAAAAGTGTAATTTCTTCAGTGTTGTCACATGAAAAGATAGAATAAAATATTTACAAAAATGTGAGGGGTGTACTCACTTTTGGGAGCTACTGTATATACAGTGCATACAGTTTCTAATACACTTCAGGTGGTGTAAACAGTATATAATGCAGTGCAGGCGGTGTACAGTTTCTAATACAGTGCAGGCGGTGTACACAGTATATAATACAGTGTGTACAGTTTCTAATACACTTCAGGCGGTGTACACAGTATATAATACAGTGCAGCCAGTGTACAGTTTCTAATACAGCGTAGTGCGGTGTTAAAAAATAAAACCCTATATCCGGAAAGCCACCAAGGAGAGGCAGACGCTCACAAGCCACTAAAAGGGGCCAAGCAGCCTTTGTGTCTACAGTGAACAGTGGTGGTCATGGACATCCTCTGCTGCTGGCCATGTTATTGAGCCACAACATGCAGAAGAGTTGGTGGAGTGGATAATGAAGTTGTCCTCATCCTCCTCATCCTCTGTCACCCAGGTCATAGTAGTTTGCAGGGATGAGCTGAACACCCCCCGGTTCGGTTCTCAGCAGAACATGCGAACAGGCAAAAAATGTGTTCGAACACACAAACACCGTTAAAGTCTATGGGACATGAACATGAATAATCAAAAGTGCTAATTTTAAAGGCTTAAATGCAAGTTATTGTCATAAAAAGTGTTTGGGGACTTGGGTCCTGCCCTAGGGGACATGTATCAATGCAACAAAAAAAGTGAAAAATTTAAAAGTGAAATATTCCTTTAAATTTCATACTATATTTCATATAGAATGCCTGTAAAGTGGCGCAAGTTTCCTGTGTTTAGAACAGTCTGAGAGCAAAATTACATTTCTAAGGCAAAAAAAATCATTTAAAAGTACTCGCGGCTATAATGAATTGCCGGTCCCGGCAATACACATAAAAGTTCATTGATAAAAACGGCATGGGTAGCCCCCACAGTCCATTAACAGGCCCTTTGGGTCTGGTATAAATATTAAGGGGAACCCTGCGCCAAAATTTAAAAAAAAATGGCGTGGGGTCCCCCCAAAAATCCATACCAGACCCTTATCCAAGCACGCAACCTGGCAGGCTGTAGGAAAAGAGGGGGGAGGAGAGAACGCCCCCCCTCCTGAACCGTACCAAGCCACATGCAATCAACATGGGGAGGATGTCCCCATGTTGATGGGGACAAGGGCCTCATCCCCACAACCCTTGCCCGGTGGTTGTGGGGGTCTGGGGGCGGGGGGCTTATTGGAATCTGGAAGCCACCTTTAACAAAGGGACTCCCAGATCCCCCCCCTGTGTGAATTGGTAATGGGGTACAAGTACCCCTACCATTTCAAAAAAAGGTGTGTCATGGATCTGCAACCTAAGGGTTAACTTAGTCCAGGCTGATTTCAGTGATTGGCAGCAGGCTGCCTTATTTAAACACCTCAGCAGCTCTGTGTCCTTGCTGTTTGATCTGCAGCTCTGTGTATGTGTTTCCTGAAGATCTGATATCTGCTCCTGTTTGACCCGGCTTGTTTTGAGACTGTTCCTGTTATCCGCCTGCACCTGACCTTTGGCTTGTTTGATGATTCCTTCTGCCTGCTCCTCTTGTACCTTTGTTGTCAGCCTGATTATTGACCTGGCCTGCCTGACGTTCCAAGACTCTCCTCCAGTCTGCTATACTTACCTACTGCAGCCATTCAGCTTCAGTCCCAGTTTGCTTACCTGTCTGCTAATCCATCCAGTCTGCTCACCTGTCTGCTGATCCATCCAGTCTGCTCACCTGTCTGCTGATCCATCCAGTCTGCTCCCCTGTCTGCTGATCCATTCAGTCTGCTCACCTGCCTGCTGATCCATCCAGTCTGCTCACCTGCCTGCTGATCCATCCAGTCTGCTCACCTGCCTGCTGATCCATCCAGCCTGCTTACCTGTCTGCTGATCCATCCAGTTTGCTCACCTGTCTGCTGATCCATCCAGTCTGCTCACCTGTCTGCTGATCCATCCAGCCTGCTGGTTCTGTCTGCTGTGCCGGCCATCTGACCCATCTGCTGTTGATCCTGCCAGGCACTCATACCATTCTGCACTCCCGTGCCACATGTCTGCTCTACCAGGGGCTGCAAGTCAGATACGTATGGGAAGCCTTCCTCTGCACTATCGGGCTCATCAGTCAGGTACGTGAGAACTTGACAGTATCAAACAGCCATGTCTGAGCCAGAGCGAGGAACCTCCCCCATGGAAGAACTGTGCCGACACCTGGCAGGTTTGAAACAAGCTGTTAAAGATCTACGCGAGGGATATACTCGGCTGGAAGAATGAGTTCAAATTCTGTCATCTCCCGCCAACCCTCAAAGCTCTACCTCAGCTGGTATCTCATCTGCACCTTTAGTAGTGATGTTACCACCAGAACCAAGGGTACCCACGCCCGAAAGATTTGCGGGTGAACATAGCAAATACAGAGCCTTTCGTAATGCTTGTGAATTCTATTTTGCCCTTCAACCCGCACCTTTTCTCTGGAAGCAACTAAAGTGGGTTTCGTTATCTCCCTGTTGACCGGTGAACCCCAAGTCTGGGCACATCGCCTTGTGGAACAAAAGGCCGAATCGTTAAACAACCTCACCACATTCTTTGTTGCTATGTCACAACTTTATGAGGACCCCTAGCAGACTGCCACTGCTGAGGCCGCATTACATGCACTTCAGCAAGGCCGCAGAGCGGCAGAGGACTATGTGGCCAAGCTCAGGTGTTGGAGTTCTGATACCAATTGGAACGATGCGGCCCTTCATTACCAATTTCGGATAGGACTATCTGATCCTCTAAAGGATGAACTGGCACGAGTAGGAATACTCCAATCCCTGGACGAACTTATTATTTTGTCAATTCAGATTGATCGACGTCTAAGGGAACGTCGCTCCGAAAGATCCATAGGTCAATATCGGCGAACTTGGATGCTACCTAAAGTTCCCAGTTTCTCCAGCCAGACTCCTTCCGCTCCAGTTACTCCGGCTCCGGATTCCTCAGAGCCCATGCAGTTGGGTTTGCTTCGTCCCTCTCTCACCGTGGAGGAACGACAGCGCAGGTGAATCAATAACCTCTGTATGTACTGTGGGGGACTTTGGCATTATGTGAGGTCTTGTCCTGCAAAGGTGCGTAAGTGCCTTTCAATCTCTTCAATGCATGTTCCTGTCTTACTTAACTAAGCCTCTCACATTGCTCTCCCCATCATGTTACAGCTCCCAGGAAAGAGTATCCAGGTATCGGTCATAATTGATTCCGGAGCCTGCAGCTGTTTCATAGACTTGACGTTTGCAGCCAAACACCTCATTCCACTTCAACCAAAGACCCGGAGACTAGCCGTATATCTTGCTGATGGCTCTGTCATTAAATCTGGTCCAGTCACACAGGAGGCTGTCCCTTTGCTGGCTATCATTGCTTCCCATCACCAAGAGTTTGTACGCCTGGATGCCATTTCATCACCTCTGCTAAGGTACCTTGAGTTCTTTGCGGGTAGGGGGGCCATCAATATGCCAGACAATGTGTGAAACCTTTATCAAATAAAAAAAATTAAGCAAATATTTGGTGACATTTACTGCTTGTGTTTGTTTTAGCTGACGCTGACATAAATGTGGTGAGTCCTGAAAATAGCGTGATTGTGTAACCTTATACAAAGCACTGTTGGGTGTTACTTACTAAAGGCAAAGACACTTTGCACTACAAGTGCACTTGAAACTGCACTTGTAGTGAAAAGTGGATTTGCCCTTAGGAAATAACACCCATTGTCAAAGAAAGCAGCAATTGGAGCACCACAATAGTGTTGTAGCGTTGAGACGATTATCCACACATTCTTGATTAACAATCTTTTTAATACCAGCACAATCACATGTGCATTTAGAAAAGGTTTTTAAAACAAACCAACATGTTTGTTGTATAACAATTTTTGGGGTGGCTTAAGAAAAAGTAGAAATGTCCATTTAAGACAAAACAGGCATGTTTCAAACCAAAAAGAAAGACACAAATCTTGAACTTACAAAGTTCACATTTGGTAGAACTTGAAGGCAATATCAGACATGAGTATTTAGGAACTGTGTTTGATATTGCGTTCAGATGGGGTGAAGTCACCCCAGGAAAAGCCAAATTTTGAAGATGAACACCAATTTACGAATGTCAACATGTGCTAGCTGCCATCACGGGGGATCAAGGAACGTGTTTTGGGGGAGCAACCCCTTCCCCTCAGGTACTTTATTATTGAGGAAGGGGTTGCACCCCCAAAACACGTCCATTGATCTCCCGTGATGGCAGATGGCACATGTTGATACACTGTGTACCTCTTCAAAATTTGGCTTTTCTACAATTCTTCAAAAAATTAAAAAATTGTAGCACACCATAAAAGAAAGGGATTTGGGGGGGTTTTAAACTCTCCCCAAAACATCAATGATGTTCTTATTTTTTTTTAATAACATCATTGATGTTTTTCGTGATGTTTTCCAATGCAACATTACACCCCATGATCTCCCCAATCAGGATCGGGGTACTTTCGAGGTGAAAGGATCTGGATCCACAACATCACGATCACCTAAAAAGAGAGAAACCAAAAAAAACAGGTATTATAAATATGCCGCCATCCATCTCTTACCTGAGCCTGTGGTCGCAGACACTCACCTGTTGTGGTTACTAGTTCCACCATGTCTTCTTCCTCCTCCTGCTCTTCTTGTGTTTGGGGTATTTCCCCTTCTTCCAGAGGTGGGGGGGGGTCTCTGGTCTCCTCGGATGAGGGGTGTCCTCCGAGTCTTTTCTCCCCTATGTGAAAAAAAAATGGTATACTTAGCACACAGATATTTGAGGGAAGAACTGTAAATATGAAACATTGCTTGGAAGTGGGGTACAATTGTCTATTTTGGCAGAGTTCCAAGATGTAGCATTTTTATTGTCCTTTGTCAAGCTTGAATACTTTACCTGTTTTGTACAAGCTTCACAGATGGAGACCCCTCTATAGTATACACTGGAGCACCTGTGTGGGACCCCCTAATAAAAAGGGTGTTCTTGTGTCCCACACTAGTGCTCCAGCGTCCAGATGTGAAAACTGCTGCTGAGTGTCCTCTCCTTACACAGAATCTAGTTTGCATTTAATTCTAGTAACAAACACATCTACACAACCAAATTAGTTTCATACAAGTAGGCCCTAAAAAATATGGTCAAATGCATATGGCCAAAACAATGGTGTTTTATAGGCCGAAATAAAAATGTTTGATACGAACGAATAATGTGCCCATGAACATGAAAGTTGCCGTTTTAAACTGTACAACAGTCCCTAAAAGCACATTGATCAGCCTGAACGTAATAAACACAAAAAGAATAGGAACACAGGACAACTACTTACTTTTTTGCAGCACTCTTTCTGTACTGCTCATGTTCTCTTAATTGCAGGTCCGACCACCGCTTCCT
Organism: Lithobates clamitans; assembly: GCA_037952925.1. NCBI lineage: Eukaryota > Metazoa > Chordata > Amphibia > Anura > Ranidae > Lithobates > Lithobates clamitans. The sequence continues at coordinate 9,332,252 of JBBGZY010000411.1, read as the reverse complement.
GAGCTGATCTTTCGATCGTCGTACCCTGAAATTCCGATGCAGACTCTTGACCACTTTCGCCATTATCTTGGCCTTTCTGACATTGGGGTTGGGGTAAGGTCCATACTTCCCATCATAGTCGGCCTTCTTCAGGATGTCGACCATCTCCAACATCTCCCCAAAGGACATATTTGATGCCTTAAATCTTCTCCTTCTGCATCCGGGCTTTCCTCCTCCTCGTTGCTATAATTAGCACGCACCTGTTGTGTCTCCACCATGTGCTCTTCCCCCACTGCGCCGAGCACAAGAAGGTCCAGGATTCCCAGAGATCCGGAGCAGCAGATGACATCTATGTCCCCAGGATGTGGTACTATGACAGGCTGCATTTTCTGACAGGTCAGACTGAACCCAGGTCATCACTCTCCAGTCTTTCTTCCATGCTTCCTTCCACCCCAGCTGAGGCTTCTGACGCCCAACCTGGGCCTTCCAGGCAGCAACATGTGGAGGAGCCCAGCTTGAGCCAGGTATAGCATTCCTCTAAATATTTCTGGTTGTCCAATCAATGATGTTAACTAGATGTTAGTTTGGAGTACTAATTTATGATTGTGATTGATGATGCAAAAACTAAAACCATGTCCCTTTTTCATACACAGGGAAGTCTCAGCCAGGAGGTGGCCGGGCCAAGCAGGCTGCCTGATATGCAGGTCCCTCCCCTACAACCGCAAAGACAAAGTGGCAGGAAGAGGAGTACCCTGGAGGAGGCTGCCATAGGCCTTTTTTGGAAGGCTACAGAGGCCCTGAGAACCCCCCACACTGTGGAGGAGGACTTTGCTTGCATAACTGCCTGCAAAATGCTGTAGATGGAGGAGGGCCAACGACTCCTGTGTGAGTCCTTAATTTTGGAAGCTCTCAATAAGGGGTTGAGGGGCCAAATAACATCTGCTACCCACATTTGTGACCTCACACATGGTTCTCCTCCTCCTCCAGGTCCTACTCCTCCTCCTCCTCCTCCAGGTCCTACTAGTCCTCCTCCTCCTCCAGATCCTAGTCCTCCTCCTGCCACATCTCCAACACCAGAGCCACAGCCAGGAAGGAAGCGTGGAAAGAAGACCAGAAAGTGATGACCCTGGGTCTGGCAAAAGATCCAGCCTCTTGTAGTACCACAGCCTGGGGACACAGATGTCATCTGCTGCTTTCCGGATCTCTGGGACTTCTGGACCAGACTGCACTCCCTTAGATAAGGACTCCTCAGGCCACCAATTTTGATGTTAAATAATTGATGTCTGCCCTGGGGTCCAAGGCTTCACTAATTTCAGCTGTTTCTCCAGCGTTGCCTCCCTCTTTGTTTGGTTCTGAGCCCTTAATAAAGGATTTCTTGTTTCAATTATACTCTCCTATGTGTTTTTCCTTCAAAAAGGACAGTTTGTTTGTGAGGATTCAGGTACATTTCTAAAGTACAATGTGAAATTAACAAGGGACACCAACACCAAACAATCTCCTTGAAATTAAATAATATAAGATATCAATGGTGTTGTGGTAACTTGACACACAAAACACACACAAAAATATTATGGAGTAAAACTAAAAATAACATAAAACAAAGATCAGACTTGAAAAAAATACAAAACAAAAAAAAACAGCCTTAAAAAAAAAAAAAAGAAAACAACCCAAAAATAATTTTGTCAGATGTGACAAATCCAAATATATTGAGGGAGTCCCGATAAATAATAAAGAAAGAAGTTTGTGAGAAGTCTGTGTGAATATGAGCAGCAAAACTAATTAATTCTTCTCACATTATAAAGAAGAAGAGAGTGCGCTGTATTAAACCATGTTTTACATTGCACCGTGATGAAAGTGCTGTATCCATTGCGAACGCTAATTTTACTTTCTTCTGAGCATGCGTGGCACTTTGTGCGTCGGAACTGGCCACACACAGTCGGAATTGACTCGATCAGATTTTGTTGTCGGAAAATTTCATAGCCTGCTCTCAAACTTTGTGTGTCCGAAAATCCGATGGAAAATGTCCGATGGAGCCCACACACGGTCGGAATGTCCGCCAACACGCTCCGATCGGACATTTTCTATCGGAAAATCCGACCGTGTGTACGGGGCATTACTCTGCCTTGACACAGATCCTGAATTATGCCAATCAATTCCAGTGGCATATCACGATTTTCTGGATGTGTTCAGTAAGAAGGGTGCAGAGACCCTTCCTCCCCATAGATCCTACGACTGCCCTATTAAACTGTTACCAGGGGCTGAGGTCCCCTTCGGAAGGATTTTCCCTTTAACCGAGCTTGAGTTGGGCACGCTGAAGGACTATATTGATGACAACCTTAAGAAAGGATTTATTCGCCCATCTACTTCTCCGGCTGGTGCAGGCATCTTCTTTGTTGAAAAAAAGGACCATTCACTACGCCCCTGCATAGACTATCGAGAATTAAACAAGATTACTGTCAAAAACCGTTACCCACTGCCTCTTGTGCCCGAACTGTTTCAGAGACTGGGAACCGCAGTCATCTTCACTAAACTGGATATCTGGGGAGCATACAACCTAATCCGTATTCGAGAAGGAGATGAGTGGAAGACGTACACGATTCAGGCATTTCAAATACCTAGTCATGCCTTTTGGGTTATGCAACGCACCAGCCACCTTTCAGCACTTTGTCAATGACATTTTTCGTGACTATCTGGACTTGTACGTCATTGTGTACCTGGATGACATCCTGATTTTCTTCTCCACAGTAGATGACCACTGTAGGCATGTCCGAAATGTGCTAACCCAACTCCGGCAGCATGGCCTCTACGTCAAACCGGAGAAGTGCGAATTTGAACTTCAGTGTATCCAGTTCTTAGGCCTGATAATCTCTGTTGAAGGCATCAAGATGGACCCCCAGAAAGTCACCGCCATCTTAGATTGGCGAGCTCCTGTGGACAAGAAGGGGGTTCAGCGCTTCATTGGGTTTGCCAACTTCTACCGGAAGTTTATTAGGGGGTTCTCTTCTATTATTGCCCCATTACTGAACTAATTAAACAAGGAACCCGATTCCTCTGGTCTGCCAAAGCGCAATCGGCATTTGAAGCCCTCAAAAAACTGTTCACTTCAGCCTCCATCTTGAAGCACCCTGACCCTGCCTTACCGTTTGTTATTGAAGTTGACACCTTGGAAGTTGCAGTAGGGGCTGTGCTGTCTCAACGGCAAGGAGCTAAAGCCCTACTTTACCCAGTTGCTTTCCATTCCCGCAAATTATCTACAGCGGAAAGAAATTATGATGTGGGAGACCGTGAGCTTTTGGCCATCAAGGCCACATTAGAAGAATGGCGTTACTTACTTGAAGGTGCAGCACATCCCATTCTGGTCTATACGGACCACAAGAATTTGGAATATCTGAGAACAGCAAAGAAATTAAAACCACGGCAGGCAAGGTGGGCACTTTTTTTCTCTAGATTCTCATTCCATATAACGTACAGGCCAGGGTCGAAGAATACAAAACCAGTTGCACTCTCACGTATGTTCACCGACTCTGAGAGGTCGACACTTCCAGACACCATCCTTCCCTCAGGAACCTTTCTCATACTACAGGAGAATCTGCTATCCCGAATCAAACAGGCTTCTGCTGAGGTTGCTTCGTCTTCTGAAACCAGCATACAGGCACAGGATGGCCTACTGTGGCATGAAGGTAAAATTGTTGTACCTAAGGACTTAAGGGTGGCAGTATTGGAGTTCTGTCATGACCACAAGCTGGCTGGGCACTTCGGTGCCCTGAAGACGGCCGAACTGGTACAACGCACGTCCTGGTGGCCTCAGGTGGTAGATGACTATAAGAGTTAAGGGGAGTCTTGTACTACTTGCTCCTGAAACAAGAACAGCAAGGTAAAAGCCTGGGGTCTACTGAAGCCATTGCCCGTTCCAGAGAGACCCTGGAAAATGATCTCAATGGACTTCATTGTAGAACTCCCTCCGGCAGAGGGTTTTTCTACCATCTTTGTGGTGGTGGACAGGCTGTCCAAAATGGCCCATTTTTTGCCCATGAAAGGAACACCCTTGGCTGTGAAAACTGCAAAAATATTCATCAAAGAAATTGTAAGGCTCCATGGAGTCCCAGCCAACATTGTGTCTGACCGAGGTGTCCAGTTCACCTCCAAGTTTTGGAAAGCTCTGTGTGGGTCCCTTGAGATTGAATTGGCCTTCTCTGCATACCACCCCCAGACGAACGGGCAAACGGAAAGAACCAATCAGACCCTGGAGCAGTACCTCCGTTGCTTTTCTTCGTTCTCACAACATGACTGGGTCGCTTTACTCCCCATTGCCGAGTTCGCTTATAATGACTCTTCCCATTCTGCCTTCAAACAAACTCCATTTTTTGCTAATTACGGCTATCCCTTGTCCTTTCTGCCTAGTACCATACCTGAATGCTCAATCCCTACAGTCTCTGAAACAATAGATTTCTTCTCTAAAAACAACAAACTATTACAAGAGACCATGACCAAAACACAAGAGTACAATAAAAAGATCTTTGACAGGAAAAAATGAGGAGAACTAATTCTGGAACCCGGTAACCAGGTATGGTTGTCTACAGTGAACTTGAAAATGGCTTGCCCCTCAAGAAAATTGGGCCCTAAGTTTATGGGCCCCTTCCCTGTAAAGAGAAAAATCAATGACGTAGCTTATGAGCTGGAATTACCCGATTCACTTAAAGTTCACCCCGTCTTCCATGTGACTCTTTTGAAACCTGCTGTTCCGAATCCCTTCCCTGAATGAAGTACTGGTCCACTGGAGCCTGTAATAGTCAATGGAGAGGAGGAATTTGAGGTGGAGGCAATCTTGGATTGTAGAAGGAGGTACAATTAGGTTCAGTATCTAATTAAATGGAAGGGGTATGGGCCGGAAAATAACTCTTGGGAGCCTGAAAGCAATATTCATGCTAAAGAACTAATGCAATCCTTCAAGAGATCCCATGATGTGAAGTTGGCCCAATTGGGCACCCGGAGGCTGCCCTTTAAGAGGGGGCAATGTCATGAATCTACCACCTAAGGGTTAACTTAGTCCAGGCTGATTTCAATGATTGGCAACAGGCTGCCTTATTTAAACACCTCAGCAGCTCTGTGTCCTTGCTGTTTGATATGCAGCTCTGTGTATCTGTTTCCTGAAGATCTGATATCTGCTCCTGTTTGACCCAGCTTGTTTTGAGACTGTTCCTGTTATCCGCCTGCACCTGACCCTTGGCTTGTTTGACGATTCCTTCTGCCTTCTCCTCTTGTACCTTTGTTGCCAGCCTGATTATCGACCCGGCCTGCCTGACGTTCCAAGACTCTCCTCCAATCTGCTATACTTACCTACTGCAGCCATCTAGCTTCAGTCCCAGTCTGCTTACTTGTCTGCTGATCCATCAAGTCTGCTCACCTGCCTGCTGATCCATCCAGTCTGCTCACCTGCCTGCTGATCCATCCAGTCTGCTCACCTGCCTGCTGATCCATCCAGTCTGCTCACCTGCCTGCTGACCCATCCAGTCTGCTCACCTGCCTGCTGATCCATCCAGTCTGCTCACCTGCCTGCTGATCCATCCAGTCTGCTTACCTATCTGCTGATCATTCCAGTTTGCTCACCTGTCTGCTGATCCATCCAGCCTGCTGGTGCTGTCTGCTGTGCCGGCCATCTGACCCATCTGCTGTTGATCCTGCCAGGCACTCATACCATTCTGCACTCCCGTGCCACCTCTCTGCTCTACCAGGGGCCGTGAGTCAGATACGTAAGGAAGACCTTCCTCTGCACTATCGGGCTCATCAGTCAGGTATGTGAGAACTTGACAAGGTGTCAAAAATGTTAAAAAAGACAATAGCCAGTTTTTGACAATTCCCTTATTAATGTCTTCTTCTTTCTCGCTTCTTCTGGTCTTCCTTCGGTTTTCTTCTTCTTCATCCATCTTGTTCTTCCCCCGCCCCCGCCTCTTCCTCTATCTTCCTCTGCTTCTTCCTCCAGTCTTCTCCTCCGGCATCTTCCTCCGGTCTTCTCCTCTGGCATCTTCCTCCAGCTTCTTCTTCCCCGCTTTGCCCTCCAGACAATCCGCCTCAATGGGGGGTTCCCGCTGTGTGACGCTTCTGTTCTTGTGACAGCTCTTATATAACCGACTGCCACCTGGTAACCCCGCCCCCCTCTGATGCACTTGGACCTCCCTATGGCTTTTCCCGTGGTGTCAGAGGGGGGTGGGGTCACCTGGTTACGCAAACAGGTGACCCCGCTCCCCTCTGACACCACGGCGAAGCCATAGGGAAGTCCCTGTGCGTCAGAGGGGGCTGGGGTCACCGGGTGGCGCCGCCCTCAGTTATATAAGAGCTGTCACAAGAACAGAAGCGTCACACAGTGGGAACCCCCCATTTAGGCTGATCATCCGGAGGGGGAAGCGGGGAAGTAGAAGCCGGAGGAAGATGCCAGAGGAGAAGACCAGAGGAAGATGCCGGAGGAGAAGACTGGAGGAAGAAGCAGAGGAAGATAGAGGAAGAAGCGGGAGAAGAACAAGATGGAGGAAGAAGAAGAAAACTGAAGGAAGACCAGAAGAAGCGGGGAAAGAAGAAGACATTAATAAAGGAATTGTCAAAAACCGGCTATTGTCTTTTTTAACATTTTTTACACTTTTTTGGTGAAATGGTAGGGGTACTTGTACCCCATTACCAATTCACAGGGGTGGGATTTGGGGGTCCCCTTGTTAAAGGGGGCTTCCAGATTCCGATAAGCCCCCCGCCCGCAGACCCCCACAACCACCGGGAAAGGGTTGTGGGGATAAGGCCCTTCTCCCCATCAACATGGGGACATCCTCCCCATGTTGAGGGCATGTGGCCTGATACGGTTCAGGAGGGGGGCGGTCTCTTGTCCCCCCTCCTTTCCTGCAGCCTGCCAGGTTGCGTGCTCGGATAAGGGTCTGGTATGGATTTTGAGGGGGACCCCCACGCCATTTTTTTTAAATGTTGGCACGGAGTTCCCCTCAATATCCATACCAGACCTGAAGGGCCTGGTATGGATTTTGGGGGGGAACCCCACAACATTTTTTTTTAAATTTTGGTTCGGGTTCCCCTTAATATTCATACCAGACCCAAAGGGCCTGGTAATGGACTGTGGGGGAATCCCATGCCGTTTTTATAAATGAACTTTTATGTGTATTGCCGGGAGCAACAATTCATTATAGTACTTTTAAATGATTTTTTTTCCTTTAGAAATTTCATTTTGGTCTCGGACTGTTCTAAACATGGGAAACATGCGCCACTTTACAGGCATACTATAGACACTCCCCAGGTATGAAATTTAAAGGAATATTTCACTTTTATTGTTTCACTTTTAGCATTATTAAAATCACTGCTCCCTAAAAAACTTTTTTTTGCATTGATACATGTCCCCTGGGGCAGGACCTAGGTCTAGGTCTAGGTCCCTAAACTCTTTTTATGACAATAGCATGCATATAAGTCTTTAAAATTATCACTTTTGATTTCTCTCATAGACTTTTAAAGGGTGTTCTGCAGCTTTCGAATTTGCCACGAACACCCTAAATTGTTCGCTATTCGGCGAACGGGCGAACAGTCAATGTTCGAGTCGAACTCATGTTTGACCCGAACATAAAGCTCATCCCTAGTAGTTTGCCTTCCAACACAGGTGCCAAAATGGCCTATTCCACTGGCTCCTTGTCCACAATTACTCCTTCTGTAGCCCCACCTTCATGCACGGAGGAGTCACCAGAATTATTCGACCATAGTGTCGGTTACATGCTGCTGGAGGATGCGCAGCAATTTGAAGGCTCCGATGTTGGTTTCTATGGCCTGCTTAAGTGTGGCTCGTTGACAACATTTGCAATAGTTTAAGCTTTTAAGTTAACCGACCCTTGTTTCCATTCACAGCGTTTGGCCCAAAGTTGGGTACACACCAACAGTAAAAAAAATGAAAAAAACATAACAGCTAAGTTCGGAGACACTGTACTAACCATGCGAGGTTAGTTTAGCGAACCCCCTCCCGAGCTGTTGTGTTCTGACAGGGGGGCGGCCCACGCTATAACACTCAGATCAGCCCTCTTCCATTGGCTGAGAGCACTGATCAGGGGTCGGTTGGCTGCTGGTTTCCAGCTTGCACGTTCGATAGACTGAACAGAATGTTTTTCCTGAACCGACAAATGTCTCCTGACATTCGGCCTGTGTGTATGGGCTTAACCCATTTATTGCCTAATGACTGCTGACAATTTTTCACTTAACAGTGGTAATAATCTTAATTATTTGAAAATTTGGGAACATGATATTCACTTGATAGGTTAACTCTGTTTAAAGATATTAATATGCTAATGTCATTTTTTGCTTGAGAAAATTCGGACAGATTTTGTTTTCTAATCTTAATTATGTGTTTTATAAACGTATGTTTTATATGAACATTTGTCTATTTGCTTTCCGTTGACAATATTATTTTTTACTTTTTGACAATAAAAAAAACACTTTTTTTAAATTTATTGGTACAATATAATGTTACAGATTAAAAAAAAAAAACATTTACACAGAAAAAAAGCAAAGAAACGTACTTACCGGTAACTCTGTTTCTAGGAGTTGTCCAGGACAGCACTAGAGATCTAGGCTCCACCTCCGGAGGCAGGAAACATACATTCAAATCCATAAAGAGTGGCTTCCGTCCCTCTTCCCCAGTCTTTAACCGAGAACTTGCCCTGAACGGCTTCTGAAACAACAAAAACACTTGTCCAAAGTTATAACAGCATATATTGAGGGAACCCCTGCTGTCCTGGACGACTCCTAGAAACAAAGTTACCAGTAAGTCTAATGCCACGTACACACGACCTAGCAGACTAGGTCCGACGGTCTTCCTGACGCACTTTCGGTGGACTTCCGACAGACTTTCTGAACTAACGGACTTGCCCACACACGACCGGACTTTCCGGCAGATTAGGTCCGACGGTTTTTCCGATGGACTTTCGGTGGGGTTACGGCAGATTTCCGAAGGAATGGGCTTGCCCACACATGGACTAAAGTCCATTAATTTTGAACGTGTAGAGGTACAATGGAACGAGGAAAGAAAGTCAATCTTGCCGCTTTTATCGGTGAGATTGAGCCAGCGCAGAGCATACCAGGCCCTTAGGTCTGGTATGGATTTTAAGGGGAACCCCCTATGCTGACAAAAACGGCATGGGGGTCCCCCCAAAATCCATACCAGACCCTTATCCGAGCACGCAGCCCGGCCGGTCAGGAAAGGGGGTGGGGACGAGTGAGCGCCCCCCCCGTCCTGAACTGTACCAGGCCGCATGCCCTCAACATTGGGGGGTGAGTGCTTTGGGGAAGGGGGGTGCCCTGCGCCCCACCCCAAAGCACCTTGTCCCCATGTTGATGAGGACAAGGGCCTCTTCCCGACAACCCTGGCCGTTGGATGTCTGGGTCTGCGGGCGGGGGCCTTATCGGAATCCGGAAGCCCCCTTTAATAAGGGGGCCCCCAGATCCCGGCCCCCCACCCTATGTGAATGAGTATGGGGTACATCGTACCCCTACCTATTTACCTGGCGAAAAAAAGTGTCAATTAAAAAAACACACTAGACAGGTTTTTAAAGTAATATATTAGGCAGCTCCGGGGGTCTTCTTCCGACTTCGGGGCTCTCTTCTGACTTCTCAACTCTCTCTGACCTCTTCTCCCGGTGTCCGGTTCTTCTCCCGCTCTCCGGTTCTTCTGCCGGGCTCCTCCGCTATCTTCTGCTCTTTTGCCGCTCCCTTGCTAGCGTTGGCCCAGTCTTCTCCATCGTCTTGTTCCCTCTTATCTTCTTCCGATGTTGACACAATGCTGTAATGCTGTGTGCACGGTGCGCAATGACTTATATAGATATGGGGCATGGTCACCGGGTGATGTCACTCCCAGCATGCCCCGGGACTGTGACGTCATAATGGGCTGGGTCACCGGGTGACATCACCCGGTGACCACACCCCATGCCTATATAAGTCGTTGCGCACCGTGCACACAGCATTACAGCGGGAGAGAGCGTAATGTCAACATCGGAAGAATAGAAGAGGGAACAAGACGATGGAGAAGACCGGGCCAACGCTAGCAAGAGAGCGGCAAAAGAGCAGAAGATATTGGAGGAGGCCGGCAGAAGAACCGGAGAGCGGGAGAAGAACCGGACACTGGGAGAAGAGGCCGGAGAGCAGTAGAAGAGGGCGGAGAGAGCGGAGAAGTCGAAAGAGACCCCCGAAGTTGGAAGAAGACCCCTGGAGCTGCCTAATAAATTACTTTAAAAACCTGTCTAGTGTGTTTTTTAATTAACACTTTTTTTCACCAGGTGAATGGGTAGGGGTACGATGTACCCCATACTCATTTACATAGGGTGGGGGCCGGGATCTGGGGGTCCCCTTATTAAAGGGGGCTCCCAGATTTCGATAAGGCCCCGCCCACAGACCCCGACAACCAATGGCCAGGGTTGCCGGGAAGAGGCCCTTGTCCTCATCAACTTGGGGACAAGGTGCAATGGGGCGGGGGGGCCGCAGGGCGCCCCCTTCCCCAAAGCACCCACCCCCCCATGTTGAGGGCATGCGGCCTGGTACAGTTCAGGGGGGGCCCTTGCCCTCATCAACATGGGGACAAGGTGCTTTGGGCTGGGGGGGCCGCAGGGTGCCCCCTTCCCCAAAGCACCCACCCCCATGTTGAGGGCATGCAGCCTGGTAAGGTTCAGGAGGGGGGGTGCTTGCTCGTCCCCACCCCCTTTCCTGACCAGCCAGGCTGCGTGCTTGGATAAGGGTCTGGTATGGATTCTGGGGGGACCCCCACACCGTTTTTTTGGCGTAGGGGGTTCCCTTTAAAATCCATACCAGACCTAAGGGACATTGTCGCCTCTCTCTCGCGCTCGCTGCAAAAGGAAAATGTGTTTTTCCTATTGCAGCGAGCGCGAAATGTACAGTACCCTGTCACCGAGAACCAGCATGATAGGATCATGCTGGAAACATTCTGGCGGGCAGGTGCTGTAGCTGCCTTTGCGTCGTATTTGGTCGGTCGGACCAGCATACAGATGAATGGATTTTCGGATATGAACTAGTTCCGGCGGGAAGATTTTGAAACCTGTTTCAAATCTAAAGTCCGCCTGATTTTCGACTGAAAAGGTCCATCGGAAGTTTGATGAAGCCGACACACAGTTGGATCGTCTGACGGATTTTGTCGAAAAGTCCGCCCGTGTGTACAGGGCATAATTCTAGTTTTCTCTAGTCGTCTGTCCAGGACAGCACTAGAGAGGATGTAACGAGCCCCTGCTCGCTCGGTTCCACTCTCCCGACACTCCTCTGCTGCTATAGAATCAGATTGCAGATCGCAACATCTGATTGTTCGGTCATCCAATGCTCCGGATTAGAACTACAGCTATGTGCCGTTCTAACCCAGTTGTGATAGCTCGGAACAAACATCAGGCAGGCTGTATGTAAGTTCAAACAGGAATCTCTTTTATTGAAAGGAATACAGGCTCTTTTATACAGTAAAAAGAGGAGGTGCATACCTCCTGCTCATATTACTCTGAACATACACCTGTGACCAGAAACCTAATTAACATGGGCTAATTAACTAATCCCTTTAGACAGCCTAGATGACTCAGACATGACCTTTAGGCCAGACTGGCCGTCTTGTAGCTCAGAAAACCCAATCAACATTATCACAGAACTCTTCTTCACACAATAGCAGAGTTAATTAACACAAACAACAATGGGGATCTAATGACTCTTAGATCCAATACTAGACTTATTTACAATACACATTCTAGCAGGCAACAGACAGGTGGTTGGAATTGACATTAGCATCTCCTAACAATATTTGTCCCAGCATTATGAATCAGCCACTTTTTTTAATATGGCAAATCCATGGTCCCCAGAGTCTGTGTGTCCTGGGGGACCAGGACCCGAATCTACAGTAATACCACCTCAAGGGTCCCCAGGCATACAGCTCACAAAGAGCACCGTTCCCCCAAATGCCAGGGCCCACGATCGATCGGCAAGAGGCTAGCCTTCAGTCTCCTCCAAAAGTCTCTCTCCCAGCTAGGTCTGTCACAGAGGATCAATGTGAACTTACCAGATTAGGGGGGGACTAAAGATTGGAGGACTTTTCTCCCAAACGCTTGGTCTTGCGCTGAGATAAGGTCCAATCTATAATGCTTCATGAAAGTTGAGTAGTTGGACCATGTTGCTGCTCGACAGATCTGTTCTGGTGTCACTCCAGCTTGCTCTGCTCAAGAAGCCAATTGTGCCCCTTTAGAGTGAGCCATGGAGGAAAAAGGACATTCCTTTTTTAAAATCTTGTAAGCTTCCACAATAGCTTGTTTAATCCACCTTGCGATTGTGCCTTTTCGATGATTGGAACCCCAATTTTTTTATCGAATGCAAAATAAATAGAGCACTGGATTTTCTAATGCTTTTTGACAATTCCAGATACTGTAAGACACAGGCTCTCACATCCAGTTGGTGGAATGCTGTTTCCTTTGGATTGGTTGGGGACCCACAGAAAGAAGGCAAAACAATTTCCTGAGTCCTGTAAAATTTTGACACCACTTTAGGCAAAAACCCTGGGTCTGTACGCAATACCAGTCTGTGTTCAAAAATTTGCAGGAAAGGCTCCTTAATGGAAAGTGCCTGCAGCTTGCTAATGCATATAGCTGTGGATATGGCCACTAAAAAGACAGTTTTAAGCGTGACCCATTTTAAGGATAGCTCTTCCTTTTGCAACCATTTTATCCAACCTTGCAATACTGTCGACAGGTCCCATTTTGGCAGAATTTTGAACGGAACGGGTCTAATCCTACCTAACCCCTTAAAGAACCTACTAACCGGGTCTAACACAAGGGGTTGATCCAAAAAAACAGACAAGGACGATACCTACACTTTTAATGTACTAATGGCCAGTCCTTGATCCGCACCATCTTGTAAAAACTCCAAGACAGCTGGAATACCTGCAAACACCTTCTTTATATCTAAAGATGGTCAGAAAACTTTCCAAAATTTAACATAAGTTGCTTGGGTTACCTTCTTTCTACTAGAAAGAATTATGTTCACCACCCTATCCGAGAGCCCCTTAGACTTCAGGAGGCTTTCTTCAGACACCAAGCTGACAATTTCAGGGTCTGTATTTTTGGTAATAGAACTGGGCCCTGGGACAGCAGATCCTTCCTCTTGGGCAGCATGAGGAAAGGCTCCTCTGTCAGGCGTAACAGCGTGGAAAACCACGGACTCTTCGGCCAATACGGTACCACTAGGATCATTGTGGTGTGCTCTTGAACAAACTTCCTCAGGACCAGAGGAATAAGTCTAAATGGGGGGAAGGCATAGCAAATGCAAAACGCCAACTTCTGGGCCAAGGCGTCTATCCCCTTGGCCCCTACTTCTCTTTCCAGCGAGAAGTACACTGGAACCTTGGCATTTGATTTGTTGGCGAACAAATCCACCTCTGGAAGGCCCCATTTCTTTACCATTAGCTGGAAGATTTCCCTGTTTAGTGACCATTCTGACTCGTACACTTGGTGTCGGCTCAGAAAGTCCACCAGGTGATTGTCCACTCCCTATTGATGGACTGCGGATATTGACTTGAGGTTCCTCTCGGCCCAAGAAAATATGGCACTTGCTAGTTTGATTAAGGACGGACACCTTGTTCCCCCTTGTTTGTTTAAATAAGAAACTGCTACCACACTGTCCGAGAGGACTTGTATGTGGTGACTTTTCAGCTCTCTGGCAAATGCCCTTAGCACTTCCCAGATCGCTTGCAACTCCCTCCAGTTGGCTGATCTTTGGGACTGTGCTTTCTCCCAGTGCCCTTGGGCTACTCTTGACCCCCGGGCTACTCTTGAGACCCAGTGGGCCCCCCAGCCCCAGGCACTGGTGTCCGTGGTGATGCGGACGGACACCGGAAGAGACCATAATAGACCCTGCACAAGGTACTCTTTGTCCCTCCACCACCACAGAGACCTCTTGGTCTTTGGAGATAGGCGAAAGGTCGAGTCCAGCGATTTGGGCGCTCCATCCCAGCTGTTCAGGATATTGGCCTGGAGACACCTGAAATGGGCCCTTGCCCATGGTACTGCAGGGATTGTTGCTGCCAGGAGACCCATACCCTACATAGCTGAATGGATGGAAACTGCCAGATTGTTCTGAAAAAAGCCTGCTGTCACTTTCACCTTTTCTACTTTCTCCTCTGTGAGATAGATCTTCTGTGTCACTGAGTTCACCAAGAACCCTAAGTACAGTAAGACCTGTGTCGGGGTTAGGTTTGACTTTTCCCTGTTTATCAACCACTCCATCTTTTTTAGAAAGGAAATGGCCACCCGCAGATCTCCTTGTAATTGGAGCGCGGAGGGTGAAGAAAATAAAAAGTCGTCTAAGTATGGGATGACCGATATTTCTTTTAGTGTCAGTTTTCAATACATGCTTACATTCTTTCGAGTCCTGATTAGAATTAACCTGCCTATGTAACGCTCCCTTGTTACCATAAACGTACAATTGTAATATTAATGTGATACCTACGTAATCATGTGTATAAAAACCTTCAATTGCGTCCTAATAAAGCAGAACAGTTATTTGGAAAGATGCTGAGCGTATCTTTTGTGTCTGTTCTCTACTGCAGTAGTTATTATTAATTTGGAACCACTAATAAATATGAGGATAGGAGTTGCCTATCATCAAAATGTCCAGCTCAAGCTCTTCATAACACAAATTAATAAAACCATGTCTGAAAAATCCATAGGCTGAAAAGTTGCTCCATGTTGATGGGATCTAAATTTTTTAACACATATTGGGGTTCATTTACTAAAACTGGAGAGTGTAAAATCTGGTGCAGCTTTGCATGGTAGCCAATCTGCTTTTAACTTCAGCTTGTTCAATAAGGCTTTGACAAAATACCTGGAAGCTGATTGGTTTCTATGGAGAGCTGCACCAGATTTCACACTCTCCAGTTTTAGTTAATTGACCCTACTGCTGCATTTCTAGTGGAGTTAACCAATAACATGAAACTTCTGTAGACCTGTCCTGGAGTTGTTTTCTTGGGCTGTACTATTTTCTTTCCAGGAGGATAGGATAGAAACGTTGGGTCTAGGGACGGAAAGGATTCATTTGTGTTTAAAATGAGCAAAGACGGCTCTAAAGCTTGGAAGAATATTTGCTGTTTGGCTGCATTAGTTTGAGAGCCTGTAGCTTTAAAAATGCCTCTGCACAGCTTTTGGTGAAATTAATGTTTATAAATCAGCAATATCATGCTCATTGCACAGGATATAGCTCTGAGTATGAGACACTTGCCAATAAAAGGAATATACATTTTCATTCAAGAAAAAAAGACTTCACGTCAAAGAAATGCTAAATAATAAAGCACTCAACAAATTGATAGTAGCAGTGTAAATGTGAGCTAACTAGCATCACTGCAATAGTAAAATGGTAGAGAAACACAGCACTTAGCTAATACAAAATATTTGAATCAAAAGGTGCAACATAATAAAAAGTTCAATTGTTGTAAAAAGTCCCACAATGGTGAAGAAAAGTGCTTGTGCTTACATATAAAATCCGTGCTCCACTGTTCAGTGTTCAGACACAGTGCTCCACATGGATGTAAACTCACCCTGGTCACTTGCCCTTTGTGGGGAAAAGACCCCTTGATGGTATCTTTCAAATCAACTGCACTGTAGGGGGGCACCCATAGCATAAAACATATTTTTATTTGAAATAACAGTAACATTTTTTTGGATACACTCACATTTTAAGGTGCCTGTGCCTGGAACCCGTGGCAAACAGCATGTGTTTCAAATAAAGGATGGTCCGGCCAAACTCTGTTAGACGCCGCTCAATCACGGTATGGCTCGGTTCCCTGTATTCATTTTTCGGGTGGACCTAGTGTTGCGATGATGCAATCAAGCCTCAATGCATTTCAGCCAATAAGAAAGGCTGTCACCAGGAAACTTTTAATGCCTGTAAAGAGCCTCTCCTCTCACTCCAGTGTGAAAGCCCGAGTGCTTTCACACTGGAGCGGTGCGCTTGTAGGATGGTAAAAAAAGTCCTTTGCAGAACAGTAGGAGCGGTGTATACACCGCTCCTAAAGCGCCCCTGCCCATTGAAATCAATAGACAGCGCCACCGAACTGCCGGCAAAGTGCCGCTGCAGCGGTGCTTTGTGGGCGGTTTTAACCCTTTTTCGGCTGCTAGCACTGGTTTAAAAGTGCATCACTAGCGGTCGAATAGCGCCGCTAAAACGACGGTAAAGTGCCGCTAAAAACAGTTGCGCTTTACTGCCGACGCCCCCAACGCCTCAGTGCAAAAGCACACTTAGGCTTGATTGCGTCATCGCGAAACTAGACTTGCCTGAAAAATGAACACAGGGAACCAAGCCATACTGCGATTGAGTAGCGTCTAATGGAGTTTGGCCAGACCATCCTTTGTTTGAAACACATGCGGATCACTCCAGGTTCCAGGCACAGGCACCTTAAAATGTGAGTGTATCCAAAAATGTTTTACTGATATTTCAATTAAAAACGGTTTTACGCTATGGGTGCTTCCCACTGTAATTTTTATTCCCCATCCATGGAGGATTACCCTCAGTGCAGCTGATTTTGAAAGATACCATCCAGGGGTCTTTTCCCCACAAAGCACAAGTGACTACTGTGCCTGAACATGAACAGTGGAGCATGGATTTTATATTTAAGCACGAGGACTTTTCTTCACCATTGTCGCACATCACGGGACATAGAGCACTATAGTAATAACTATGTGGGTTATAGGCCACCTTTAGCATACTTACCAACTGTCCCGGATTTCCCTGGACATTCCCGGGATTTAGACTCTATTTCCGAGACTTTAGTTTCCCGAGAAATGTCCCAAGAAATCAGTTTTTTCATGGATTTTCGCTGCCGCCACTAGAGGTCCGTGCCGCCGGCCGCCATTTTTAAGAAGACCAGGTTCTATTGTAAGCATGCAGCCGGCGCATGCATACAATATACCCCCTCCTACTAGGACATACTAGGACACCTGAGGTAAGGGGGGGCTCCGCTCGGGACATCTGATGTAAGGGGGGTACCGCTGGGGACATCTGATGTAAGGGGGGCTCCACTGGGGACACCTGATGTAAGGGGGTTCCACTGGGGACACCTGATGTAAGGGGGGCTCCACTGGGGACACCTGATGTAAGGGGGGCTCCACTGGGGACACCTGATGTAAGGGGGCATCGCTGGGGACATCTGATGTAAGGGGGGCACCGCTGGGGACACCTGATGTAAGGGGGGCTCTGCTGGGGACACCTGATGTAAGGGGGGGCACCGCTGGGGACACCTGATGTAAGGGGGCTCCACTGGGGACACCTGATGTAAGGGGGGCACCGCTGGGGACATCTGATGTAAGGGGGGCTCTGCTGGGGACACCTGATGTAAGGGGGGCTCCGCTGGGGACACCTGATGTAAGGGGGGCTTCACTGGTGACACCTGATGTAAGGGGGGTTCCGCTCGGGACACCTGATGTAAGGGGGGCCCTGCTGGGGACACCTGATGTAAGGGGGGCACTGCTGGGGACACCTGATGTAAGGGGGGCTCCACTGGGGACACCTGATGTAAGAGGGGCACCGCTGGGGACATCTGATGTAAGGGGGGGCACCGCTGGGGACATCTGATGTAAGGGGGGCACCGCTGGGGACAATTGATGTAAGGGGGGGCTCTGCTGGGGACACCTGATGTAAGGGGGGCTCCACTTGGGACACCTGATGTAAGGGGGGCTCCATTTGGAACACTTGATATAAGGGGGGCTCCGCTGGGGAAACCTGATGTAAGGGGGGCACCGCTGGGGGCACCTGATGCAAGGACGGACTCTGCTGGGATACCTGATACAAGGACGGACTCTGCTGGGGGCACCTGATGCAAGGACGGACGGCTGGTGGCAGGTGACACGCTCAGGGATCCCACTGATTCGGCATTATAGTGAGTTGAATGATTTCATTTTATATTACAATGTAATAATAGAAATAATGCACTTCAATAACAAACATGGTGTCGGGATGATTGAAGTGCTAACACCAGTTGTTTGGAGTATCTTTATCTGCTGATTGTTAAACTTTCTAGAATACACATATTTCCATTGTTGTGTGGGATCTGGGGCTGCTGTCCCTCCATCCCTCTCCCCCCCTTTTCCTCTCCATCCCTCATTCATCTCAGACTCTAACCACACCCCTTTTGAGCTACGCCCATTTAAGACACGCTGTCAGGAAAAGCCCTCTTGTAGTGATTCCAGCAAATGGAAGATTAAAGGAATGCTTGTAAGCGCCATCCGGCGCTCGCGCGCGTGCGTGCAATAGCGCCAATAGCGCTAATGGGCGAACGCGCGTGTGCAATAGCGCCAATAGCGGCGCACGGGCGCGTGCCCCCTGTAACAACACTTGGCGCCAAGATGGGCTATTTAAAGGAGACTGTTCCAATGCTGCCTTGCTGTCCGGTCTACAGCGTTTCCTGAGACCCCTGCTCCCTTGTTACCAGTTTCTCTGTATCCAGTACTTACTTGGCTTGTTCCTGACTTACCTGTTTGCTGCCTGCCCCGATCTCGGCTTGGACTCTGACTATTCTCTTGGTTTGCCCTCCTGTACCTGATCTGCCTGCCAGTACCTTGACCCGGCTTGTCTGCACCTCCCTGCTGTCTGCAACCTGCTACAGGACTACAGTACTCCTCCCTGCTGTCTGCAACCTGCTGCGGGACTACAGTGCACCTCCCTGCTATCTGAAACCTGCTACGGGACTACAATGCACCTCCCTGCTGTCAGCAACCTGCTACAGGACTACAGTACTCCTCCCTGCTGTCTGCAACCTGCTACAGGACTACAGTGCACCTCCCTGCTGTCTGCAACCTGCTACAGGACTACAGTACTCCTCCCTGCTGTCTGCAACCTGCTGCGGGACTACAGTGCACCTCCCTGCTGTCTGCAACCTGCTACAGGACTACAGTACTCCTCCCTGCTGTCTGCAACCTGCTACTGGACTACAGTGCACCTCCCTGCTGTCTGCAACCTGCTACGGGACTACCGTACTCCTTCCTGCTGTCTGCAACCTGTTACAGGACTACAGTACTCCTCCCTGCTGTCTGCAACCTGCTGCGGGACTACAGTGCACCTTCCTGCTGTCTGCAACTTGCTTTGGGACTACAGAGCACCTCCCTGCTGACTACAGGATCCAGCTCTCTACTCCAGTGTTCCAGCCAGGCACTTGTGCCCCTCTGTACTTCTGAGCCCCTGTTCACACCTTCAGGGGGTTCCTGAGTCAGAGGTATACGAGAGGCCGCTCTCTTTACTCCGGGCTCCACCTACCAGGTACGTGACAGTACCGGACAGCCATGTCCGAGCCCACGCAGGGAACATCGCCTATGGAGGACTTATGCCATCATCTGGCTGGACTTAAACAGGCTGTTAAAGACCTGCAAGACGGTTATAAACGTCTGGAAGAACGTGTTCAAGTGCTCTCTACCTCCGCTCCAGGTCCTTCCCCGGGTCCTTCTGTAGTAATGTTGCCTCCAGAACCTAAAGTTCCTACACCAGAAAGGTTCTCCAGGGACCGCAGCAAGTTTAGAGCATTCCGTAATGCCTGTGAACTTTTCTTTGCACTACAACCAAGGACTTTTTCTTTAGAAACCACCAAGGTGGGGTTCGTCATCTCCCTCCTGCTGGGGGAACCCCAGGCATGGGCTCATCGACTCCTGGAGCAAAAGAACAGCTGCCTTATCCAACTGGACACTTTCTTCCAAGCCATGGCCCTTCTCTATGAGGACCCGCAACTAGCAGCTACCGCAGAAGCAGCTCTGTTCTCTCTCCAGCAAGGCCGTAGGGCGACGGAGGATTATGCATCTGAGTTCAGGCGTTGGAGTTCCGACACAAACTGGAACGACGATGCCCTACGCCACCAATTCCGCATGGGACTTTCCGAGCCACTAAAGGATGAGTTGGCCCAGGTTGGCATCCCTGCGACACTTGGAGCTCTTATCAATCTTGCCATCCAGATCGACAGGCGCCTAAGAGAGCGAAGAGCTGAACGGACTGCTTGGATCCGCTCACCCAGTCTGGATGCTTCTACGTGTACCACAGCCTTCTGTCCACACTCCTGCTGATTCCACTGAGCCAATGCAGCTAGGTCTGATCCATCCCTCTCTGACTCCGGTAGAACGCCAACACCAACGAGCGAATAACCTTTGCCTGTATTGCGGAGAATCTGGACATTATGTGAGGACTTGTCCCGCAAAGACTCGTAAGCACTTTCCTCTTTCCTCTACCTCTTCACCTGCTGTGTTAGATAATGCTACTCATTTGGCTATCCCCATCTCTCTACAGCTTCCAGAAGGGAATACGCAAGCAACCGCCATCATTGACTCCGGGGCCTGCTGCGGGTTCATGGACTTGTCTTTTGCCCGTAGACTCCGCATACCTCTACGACCCAGAGCACAGGGGACTGTCTGTACATCTGGCCGACGGATCAGCTATTAAATCTGGGCCTGTAACACAAGAAACAGTTCCTCTTAAAACCACCATTTCTGGCAACCACCAAGAACTACTCTGTCTTGATATCATCGAATCTCCCTTCTTTCCCATCATACTAGGAATGCCCTGGCTCAAGGCACATAATCCGCAAATAGACTGGTCCACTGGAAAAATTAGTTTTCATTCCTCCTATTGCCAGCAACAGGCCCGGACTGGGACAAAAAATAGGCCCAGGCATTTTAGACTGAGCAGCCAATTTTTCCATGGACCGGGGGGGGGGGAGTGTATCGATCCTCCACGCTATAATGTGCAGGAACACTGATATAAATATAAAGGGGACTGCACTGTAATGATTACCCCCCTTACATCAGAGTCCGCACAGACCCCCCTTACATCAGAGTCCGCACTGAGCCCCTTTACATCAGATTCCGCACTGAGCCCCCTTACATCAGAGTACATACAGAGGTCCCTTACATCAGAGTCCACACAGACCCCCCCTTACATCAGAGTCCGCACTGAGCCCCTTTACATCAGATTCCGCACTGAGCCCCTTTACATCAGAGTCCGCACTGAGCCCCCTTACATCAGAGTCCGCACAGAGGTGTCTTACATCAGAGTCTGCACTGAGCCCCTTTACATCAGAGTATGCACTGAGCCCCTTTACATCAGAGTCCACACTGAGCGCCCTTACATCAGAGTCCGCACTGAGCCCCTTTACATCAGAGTCCGCACTGAGCCCCTTTACCTCAAGTCCACACTGAGCCCCCTTACATCAGAGTCCGCGCTGAGCCCCCTTACATCAAAGTCTGCACAGAGGTCCCTTACATCAGAGTACATACAGAGGTCCCTTACATCAGAGTCCGCACTGAGCCCCCTTACATCAGATTCCGCATTGAGCCCCTTTACATCAGAGTCCGCACTGAGCCCCTTTACATCAGAGTCCACACTGAGCCCCCTTACATCAGAGTCCCCACAGAGATGTCTTACATCAGATTCCGCACTCAGCCCCCTTACATCAGAGTCCGCACTGAGCACCCTTACATCAGAGTCTGCACAGAGGTCCCTTACATCAGAGTCCGCACAGAGGTCCCTTACATCAGAGTCCGCGCTGAGCCCCCTTACATCAAAGTCTGCACAGAGGTCACTTACATCAGAGTACATACAGAGGTCCCTTACATCAGAGTCCGCACAGAGGTGTCTTACATCAGAGTCCGCACTGAGCCCCCTTACATCAGATTCCACACTGAGCCCCTTTACATCAGAGTCTGCACTGAGCCCCTTTACATCAGAGTCTGCACTGAGCCCCTTTACATCAGAGTCCACACTGAGCCCCCTTACATCAGAGTCCATACTGAGCCCCCTTACATCAGAGTCCGCACAGAGATGTCTTACATCAGATTCCGCACTCAGCCCCCTTACATCAGAGTCCGCACAGAGGTCCCTTACATCAGAGTCCGCACAGAGGTCCCTTATATCAGAGTCCGCACTGAGCCCCTTTACATCAGAGTCCGCACTGAGCCCCCTTACATCAGAGTCCACACAGAGGTCCCTTACATCAGAGTCCGCACAGAGATGTCTTACATCAGATTCCGCACTCAGCCCCCTTACATCAGAGTCCGCACAGAGATGTCTTACATCAGATTCCGCACTGAGCCCCTTTACATCAGAGTCCGCACTGAGCCCCCTTACATCAGAGTCCGCACTGAGCCCCCTTACATCAGAGTCCGCACTGAGCCCCCTTACATCAGAGTCCGCACAGAGATGTCTTACATCAGATTCCGCACTGAGCCCCTTTACATCAGAGTCCGCACTGAGCCCCCTTACATCAGAGTCCGCACTGAGCCCCCTTACATCAGAGTCCGCACAGAGGTCCCTTACATCAGAGTCCACACAGAGATGTCTTACATCAGATTCCACACTGAGCCCCTTTACATCAGAGTCCGCACTGAGCCCCCTTACATCAGAGTCCTCACTGAGCCCCCTTACATCAGAGTCCGCACAGAGGTCCCTTACATCAGAGTCCGCACAGAGGTCCCTTACATCAGAGTCCACACAGAGGTGTCTTACAGCAGAGTCCGCACTGAGCCCCTTTACATCAGAGTCCGCACTGAGCCCCTTTACATCAGAGTCCGCACTGAGCCCCTTTACATCAGAGTCCACACTGAGCCCCCTTACATCAGAGTCCGCACAGAGGTGTCTTACGTCAGATTCCGCACTCAGCCCCTTTACATCAGAGTCTGCACTGAGTCCCTTTACATCAGAGTCCGCACTGAGCCCCTTTACATCAGAGTCCGCACTGAGCCCCTTTACATCAGAGTCCGCACTGAGCCCCTTTACATCAGAGTCCGCACAGAGGTCCCTTACATCAGAGTACATACAGAGGTCCCTTACATTAGAGTTCGCATTGAGCCCCTTTACATCAGAGTCCGCACTGAGCCCCTTTACATCAGAGTCCGCACTGAGCCCTCTTACATCAGAGTCCGCACTGAGCCCCTTTACATCAGAGTCCGCACTGAACCCCCTTACATCAGAGTCTTCACTGAGCACCCTTACATCAGAGTCCGCACTGAGCCCCCTTGCATCAGAGTCCACACAGAGGTCCCTTACATCAGAGTACATACAGAGGTCCCTTACATCAGAGTCCACACTGAGTCCCTTTACATCAGAGTCCGCACTGAGCCCCTTTACATCAGAGTCCACACTGAGCCCCCTTACATCAGAGTCCGCACAGAGGTGTCTTGCGTCAGATTCAGCACTCAGCCCCCTTACATCAGAGTCTGCACTGAGTCCCTTTACATCAGAGTCCGCACTGAGCCCCTTTACATCAGAGTCCGCACTGAGCCCCTTTACATCAGAGTCCGCACAGAGGTCCCTTACATCAGAGTACATACAGAGGTCCCTTACATTAGAGTTCGCATTGAGCCCCTTTACATCAGAGTCCGCACTGAGCCCCCTTACATCAGAGTCCACACAGAGGTCCCTTACATCAGAGTCCGCACAGAGATGTCTTACATCAGATTCCGCACTCAGCCCCCT
This sequence comes from Lithobates clamitans, assembly GCA_037952925.1. Lineage (NCBI taxonomy): Eukaryota > Metazoa > Chordata > Amphibia > Anura > Ranidae > Lithobates > Lithobates clamitans. Next base: position 9,308,777 of record JBBGZY010000411.1, on the reverse strand, counting down.
TACATCAGAGTCCGCACAGAGATGTCTTACATCAGATTCCGCACTGAGCCCCTTTACATCAGAGTCCGCACTGAGCCCCCTTACATCAGAGTCCGCACTGAGCCCCCTTACATCAGAGTCCGCACAGAGGTCCCTTACATCAGAGTCCACACAGAGGTGTCTTACATCAGATTCCGCACTGAGCCCCTTTACATCAGAGTCCGCACTGAGCCCCCTTACATCAGAGTCCGCACAGAGGTCCCTTACATCAGAGTCCACACAGAGATGTCTTACATCAGATTCCACACTGAGGTGTCTTACATCAGATTCCGCACTGAGCCCCCTTACATCAGAGTCCTCACTGAGCCCCCTTACATCAGAGTCCGCACAGAGGTCCCTTACATCAGAGTCCTCACAGAGGTCCCTTACATCAGAGTCCACACAGAGGTGTCTTACATCAGATTCCGCACTGAGCCCCCTTACATCAGAGTCCTCACTGAGCCCCCTTACATCAGAGTCCGCACAGAGGTCCCTTACATCAGAGTCCGCACAGAGGTCCCTTACATCAGAGTCCACACAGAGGTGTCTTACATCAGAGTCCGCACTGAGCCCCTTTACATCAGAGTCCGCACTGAGCCCCTTTACATCAGAGTCCGCACTGAGCCCCTTTACATCAGAGTCCACACTGAGCCCCCTTACATCAGAGTCCGCACAGAGGTGTCTTACGTCAGATTCCGCACTCAGCCCCCTTACATCAGAGTCTGCACTGAGTCCCTTTATATCAGAGTCCGCACTGAGCCCCTTTACATCAGAGTCCGCACTGAGCCCCTTTACATCAGAGTCTGCATAGAGGTCCCTTACATCAGAGTACATACAGAGGTCCCTTACATTAGAGTTCGCATTGAGCCCCTTTACATCAGAGTCCGCACTGAGCCCCTTTACATCAGAGTCCGCACTGAGCCCCCTTACATCAGAGTCCGCACTGAGCCCCTTTACATCAGAGTCCGCACTGAACCCCTTTACATCAGAGTCCGCACTGAGCCCCCTTACATCAGAGTCCGCACTGAGCCCCTTTACATCAGAGTCCGCACTGAACCCCCTTACATCAGAGTCTGCACTGAGCACCCTTACATCAGAGTCTGCACTGAGCCCCCTTACATCAGAGTCCACACAGAGGTCCCTTACATCAGAGTACATACAGAGGTCCCTTACATCAGAGTCCACACTGAGTCCCTTTAAATCAGAGTCCGCACTGAGCCCCCTTACATCAGAGTCCGCCCTGAGCCCCCTTACATCAGAGTCCGCCCTGAGCCCCCTTACATCAGAGTCCGCACAGAGGTCCCTTACATCAGAGTCCACACAGAGGTGTCTTACATCAGATTCCGCACTGAGCCCCTTTACATCAGAGTCCGCACTGAGCCCCCTTACATCAGAGTCCGCACAGAGGTCCCTTACATCAGAGTCCACACAGAGATGTCTTACATCAGATTCCACACTGAGGTGTCTTACATCAGATTCCGCACTGAGCCCCCTTACATCAGAGTCCTCACTGAGCCCCCTTACATCAGAGTCCGCACAGAGGTCCCTTACATCAGAGTCCTCACAGAGGTCCCTTACATCAGAGTCCACACAGAGGTGTCTTACATCAGATTCCGCACTGAGCCCCCTTACATCAGAGTCCTCACTGAGCCCCCTTACATCAGAGTCCGCACAGAGGTCCCTTACATCAGAGTCCGCACAGAGGTCCCTTACATCAGAGTCCACACAGAGGTGTCTTACATCAGAGTCCGCACTGAGCCCCTTTACATCAGAGTCCGCACTGAGCCCCTTTACATCAGAGTCCGCACTGAGCCCCTTTACATCAGAGTCCACACTGAGCCCCCTTACATCAGAGTCCGCACAGAGGTGTCTTACGTCAGATTCCGCACTCAGCCCCCTTACATCAGAGTCTGCACTGAGTCCCTTTATATCAGAGTCCGCACTGAGCCCCTTTACATCAGAGTCCGCACTGAGCCCCTTTACATCAGAGTCTGCATAGAGGTCCCTTACATCAGAGTACATACAGAGGTCCCTTACATTAGAGTTCGCATTGAGCCCCTTTACATCAGAGTCCGCACTGAGCCCCTTTACATCAGAGTCCGCACTGAGCCCCCTTACATCAGAGTCCGCACTGAGCCCCTTTACATCAGAGTCCGCACTGAACCCCTTTACATCAGAGTCCGCACTGAGCCCCCTTACATCAGAGTCCGCACTGAGCCCCTTTACATCAGAGTCCGCACTGAACCCCCTTACATCAGAGTCTGCACTGAGCACCCTTACATCGGAGTCTGCACTGAGCCCCCTTACATCAGAGTCCACACAGAGGTCCCTTACATCAGAGTACATACAGAGGTCCCTTACATCAGAGTCCACACTGAGTCCCTTTAAATCAGAGTCCGCACTGAGCCCCCTTACATCAGAGTCCGCCCTGAGCCCCCTTACATCAGAGTCCGCCCTGAGCCCCCTTACATCAGAGTCCGCACTGAGCCCCCTTACATCAGAGTCCGCACTGAGCCCCCTTACATCAGAGTCCTCACTGAGCCCCCTTACATCAGAGTCCGCACAGAGGTCCCTTACATCAGAGTCCACACAGAGGTGTCTTACATCAGAGTCCGCACTGAGCCCCTTTACATCAGAGTCCGCACTGAGCCCCTTTACATCAGAGTCCGCACTGAGCCCCTTTACATCAGAGTCCGCACTGAGCCCCTTTACATCAGAGTCCGCACTGAGCCCCTTTACATCAGAGTCCACACTGAGCCCCCTTACATCAGAGTCCGCACAGAGGTGTCTTACGTCAGATTCAGCACTCAGCCCCCTTACATCAGAGTCTGCACTGAGTCCCTTTACATCAGAGTCCGCACTGAGCCCCTTTACATCAGAGTCCGCACTGAGCCCCTTTACATCAGAGTCCGCACAGAGGTCCCTTACATCAGAGTACATACAGAGGTCCCTTACATTAGAGTTCGCATTGAGCCCCTTTACATCAGAGTCCGCACTGAGCCCCCTTACATCAGAGTCCACACAGAGGTCCCTTACATCAGATTCTGCACAGAGATGTCTTACATCAGATTCCGCACTCAGCCCCCTTACATCAGAGTCCGCACAGAGATGTCTTACATCAGATTCCGCACTGAGCCCCTTTACATCAGAGTCCGCACTGAGCCCCCTTACATCAGAGTCCGCACTGAGCCCCCTTACTTCAGAGTCCGCACAGAGGTCCCTTACATCAGAGTCCACACAGAGGTGTCTTACATCAGATTCCGCACTGAGCCCCTTTACATCAGAGTCCGCACTGAGCCCCCTTACATCAGAGTCCGCACTGAGCCCCCTTACATCAGAGTCCGCACTGAGCCCCCTTACATCAGAGTCCGCACAGAGATGTCTTACATCAGATTCCGCACTGAGCCCCTTTACATCAGAGTCCGCACTGAGCCCCCTTACATCAGAGTCCGCACTGAGCCCCCTTACATCAGAGTCCGCACAGAGGTCCCTTACATCAGAGTCCACACAGAGGTGTCTTACATCAGAGTCCGCACTGAGCCCCTTTACATCAGAGTCCGCACTGAGCCCCTTTACATCAGAGTCCGCACTGAGCCCCTTTACATCAGAGTCCACACTGAGCCCCCTTACATCAGAGTCCGCACAGAGGTGTCTTACGTCAGATTCCGCACTCAGCCCCCTTACATCAGAGTCCGCACTGAGCCCCCTTACATCAGAGTCCGCACAGAGATGTCTTACATCAGATTCCGCACTGAGCCCCTTTACATCAGAGTCCGCACTGAGCCCCCTTACATCAGAGTCCGCACTGAGCCCCCTTACATCAGAGTCCGCACAGAGGTCCCTTACATCAGAGTCCACACAGAGGTGTCTTACATCAGATTCTGCACTGAGTCCCTTTACATCAGAGTCCGCACTGAGCCCCTTTACATCAGAGTCCGCACTGAGCCCCTTTACATCAGAGTCCGCACAGAGGTCCCTTACATCAGAGTACATACAGAGGTCCCTTACATTAGAGTTCGCATTGAGCCCCTTTACATCAGAGTCCGCACTGAGCCCCCTTACATCAGAGTCCGCACTGAGCCCCTTTACATCAGAGTCCGCACTGAGCCCCCTTACATCAGAGTCTGCACTTAGCACCCTTACATCAGAGTCCGCACTGAGCCCCCTTACATCAGAGTACATACAGAGGTCCCTTACATCAGAGTCCACACTGAGTCCCTTTACATCAGAGTCCGCCCTGAGCCCCTTTACATCAGAGTCCGCACTGAGCCCCCTTACATCAGAGTCTGCACTTAGCACCCTTACATCAGAGTCCACACAGAGGTCCCTTACATCAGAGTACATACAGAGGTCCCTTACATCAGAGTCCACACTGAGTCCCTTTACATCAGAGTCCGCCCTGAGCCCCCTTACATCAGAGTCCGCACTGAGCCCCCTTTCATCAGAGTCCGCACTGAGCCCCCTTACATCAGAGTCCTCACTGAGCCCCCTTACATCAGAGTCCGCACAGAGGTCCCTTACATCAGAGTCCACACTGAGTCCCTTTACATCAGTGTCCGCCCTGAGCCCCCTTACATCAGAGTCCGCACTGAGCCCCCTTACATCAGAGTCCACACAGAGATGTCTTACATCAGATTCCACACTGAGCCCCTTTACATCAGAGTCCGCACTGAGCCCCCTTTACATCAGAGTCCTCACTGAGCCCCCTTACATCAGAGTCCGCACAGAGGTCCCTTACATCAGAGTCCTCACAGAGGTCCCTTACATCAGAGTCCACACAGAGGTGTCTTACATCAGATTCCGCACTGAGCCCCCTTACATCAGAGTCCTCACTGAGCCCCCTTACATCAGAGTCCGCACAGAGGTCCCTTACATCAGAGTCCGCACAGAGGTCCCTTACATCAGAGTCCACACAGAGGTGTCTTACATCAGAGTCCGCACTGAGCCCCTTTACATCAGAGTCCGCACTGAGCCCCTTTACATCAGAGTCCGCACTGAGCCCCTTTACATCAGAGTCCACACTGAGCCCCCTTACATCAGAGTCCGCACAGAGGTGTCTTACGTCAGATTCCGCACTCAGCCCCCTTACATCAGAGTCTGCACTGAGTCCCTTTATATCAGAGTCCGCACTGAGCCCCTTTACATCAGAGTCCGCACTGAGCCCCTTTACATCAGAGTCCGCATAGAGGTCCCTTACATCAGAGTACATACAGAGGTCCCTTACATTAGAGTTCGCATTGAGCCCCTTTACATCAGAGTCCGCACTGAGCCCCTTTACATCAGAGTCCGCACTGAGCCCCCTTACATCAGAGTCCGCACTGAGCCCCTTTACATCAGAGTCCGCACTGAACCCCTTTACATCAGAGTCCGCACTGAGCCCCCTTACATCAGAGTCCGCACTGAGCCCCTTTACATCAGAGTCCGCACTGAACCCCCTTACATCAGAGTCTGCACTGAGCACCCTTACATCAGAGTCTGCACTGAGCCCCCTTACATCAGAGTCCACACAGAGGTCCCTTACATCAGAGTACATACAGAGGTCCCTTACATCAGAGTCCGCACTGAGCCCCCTTACATCAGAGTCCGCACTGAGCCCCCTTACATCAGAGTCCTCACTGAGCCCCCTTACATCAGAGTCCGCACAGAGGTCCCTTACATCAGAGTCCACACAGAGGTGTCTTACATCAGAGTCCGCACTGAGCCCCTTTACATCAGATTCCGCACTGAGCCCCTTTACATCAGAGTCCGCACTGAGCCCCCTTACATCAGAGTCCGCACTGAGCCCCCTTACATCAGAGTCCGCACAGAGGTCCCTTACATCAGAGTCCACACAGAGGTGTCTTACATCAGATTCTGCACTGAGTCCCTTTACATCAGAGTCCGCACTGAGCCCCTTTACATCAGAGTCCGCACTGAGCCCCTTTACATCAGAGTCCGCACAGAGGTCCCTTACATCAGAGTACATACAGAGGTCCCTTACATTAGAGTTCGCATTGAGCCCCTTTACATCAGAGTCCGCACTGAGCCCCCTTACATCAGAGTCCGCACTGAGCCCCTTTACATCAGAGTCCGCACTGAGCCCCCTTACATCAGAGTCTGCACTTAGCACCCTTACATCAGAGTCCGCACTGAGCCCCCTTACATCAGAGTACATACAGAGGTCCCTTACATCAGAGTCCACACTGAGTCCCTTTACATCAGAGTCCGCCCTGAGCCCCTTTACATCAGAGTCCGCACTGAGCCCCCTTACATCAGAGTCTGCACTTAGCACCCTTACATCAGAGTCCACACAGAGGTCCCTTACATCAGAGTACATACAGAGGTCCCTTACATCAGAGTCCACACTGAGTCCCTTTACATCAGAGTCCGCCCTGAGCCCCCTTACATCAGAGTCCGCACTGAGCCCCCTTTCATCAGAGTCCGCACTGAGCCCCCTTACATCAGAGTCCTCACTGAGCCCCCTTACATCAGAGTCCGCACAGAGGTCCCTTACATCAGAGTCCACACTGAGTCCCTTTACATCAGTGTCCGCCCTGAGCCCCCTTACATCAGAGTCCGCACTGAGCCCCCTTACATCAGAGTCCACACAGAGATGTCTTACATCAGATTCCACACTGAGCCCCTTTACATCAGAGTCCGCACTGAGCCCCCTTTACATCAGAGTCCTCACTGAGCCCCCTTACATCAGAGTCCGCACAGAGGTCCCTTACATCAGAGTCCTCACAGAGGTCCCTTACATCAGAGTCCACACAGAGGTGTCTTACATCAGATTCCGCACTGAGCCCCCTTACATCAGAGTCCTCACTGAGCCCCCTTACATCAGAGTCCGCACAGAGGTCCCTTACATCAGAGTCCGCACAGAGGTCCCTTACATCAGAGTCCACACAGAGGTGTCTTACATCAGAGTCCGCACTGAGCCCCTTTACATCAGAGTCCGCACTGAGCCCCTTTACATCAGAGTCCGCACTGAGCCCCTTTACATCAGAGTCCACACTGAGCCCCCTTACATCAGAGTCCGCACAGAGGTGTCTTACGTCAGATTCCGCACTCAGCCCCCTTACATCAGAGTCTGCACTGAGTCCCTTTATATCAGAGTCCGCACTGAGCCCCTTTACATCAGAGTCCGCACTGAGCCCCTTTACATCAGAGTCCGCATAGAGGTCCCTTACATCAGAGTACATACAGAGGTCCCTTACATTAGAGTTCGCATTGAGCCCCTTTACATCAGAGTCCGCACTGAGCCCCTTTACATCAGAGTCCGCACTGAGCCCCCTTACATCAGAGTCCGCACTGAGCCCCTTTACATCAGAGTCCGCACTGAACCCCTTTACATCAGAGTCCGCACTGAGCCCCCTTACATCAGAGTCCGCACTGAGCCCCTTTACATCAGAGTCCGCACTGAACCCCCTTACATCAGAGTCTGCACTGAGCACCCTTACATCAGAGTCTGCACTGAGCCCCCTTACATCAGAGTCCACACAGAGGTCCCTTACATCAGAGTACATACAGAGGTCCCTTACATCAGAGTCCGCACTGAGCCCCCTTACATCAGAGTCCGCACTGAGCCCCCTTACATCAGAGTCCTCACTGAGCCCCCTTACATCAGAGTCCGCACAGAGGTCCCTTACATCAGAGTCCACACAGAGGTGTCTTACATCAGAGTCCGCACTGAGCCCCTTTACATCAGAGTCCGCACTGAGCCCCTTTACATCAGAGTCCGCACTGAGCCCCTTTACATCAGAGTCCACACTGAGCCCCCTTACATCAGAGTCCGCACAGAGGTGTCTTACGTCAGATTCAGCACTCAGCCCCCTTACATCAGAGTCTGCACTGAGTTCCTTTACATCAGAGTCCACACTGAGCCCCTTTACATCAGAGTCCGCACTGAGCCCCTTTACATCAGAGTCCGCACAGAGGTCCCTTACATCAGAGTACATACAGAGGTCCCTTACATTAGAGTTCGCATTGAGCCCCTTTACATCAGAGTCCGCACTGAGCCCCCTTACATCAGAGTCCACACAGAGGTCCCTTACATCAGATTCTGCACAGAGATGTCTTACATCAGATTCCGCACTCAGCCCCCTTACATCAGAGTCCGCACAGAGATGTCTTACATCAGATTCCGCACTGAGCCCCTTTACATCAGAGTCCGCACTGAGCCCCCTTACATCAGAGTCCGCACTGAGCCCCCTTACATCAGAGTCCGCACAGAGGTCCCTTACATCAGAGTCCACACAGAGGTGTCTTACATCAGATTCCGCACTGAGCCCCTTTACATCAGAGTCCGCACTGAGCCCCCTTTACATCAGAGTCCTCACTGAGCCCCCTTACATCAGAGTCCGCACAGAGGTCCCTTACATCAGAGTCCACACAGAGGTGTCTTACATCAGAGTCCGCACTGAGCCCCTTTACATCAGAGTCCGCATGAGCCCCTTTACATCAGAGTCCGCACTGAGCCCCTTTACATCAGAGTCCGCACTGAGCCCCTTTACATCAGAGTCCGCACAGAGGTCCCTTACATCAGAGTACATACAGAGGTCCCTTACATTAGAGTTCGCATTGAGCCCCTTTACATCAGAGTCCGCACTGAGCCCCTTTACATCAGAGTCCGCACTGAGCCCCCTTACATCAGAGTCCGCACTGAGCCCCTTTACATCAGAGTCCGCACTGAGCCCCCTTACATCAGAGTCTGCACTGAGCACCCTTACATCAGAGTCCGCACTGAGCCCCCTTACATCAGAGTCCACACAGAGGTCCCTTACATCAGAGTACATACAGAGGTCCCTTACATCAGAGTCCACACTGAGTCCCTTTACATCAGAGTCCGCCCTGAGCCCCCTTACATCAGAGTCCGCACTGAGCCCCCTTTCATCAGAGTCCGCACTGAGCCCCCTTACATCAAAGTCCTCACTGAGCCCCCTTACATCAGAGTCCGCACCGAGGTCCCTTACATCAGAGTCCACACTGAGTCCCTTTACATCACAGTCCGCCCTGAGCCCCCTTACATCAGAGTCCGCACTGAGCCCCCTTACATCAGAGTCCGCACTGAGCCCCCTTACATCAGAGTCCTCAGTGAGCCCCCTTACATCAGAGTCCGCACAGAGGTCCCTTACATCAGAGTCCACACAGAGGTGTCTTACATCAGAGTCCGCACTGAGCCCCTTTACATCAGAGTCCGCACTGAGGTCCCTTACATCAGAGTCCTCACAGAGGTCCCTTACATCAGAGTCCACACAGAGGTGTCTTACATCAGATTCCGCACTGAGCCCCCTTACATCAGAGTCCTCACTGAGCCCCCTTACATCAGAGTCCGCACAGAGGTCCCTTACATCAGAGTCCGCACAGAGGTCCCTTACATCAGAGTCCACACAGAGGTGTCTTACATCAGAGTCCGCACTGAGCCCCTTTACATCAGAGTCCGCACTGAGCCCCTTTACATCAGAGTCCGCACTGAGCCCCTTTACATCAGAGTCCACACTGAGCCCCCTTACATCAGAGTCCGCACAGAGGTGTCTTACGTCAGATTCCGCACTCAGCCCCCTTACATCAGAGTCTGCACTGAGTCCCTTTATATCAGAGTCCGCACTGAGCCCCTTTACATCAGAGTCCGCACTGAGCCCCTTTACATCAGAGTCCGCATAGAGGTCCCTTACATCAGAGTACATACAGAGGTCCCTTACATTAGAGTTCGCATTGAGCCCCTTTACATCAGAGTCCGCACTGAGCCCCTTTACATCAGAGTCCGCACTGAGCCCCCCTACATCAGAGTCCGCACTGAGCCCCTTTACATCAGAGTCCGCACTGAACCCCTTTACATCAGAGTCCGCACTGAGCCCCCTTACATCAGAGTCCGCACTGAGCCCCTTTACATCAGAGTCCGCACTGAACCCCCTTACATCAGAGTCTGCACTGAGCACCCTTACATCAGAGTCTGCACTGAGCCCCCTTACATCAGAGTCCACACAGAGGTCCCTTACATCAGAGTACATACAGAGGTCCCTTACATCAGAGTCCACACTGAGTCCCTTTACATCAGAGTCCGCACTGAGCCCCCTTACATCAGAGTCCGCCCTGAGCCCCCTTACATCAGAGTCCGCCCTGAGCCCCCTTACATCAGAGTCCGCACTGAGCCCCCTTACATCAGAGTCCGCACTGAGCCCCCTTACATCAGAGTCCTCACTGAGCCCCCTTACATCAGAGTCCGCACAGAGGTCCCTTACATCAGAGTCCACACAGAGGTGTCTTACATCAGAGTCCGCACTGAGCCCCTTTACATCAGAGTCCGCACTGAGCCCCTTTACATCAGAGTCCGCACTGAGCCCCTTTACATCAGAGTCCGCACTGAGCCCCTTTACATCAGAGTCCACACTGAGCCCCCTTACATCAGAGTCCGCACAGAGGTGTCTTACGTCAGATTCAGCACTCAGCCCCCTTACATCAGAGTCTGCACTGAGTCCCTTTACATCAGAGTCCGCACTGAGCCCCTTTACATCAGAGTCCGCACTGAGCCCCTTTACATCAGAGTCCGCACAGAGGTCCCTTACATCAGAGTACATACAGAGGTCCCTTACATTAGAGTTCGCATTGAGCCCCTTTACATCAGAGTCCGCACTGAGCCCCCTTACATCAGAGTCCACACAGAGGTCCCTTACATCAGATTCTGCACAGAGATGTCTTACATCAGATTCCGCACTCAGCCCCCTTACATCAGAGTCCGCACAGAGATGTCTTACATCAGATTCCGCACTGAGCCCCTTTACATCAGAGTCCGCACTGAGCCCCCTTACATCAGAGTCCGCACTGAGCCCCCTTACATCAGAGTCCGCACAGAGGTCCCTTACATCAGAGTCCACACAGAGGTGTCTTACATCAGATTCCGCACTGAGCCCCTTTACATCAGAGTCCGCACTGAGCCCCCTTACATCAGAGTCCGCACTGAGCCCCCTTACATCAGAGTCCGCACAGAGATGTCTTACATCAGATTCCGCACTGAGTCCCTTTACATCAGAGTCCGCACTGAGCCCCCTTACATCAGAGTCCGCACTGAGCCCCCTTACATCAGAGTCCGCACAGAGGTCCCTTACATCAGAGTCCACACAGAGATGTCTTACATCAGATTCCACACTGAGCCCCTTTACATCAGAGTCCGCACTGAGCCCCCTTTACATCAGAGTCCTCACTGAGCCCCCTTACATCAGAGTCCGCACAGAGGTCCCTTACATCAGAGTCCACACAGAGGTGTCTTACATCAGAGTCCGCACTGAGCCCCTTTACATCAGAGTCCGCACTGAGCCCCTTTACATCAGAGTCCGCACTGAGCCCCTTTACATCAGAGTCCACACTGAGCCCCCTTACATCAGAGTCCGCACAGAGGTGTCTTACGTCAGATTCCGCACTCAGCCCCCTTACATCAGAGTCTGCACTAAGTCCCTTTACATCAGAGTCCGCACTGAGCCCCTTTACATCAGAGTCCGCACTGAGCCCCTTTACATCAGAGTCCGCACAGAGGTCCCTTACATCAGAGTACATACAGAGGTCCCTTACATTAGAGTTCGCATTGAGCCCCTTTACATCAGAGTCCGCACTGAGCCCCTTTACATCAGAGTCCGCACTGAGCCCCCTTACATCAGAGTCCGCACTGAGCCCCTTTACATCAGAGTCCGCACTGAGCCCCCTTACATCAGAGTCTGCACTGAGCACCCTTACATCAGAGTCCGCACTGAGCCCCCTTACATCAGAGTCCACACAGAGGTCCCTTACATCAGAGTACATACAGAGGTCCCTTACATCAGAGTCCACACTGAGTCCCTTTACATCAGAGTCCGCCCTGAGCCCCCTTACATCAGAGTCCACACTGAGCCCCCTTTCATCAGAGTCCTCAGTGAGCCCCCTTACATCAGAGTCCGCACTGAGCCCCCTTACATCAGAGTCCACACAGAGGTCCCTTACATCAGATTCTGCACAGAGATGTCTTACATCAGATTCCGCACTCAGCCCCCTTACATCAGAGTCCGCACAGAGATGTCTTACATCAGATTCCGCACTGAGCCCCTTTACATCAGAGTCCGCACTGAGCCCCCTTACATCAGAGTCCGCACTGAGCCCCCTTACATCAGAGTCCGCACAGAGGTCCCTTACATCAGAGTCCACACAGAGGTGTCTTACATCAGATTCCGCACTGAGCCCCTTTACATCAGAGTCCGCACTGAGCCCCCTTACATCAGAGTCCGCACTGAGCCCCCTTACATCAGAGTCCGCACTGAGCCCCCTTACATCAGAGTCCGCACAGAGATGTCTTACATCAGATTCCGCACTGAGTCCCTTTACATCAGAGTCCGCACTGAGCCCCCTTACATCAGAGTCCGCACTGAGCCCCCTTACATCAGAGTCCGCACAGAGGTCCCTTACATCAGAGTCCACACAGAGATGTCTTACATCAGATTCCACACTGAGCCCCTTTACATCAGAGTCCGCACTGAGCCCCCTTTACATCAGAGTCCTCACTGAGCCCCCTTACATCAGAGTCCGCACAGAGGTCCCTTACATCAGAGTCCACACAGAGGTGTCTTACATCAGAGTCCCCACTGAGCCCCTTTACATCAGAGTCCGCACTGAGCCCCTTTACATCAGAGTCCGCACTGAGCCCCTTTACATCAGAGTCCACACTGAGCCCCCTTACATCAGAGTCCGCACAGAGGTGTCTTACGTCAGATTCCGCACTCAGCCCCCTTACATCAGAGTCTGCACTGAGTCCCTTTACATCAGAGTCCGCACTGAGCCCCTTTACATCAGAGTCCGCACTGAGCCCCTTTACATCAGAGTCCGCACAGAGGTCCCTTACATCAGAGTACATACAGAGGTCCCTTACATTAGAGTTCGCATTGAGCCCCTTTACATCAGAGTCCGCACTGAGCCCCTTTACATCAGAGTCCGCACTGAGCCCCCTTACATCAGAGTCCGCACTGAGCCCCTTTACATCAGAGTCCGCACTGAGCCCCCTTACATCAGAGTCTGCACTGAGCACCCTTACATCAGAGTCCGCACTGAGCCCCCTTACATCAGAGTCCACACAGAGGTCCCTTACATCAGAGTACATACAGAGGTCCCTTACATCAGAGTCCACACTGAGTCCCTTTACATCAGAGTCCGCCCTGAGCCCCCTTACATCAGAGTCCGCACTGAGCCCCCTTTCATCAGAGTCCGCACTGAGCCCCCTTTCATCAGAGTCCTCACTGAGCCCCCTTACATCAGAGTCCGCACAGAGGTCCCTTACATCAGAGTCCACACTGAGTCCCTTTACATCAGAGTCCGCCCTGAGCCCCCTTACATCAGAGTCCGCACTGAGCCCCCTTACATCAGAGTCCGCACTGAGCCCCCTTACATCAGAGTCCTCAGTGAGCCCCCTTACATCAGAGTCCGCACAGAGGTCCCTTACATCAGAGTCCACACAGAGGTGTCTTACATCAGAGTCCGCACTGAGCCCCTTTACATCAGAGTCCGCACTGAGCCCCTTTACATCAGAGTCCGCACTGAGCCCCTTTACATCAGAGTCCACACTGAGCCCCCTTACATCAGAGTCCGCACAGAGGTGTCTTACGTCAGATTCAGCACTCAGCCCCCTTACATCAGAGTCTGCACTGAGTCCCTTTACATCAGAGTCTGCACTGAGCCCCTTTACATCAGAGTCCGCACTGAGCCCCTTTACATCAGAGTCCGCACAGAGGTCCCTTACATCAGAGTACATACAGAGGTCCCTTACATTAGAGTTCGCATTGAGCCCCTTTACATCAGAGTCCGCACTGAGCCCCTTTACATCAGAGTCCGCACTGAGCCCCCTTACATCAGAGTCCGCACTGAGCCTCTTTACATCAGAGTCCGCACTGAGCCCCCTTACATCAGAGTCTGCACTGAGCACCCTTACATCAGAGTCCGCACTGAGCCCCCTTACATCAGAGTCCACACAGAGGTCCCTTACATCAGAGTACATACAGAGGTCCCTTACATCAGAGTCCACACTGAGTCCCTTTACATCAGAGTCCGCACTAAGCCCCCTTACATCAGAGTCCACACAGAGGTCCCTTACATCAGAGTACATACAGAGGTCCCTTACATCAGAGTCCACACTGAGTCCCTTTACATCAGAGTCCGCACTAAGCCCCCTTACATCAGAGTCCGCCCTTAGCCCCCTTACATCAGAGTCTGCACTGAGCCCCCTTACATCAGAGTCCGCACTGAGCCCCCTTACATCAGAGTCCGCACTGAGCCCCCTTACATCAGAGTCCGCACTGAGCCCCCACTTACTGTAAGGGGGAGCGCTGTGGACTCTAAAGGGGAACACTGATTTAAGGGGGTCTCTGCTCACCAAAGTCCCCCTCTTGTATCAGAGTCTACAGAACACCCCTTAAATTCATTTTATATACACATTGGAAGGCAGGAGAGAGGGTGAGCTTACTCACCCCAGGATGAGGCTCCGGAGGCCTGCAGCTTTTAAATCTTCCTTCCTTCACCCCAGGGATGTGTGGGCGGGGCAGACGCAGGGGGTGTGGGCGGGGCAGACACAGGGGGTATGGGCAGAGCAGATAGAGTAGAGGGGCGGGAAGAGGAGGAGCAGTGGAAGTGTCAGCGTTGGCTGAGCTGTGTGTGAGAGAGACACACAGCTCAACCGCTCAGCCAATCAGCCGCTATTGTAGCTATTGCAGAGCCCAGAGATGACACAGGCACGGCCGCATAGCAGTGGGTGAGCAGCGGCCGTGGCCTGTGTTAACCCTGTCCAGGCCACGGGCGCCGCTTACCTCCCGCTATGCGGCTTGATCATCAACAGGCTATGGAGCTGGAGGTCCGGGCCTGGCCAGCAACATTGTTTACATGAAACTCCCAACATCCCATCTTCTCTGCTATGTCTGGAGACCGATGCTGAAGCCTGCCAAGCAGTTCCTAAGGCTTATCATGATTTTCTGGATGTATTCAGTAAGAAAGGGGCAGAGACTCTGCCACCCCATAGACCTTACGACTGCCGTTTGAGTTGCTTCCCGGAGCAGAAATTCCCTTTGGGAGAATTTTTCCCTTGACCGAACTTGAACTTGGAACTCTTAAAAATACATAGATGACAACCCGAGGAAAGGGTTCATACGCCCTTCTACCTCTCCAGCAGGAGCAGGGATTTTCTTCGTAGAAACTCTCTACTCTCTACGCCCTTGCATAGATTATCGAGACCTAAATCACAATTAAGAATCGGTATCCTCTACCCTTGGTACCTGAACTTTTCCAGCGACTCGGAACTGCATCCATCTTTACCAAATTAGACCTTCGTGGAGCCTACAATTTATCTCGAAGTGGAGATGAATGGAAAATGGCCTTCCGTACCCGCTTCGGACATTTTGAGTATTTTGTCATGCCTTTCGGGTTATGCAATGCTCCTGCCACCTTCCAGCATTTTGTTAATGATATTTTCAGAGACTATCTTGACTTGTTTATCATTTCTCCTCACTGGCTACTCATCGGGGACATGTCAGAAAAGTTCTAACCCACCTTCGCCAGCATGGCTTGTATGCAAAACCTGAGAAGTGCGAGTTTGAACGCCAAAGCATCCAGTTTCTGGGCCTGATCATTTCGATAGATGGTGTCAAGATGGATCCAAAGAAGGTCTCTGCCATCTTGGATTGGCCAGCCCCGACTGATAAGAGGGGGGTCTAGCGATTTGTGGGGTTTGCAAATTTTTATCGCAAATTCATCAAGGGATTTTCTTCTATCATTTCCCCATCACAAGTCTTACCCGGCAAGGCACCCGTTTCCAATGGTCTCCTGAAGCTCAAGCAGCCTTTACTTCCTTGAAAGAACAGTTTGTTTCAGCTTCCGTCTTAAAACATCCTGACCCAGCCTTACCCTACATACTGGAAGTAGATGCTTCTGAGATAGCAGTAGGGGCAGTTCTTTCACAGAGACAAGGATCCAAGGCTCTGTTACACCCAGTGGCGTTCTTCTCTCGCAGGCTAACCAAAGTTGAAAGAAATTATGATGTCGGGGACAGAGAACTACTTGCAATCAAGGCTGCGCTAGAAGAATGGCGTTACCTCTTGGAAGGAGCAGCCCATCCTATTCCGGTGTACACTGATCACAAGAACTTAGAGTACTTGAAAGTTGCCAAGAGATTGAAACCACGACAAACCAGATGGGCACTTTTTTCACTAGATTTGCCTTTCACATCACTTACAGGCCGGGATCTAAGAATACTAAACCAGACACGCTTTCCCAGATGTTCAGCGAACCTGAAGTTTCTTCTCCTCCTGATACCATCCTTGCTCCTGGGAATTTTCTAATGCTTCAGGGAGATCTGCTTTCCCAAATTAAACAAGCTTCTTCACTGGCTCCCCATCCAACAGATGTCACTTTACAGTGGAAAGATGATCTACTTTGGTACAAGGACAGAATTTTTGTGCCACAACAGACACAGGTTGCCATCCTCAAGTCTTGTCATGACCATGAACTAGCTGGCCACTTCGGGGTACATAAAACTTCTGAACTCCTGCAGCGCATGTTTTGGTGGCCTCAGCTACAAAAGGACTGCAGACAATATATTGAAGCATGTACTACTTTCATCCAGAACAAGGGCAGCAAGACCAGGGCTTGGGGACTGTTAAGGCCTCTACCTGTACCAGAAAGACCATGGAGGATGATCTCCATGGATTTCATTGTGGAATTACCACCTTCAGAAGATTTCACCACCATCTTCGTAGTGGTTGACAGACTTTCTAAAATGGCTCACTTCCTGCCTATGAAGGGTACCCCATCTGCTTCCGAGACTGCGAAGATTTTTATTAAAGACATTGTAAGACTCCATGGTGTACCCACTAATATTGTATCTGATCGGGGGGTACAATTTACATCCAAATTCTGGAAAGCCCTGTGTGGGGCCTTGAAGATTGACCTCTCCTTCTCTTCTGCCTACCATCCTCAGACGAATGGTCAAACTGAACGAACCAACCAGACCCTTGAACAATATTTGCGATGCTATTCTTGCTTTTCTCAAGATGACTGGGAGCCTCTGCTACCTCTTGTTGAGTTCGCCTACAATAATTCTGTGCATTCTGCAACCAACCAATCCCCGTTTTTTTTGCGAACTACGGGTTCCATCTCTTGTTTCTCTCCAATAACATGCCAGAGTGTGCAGTACCAGCGGCTCAAGAAACCTTGAACTTCTTCAGCACCAACAACAAGCTACTTCAAGAAACAATGGCAAGGATTCAGGACTATAACAAGGAAACGTTTGACAAAAAGAGAAGAGGGGAACTTGACCTAAAACCTGGAGATCAAGTCTGGTTGTCCACACAGAACCTGAAACTGGCATGCCCATCCAAGAAATTGGGCCCTAAGTTTGTGGGTCCCTTCCCAGTGTTGAGCAAAATTAACAGTGTGGCGTATGAGTTGAAGCTACCGGAATCTTTCCGTATTCATCCAGTCTTTCACGTGGCTTTACTCAAACCATCAGTACCAGATCCCTTTCTTAACTGGAACACCGGTCCTCCTGAACCTGTAATCATTAATGGCGAAGAAGAATTTGAGATAGAATCCATCATAGATTGCTGGAGGAGAAGTAATCAGGTTCAGTACCTGGTGAAATGGAAGGGTTACGGCCCTGAGAACTCCTTGGAACCAGAGACTAACATCCACGCCAAAAGACTAATTCTGGCCTTTAAAAGAACTCATCCGAGTAAAATGGCCCAGTTGGGCATCCGGATGCTGCCCTTTGGAGGGGGGCAATGTCAGGAAAAGCCCTTTTGTAGTCATTCCAGCAAACGGAAGACTAAAGGAATGCCTGTAAGCGCCATGCGGCGCTCGCGCGCGCACATTAGCACCAATAGCGCTAATAGCGCGCATGGGCGAACGCGTGTGCGCAATAGCACCAAAAGCGGTGCACAGGCGCGCGCGGGTGCGCGCGCGCGCCCCCTGTAACAACACTTGGCGCCAAGATGGGCTATTTAAGGGAGACTGTTCCAATGCTGCCTTGCTGTCCGGTCTACAGCGTTTCCTGAGACCCCTGCTCCCTTGTTACCAGATTCTCTGTATCCAGTACTTACTTGGCTTGTTCCTGACTTACCTGTTTGCTGCCTGCCCCGATCTCAGCTTGGACTCTGACTATTCTCTTGGTTTGCCCTCCTGTACCTGATCTGCCTGCCAGTACCTTGACCCGGCTTGTCTGCACCTCCCTGCTGTCTGCAACCTGCTACAGGACTACAGTACTCCTCCCTGCTGTCTGCAACCTGCTGCGGGACTACAGTGCACCTCCCTGCTATCTGCAACCTGCTACGGGACTACAGTGCACCTCCCTGCTGTCTGCAACCTGCTACAGGACTACAGTACTCCTCCCTGCTGTCTGCAACCTGCTACGGGACTACAGTGCACCTCCATGCTGTCTGCAACCTGCTACAGGACTACAGTACTCCTCCCTGCTGTCTGCAACCTGTTACAGGACTACAGTACTCCTCCCTGCTGTCTGCAACCTGCTGCAGGACTACAGTGCACCTTCCTGCTGTCTGCAACCTGCTTCGGGACTACAGAGCACCTCCCTGCTGACTACAGGATCCAGCTCTCTACTCCAGTGTTCCAGCCAGGCACTTGTGCCCCTCTGTACTTCTGAGCCCCTGTTCACACCTTCAGGGGTTCCTGAGTCAGAGGTATACGAGAGGCCATTCTCTGCACTCCGGGCTCCACCTACCAGGTACGTGACACACGCCCACTAATTCACATAAATCATGCCCATTTTTCGCCGCATTTTTACTTTTCCCCTGTGCCACACCCACAAATGCATGCCCCACCCGCTAGTTATAACAAGACTCCGCCTACAGCCAAAAAAGTGTCCCTAAATTTTTTTTTACAATGTTGGCAACTATGCATTTAGGTGAATGGACACTGGTATAAACAAAAAGGACACAGGAAGTGCCCCTCCCTATATAACCCCTCCCATACCAGGAGTACCTCAGTTTTTTCGCCAGTGTTTATGGTGTTGGTCACGGTAGATGAAATGCTAAGAGAGCTCCGCTAAGCAATCCCTGATGGGATCAAGGAGCTGTGCAAACAGATCCATATAAGGTGCTTGAAAGCCAAAATGGATGATACCTCGTGGAAGAAGAAACAAGGTTTTTGCCTGTAATGTTTCTCTTTGAGAGCTGGACCCTGGGACCTGAACCTTGGTCATGTTTATACAACCAAAGTGTTCTCCGGCAGGGTGTGGTGGGATCAGATAAGTCAGAAAGATTACAAGGAATGTATATATATATATATATATATATATATATATATATATATATATATATATAATTTGCTTGGTCTTTCTAACATGAGCATGCAATGCCTTGCTTGTGTTTGCCACTACATGGTGTTAAAGTAACATACCTGGCTTCCAACATTCCAGGCTTCCCCTGTTGTGCGCAGTGTCAGCAAAGGCTCCTACGACAGCACTTCTATCTCCAGCTCTGTCAGCCATCAGAGGGGTTTGGGGGAACCATCCATCATTTCAGGAGGTCAGGTTCCCCCCTGCTGAGTCCTCCCCCCCCCCGCACAGAGCGCGTGAAAGGGAATTTTTTTGAAAACAAAAGGGGGCTGAGTTCCGGAACGCTGGGGGGCATGGCTTAGACGCCGCCGGCATGCACGTGGAGCAGAGTGCATGTGAGACACGGCACAGGCACAAGGCTCACTGGCTTTAAAAGGTTTGCACTCTTGAATTCATTCATTCATTCATTCATGTGTTTGGTTGGCTGACGGAGGGACACAGAGCACACAAGTGGCATGTAAGCTGTATGGGTGTGTGGATACAGGCAGACTAAAGCTCGGCAGTAGGCTCACTTTGTTTAGTACCTCTGCTTTTTTGTGCTTAGGACTATGTCTTCCAGCAGGAGGGGCAATTCATCAGGGGGAGTGCAAAGTCACTCCAGTCAGAGCCTGAGGCTCCTAGTCACATGCCCGCAATTCCATCCTCCCCTGAAAGACCTGGAGCATCTGACAAATCTAAGCCATCTTGTCTCACAGGCACGGTGGCTACCTCCAACGTCCCAGCCTCTCCATACGTCACAAGGACGATTTGGCTTTGTCTCTGGCTGGTTTGGAAGAGAAAATAGCCGAGCGTCTTTCTCCCAGGAGGTGAGACAACGCGGCAGATGCCCTTCTCCTGCCCTTGACCTTCCAGTATTGGAGCAACAATGGGCAGATGATATTGGGGTACCGTTGAGAGAAGGAGGTTCAGATGACTCCTCTTCTGAGGATTCAGCATCTGAAGAACCTTTCTCAACTTCGCAATCACAGCAATTACTAATCCAATCTCTTACGGACTTAGTTCGTTCTGGATATAAGTTGCCTCCTGCAGAGGTGGAAGATGTTTCCTTTTCCTCCTTGGGTTTGCAAAAAACCCCACAGGGTTCTCATGCTTTCCCTATGCACCCGTTACTGGAGCAACTGATTTATGCTGATTGGGATCACCAGGTAAGCAGTTTTCTCCTTCTAAAAGATTTTCAATTCTTTACCCTATGGAGAAAAAGTTCTCTAAGAGATGGGATTTGCCAGCAGTAGATGTAGCTATCTCCTCTGTGAACAGGATAACTTGTCCAGTGGACAATGTACAAGTATTTAGTGACCCAGCTGATAAGAAGTTGGAATCTCTACTTAAAGTGGTTGTATAGTCAAATGTTTAACTTTTACCTGCAGTATGCCTATAATAAGGCTTACCTGTAGGTAAAAAAAAAATATCTCCTAAAATTGTACGGTTTAGGAGATATTCCCCTTGCAATTAGCTGCTGACTGCAGCGGCGCATGTGCACAGGGGACTCTTGGCTGAAAGCCCGGCAGACGTCGGACCTTGCTGGAAAGAAGTCTCCTGCGCGCATGCGCTGGAGTGACGACATTGCGGCTCCAGCCACTCATAGCGCTGGAGCCGCGATACCCTGAAGACACGCCGAGGCAACATGTCAGCTACCTCGGCGTGGACTAGGTGAGATACCGACGCCTCGTTCTAAGGTAAGTATTTCATAATGAGCTAGTATGCGATGCATACTAGCTCATTATGCCTTTTGCCTTACAGGGGTATAAAAAACAAAAAAAGTGTCAACGGGTTTACTACTGCTTTAAGGCCTCATTTGCTGTAGCTGGTGCGGTAGCACAACCTGCAGTGGCAGCAATAAGCATCTGTCAATCCCTTTCGGGATGAATTCAAGCAGGTTATTAAAAAAGTTCCTGCTCAAACTGAAGAGGCCCAAAGTTTAGCTGTGCTACCTAGGGCCCTATACTTTGTAGTGGACGCCATCAAGGATTCTATCCATCAGGCGTCTTGCCGTGCACTCATGTTGATACATATGGTCAGGATTCTGTGGCTAAATAACTGATCAGCCGCATTAACATGCAAGAAGCTCTTGGCTGGGTTTCCATTTCATGGAGAAAGGTTGTTTGGGGAAGATTTGGATAAGTATATCCAAAAGATTTCAGGGGGGTAAAAGTACCCTTCTGCCGGTTAAGAAATAGAATAGACGGCCTTCTTTTAAACCTTCTCCTAAGATATGTGGCGCAACAGCCTCCAGGCAGTCTCGGCCGCGACCACCTTCAGGGGCAAAGGGTAAGCCTCATAAGCAGACACAGGGCTACAAAAATCCCTGGAGTCAGAAGTCCACAAAACAGAATCGCAAGGCTTCCTTGTGAAGGGGGCGCCCCCGCTCGATCGAGTGGGGGGAAGACTGTGATGGTTTTCAGAAACTTGGCAAGACGAAATCCAAGACAAGCGAGTCCTCTCTGTAGTATCCCTAGGCTACAAACTAGAGTATCAAGAGTTTTTACCATTGCGTTTTCTAAGATCAAACGTTCCCAAGGACCCGGTAAAGAAAAAGTCCTTATTTCTGGCACTGGACTGATTACTTTATCAGGGAGTAATAATAGAGGTTCCCTCAGCAGAGAGGGACATGGGGTTTTATTCAAATCTCTTTATGGTACCGAAACCAAATGGAGATGTCAGACCCATTCTAGATCTCAGGAATCGGAATCGCTTCCTAAACATTCGCTCCTTTCGAATGGAGTCGATTTGGTCAGTTGTTTCCACCCTACGGGGAGGAGAGCTTCAAGGATCAAGGATGCGTATCAACTTTTTTGCAGTTTGCGGTAGAGCAGCACCACTTTCAGTTCGTGGCCTTGCTGTTCGGGTTAGCCATCGCTCCCCGACTGTTTACAAAAGTGGTAGCCCCAGTACTAGCAAGACCAGGGTATAGCAATAATAGCATACCTAGACGACCTACTACTGGTAGATCAGTCAATAGCAGGGTTAAATCAGGGGGTGTCCAGAACAGTCAGTTATCTGAGACACCTGGGTTGGATTCTCAATCTAGAGAAATCATCCTTACAGCTGGCAAGAAGGCTGCAGTATTTGGGCCTGGTCATAGCCACAACCCAGGAAAGGGTGTTATTGCCTCAGGCAAAGGTCAATGCTCTAAGAGAGCTGGTCCGGGTGGTCAAGACAAAGAAGGGTCCTTCCATTCACCTTTGTATGAGATTACCAGGGAAGATGGTAGCTTCCTTAGAAACGGTTCCCTATGCCCAGTTTCTTTCAAGACTGTTGCAACACAGTATTCTGTCTGCTTGGAACAGACAGATCCAAGCTTTGGATTATCCAATGAATCTGGCTCCAAAGGTACGCCAGAGTATCAACTGGTGGTTGATAACCAGAAATTTACAAAAGGGGAAATCTTTCATTCCAGTTTCCTGGAAAGTAGTAACAACGGATGCCAGCCTAGGGGGCTGGGGAGCAGTTCTAGAAGAGACCACTGTTCAAGGGAAGTGGTCAGAGTCCGAGAAGACCATGCCCATCAATATCCTAGAGATTCGGGCAGTACATCTTGCTCTAATAGCCTGGACATCCAGGTTGCAGAATGTTCCTGTCAGGATACAATCTGACAATGCCACAGCAGTGGCCTATATCAATCACCAAGGGGGCACCAGAAGCCACGCAGCCCAAAGGGAGTTGGTCCATATTCTGTCTTGGGCAGAGAAACATGTTCCTTGCCTATCTGCAATTTACATTCCAGGAGTGGAAAATTGGCAGGGAGATTTTTCTGAGCCGTCAACAACGTTGTTGCCAGGGGAATGGTTTCTACATCCCGATGTCTTTTTGGCCATATGTCAAAGATGGGGTACGCCGGATGTCGATCTATTGGCGTCCAGGTTCAACAAGAAGTTGGACAATTTTGTGGTGAGAACAAGGGATCCACTTGCACTCGGAGTAGATGCGTTAGTGACCCTGTGGAATCAGTTTTCACCGATTTATGCATTCCCTCCAGTTCAGCTGCTACCACATCTGCTTCAAAGGATCAGGGAAGAAGGGAAGCTGGTAATCCTAGTGGCCCCGGCATGGCCCAGAAGACCCTGGTATGCAGGGATCGTGAGAATGGCAGTAGGGGAGTCTTTGACTCTTCCACCTCCTCTGGACCTGCTGTCGCAGTGGCCGATATTCCATCCTGCCTTACAAACGCTAAATTTAACGGTGTGGCTATTGAAGCCTACATTCTAAAAAAATCAGGGGCCATCAGGTTTGGTAGTAAACACCCTGATTAATGCCAGAAAGCTGGCATCCAGGATCATTTATTACAGGGTCTGGAAGGCCTATATCACTTGGTGTGATACCAAGGGTTGGCATCCTCGTAAGTATATCATAGGAAGAATTCTGGCCTTTCTACACTTAGGAGTAGAAATGAAGCTGGCCTTGAGTACAATCAAGGGTCAGATTTTGGCCTTGGCAGTGTTTTTCCAAAGGCTGCTTGCTTTGCATTCTTTAATCCAGGCATTCATACAAGGGGTAACTCGGATAACTCCGCCAGTTAGAATACCCTTGTGCCCATGGGATTTGAATTTGGCTTTGTCGGTGTTGCAAAGACAACCCTTCGAACCTATTGATCCTTTGGACAAGGAAATTGGTATTCCTAGTTGCGATATCCTCTGCAAGAAGAGTATCAGAATTGGCTGCTTTCTGCTGTAAAGAGCCATACTTAATCATTCACAAGGATAAGGTGGTGCTGTGTTTGCCAAAGGTAGTCTCTGGTTGTCATCTGAATCAAGACGTTTCCTTACCTTCCTTTTTTCCCAGAACCTCGTTCTGCAGAAGAAAAATTCTTACACTCTCTCTATACCTATACACTATAACCAAGGAATTTACATAACAATTAAACTTGGGCACAGATTGCAAATATTTACAATGTAGGTGTGTTCTAAGTAGTAATTTTTACATGCTGTATATGTAAGCATTTCCTTATGTGTGTGTGCTTCATACTAATTGAAGCTGTAGTGTAGATGTGTGTTCATTTGTGCTGTATTGCAGTGGTCATCAACCCGGTCTCAGGCCCCTCTAACAGGCCAGGTTTGCAAGATAACTGAAATACAATCATAATTTGCTGCTCAGCGATTGCAGTATTGTAGTCTGCATCTCCCCAAGGTAATACATAAAACCTGGCCTGTTAGTGGGCCCTGAGGACAGGGTTGATGACCACTGCTGTATTGCATTTATACACACAAAAGTCAGCTCCCTTGGTATGCTCACCCACCCTATACTCCGAGTGCAAACTCTGTGTACTCTTGCACTCTACCTAGCAATATATCACTAATCATGTAGGGAGGGTGTAGTAAGGATTTCCCATGTACTCAATGAGGGACTGCTGAGACACCCTGCAGCCTGTAGGATTGGGCTTTTTTATCAATTAAGGCTCATTAGCACTACAAAACTTTTCACCAGCTGGGATCATTTTTAGGAACTTTTTATGAAAATTTATTTGGACTTTCTCTTATATATTTTATAAGATTTATATGTTTTTAATATATGAATATTTTTTGTGCTGTACTAATTTCATTTATTAGATTATTTGAAGGTTATGTAATTTTCCCTAAGTGTTCAGCTGCATTTATTAGTATTTACTCAGAATTGTTTGCGCTGATTGTTTTTTATTTATCATTAGCACTACAGCACATATGCTTTGATGAGGTTTGTTGCAATGCATTTTGGATGTGCTGCAATATGTTTTTTATATATAACATTGCAATTGGTGTGAATATGTATGATATTATTCTTTCAGAATTCATCACCACAAATTGGCAGTTTTCATATGTAAATGGTGATCAAAGTCTTTGTAATGTGTATTAATCCATCGCTGTGCTGCTCAACAATCTTCTCATATAAAGCAAGCATTTCCACTACCAGGTGAATTGTGCTCTCACCTCACTCCTATTAATCACAGGCTTTTCTTTCTTATAACTCCAGCCAATCCCTCAGGGCTGGATATCTCCTCTCGTATCCTTGGATATGATTTTCCTCTCTTAAAAGCTTTTCACATGGACCACATGAAATAGAAAGGCAACAGCATAGTGCTCCCTGTATAAATCATTTATTAAAATACCCCCATTAAATTGCTCTTACAAGGAGTTAAATAAAAAACAGCATTTCTTAATATCTCGCTCGTGAGCTCACCGCACCACTCAGGCTCTCAGTGATCACGTAACGATTCACGGCTGGGCTTCTCCCTCCTATACGTGTGTTGCCAATAGGATAGCTTCCTCAATAGGATCAGTAAAGCAGTAGTGCTCTGTTTCAAACAACAATTTGGATTAAGTGGGGTTTATGAATAAATAATATAATAATAATTCAATCACATATACACAACTCTTCACACACAGTTGATCCAGAGGAAGGCAAAAAACCCCAGCAAAGCATTCTCTCATTTGCTACAGCAGGAGAAAAATTTTCTTCCTAATCCCCCTAGAGGAAATCGGATTTTCCCTGGATCATCTTTACCTATATATGTTAGTACCCGGTTATATTCTGTTCTTTTAGGAAAGAATCCAGGCCTTTTTTAAAGCAATCTACTGAACTTGGCAGTCTATTCCACATTTTCACAGCTCTTGAAGAAACCTTTCCATATTTGGAGATTATTTTTTTTTTTTCCTTTAGACGTAAAGAGTGCCCTTCTCTGTGATGACCCCCCTTAATCTTCTCTTCTTAAGAGGGAATAGATTCAGTTCCTCTAATCTTTCCTCATAACTGAGCTCCATGCCTCTTATCAGTTTGGTTGCTCTTTTCTGCACTTTCTCCAGTTCCCCGGTATCCTTTTTGAGAACCGGTGCCTAAAACTGAACTACATATTCCAGATAAGGTCTTACTAATGATTTGTACAGGGGAAAAATTATCTCTCTCTCTCTCTGGAGTCCATACCTCTCTTAATACAAGAAAGGACTTTGCTCGCTTTGGAAACCGCAGCTTGGCATTGCATGCTATTATCGAGCTTATGATCTATTAAAACCCCCAGATCCTTCTCCATTGATTCCCCCAGGTTTTCTCCCCCTAGTATGTATGATGCATGCATATTCTTGGCCCCCAAGTGCCTAAATTTACATTTATCAACATTAAACCTCATTTGCCACTTAGTTGCCTAATTAGACAGTGCATTGAGGTTGGCTTGCAAATTGGAGACATCCTGTAAGGACGTTATTCCACTGCGTAGCTTAGTGTCATCTGAAAAGACAGAAATGTTACTTTTAATCCCAGACCCTATATCATTTATAAAGCTATTAAAAAGTAAGGGTCCCAGCACTGAACCTTGGGGTAAGCCACTGATAACCTTAGACCATTCAGAGTAAGAGTCATTAACCACTACTCTCTGAATTCTGTCCTTTAGCCAGTTTTCTATCCATTTACAAATTGATCTTTCCAAGCCTGTAGACTTTACCTTACCCATGAGCCGTGTGTGTGGGGAGCTGTCAAACGCTTTTGCAAAATCCAGGTATACCACGTCCACAGCCACCCCTCTGTCCAAGGTTTTACTTGCCTCCTCATAAAACGAAATCAGGTTTGTTTGACAACATTTGCCTTTCATAAATCCATGCTGTCTGTAGCTTAAAATATTTTTTTCCAGCAAGAACTCGTCTATGTGGTCTTTTATTAAACTCTCCAGTATCTTCCCAACTATAGAAGTTAAACTAACAGGTCTATAATTACAGTTAAAGACTTTGATCCCTTTTTAAATATAGGCACCACATTGGGCCTGTGCAAATCCAGTGGTACCATTCCAGTCATTAACCACTTCAGATCCGCGCTATTGCCAAATGACGGCAACAGCGCGTACCTACATTGCCGGGACGACGTCTATTGATGTCGTCCCGTGCACAAGCGGTCTGCACACCCCCTGCAGGGCGCGCGTGGCGCGCTCGGTGATCAGCGAGTCTATGAGACTCGCCTGATCACAGATCAGAGTAAGCGGTCGGTCCCGACCCCTTACCACATGATCAGCTGTCAGTCAATGACAGCTGATCATGTGATGTAAACAGAGCCGGTAATCTGCTATTTTTTCTTCTCGCGCTTATACCGTGAGGAGGAAAAAAAAAGCAGATCACCAGCAGCCGTGAGAGGGACATCAGTCCCGATCACGGCGATCATCTGCCCCCTGCCAGTGACACCTAGCAAAAGGGAGCAGTGCCGCCTACCAGCGCCCACCAGCATCACCCATCAGTGCCCACAGTGCCATCCATCAATGCCCACAGTGCCATCCATCAGTGCCCACAGTGCCACCCATCAGTGCCCACAGTGCCATCCAGCAGTGCCACCCATCAGCGCCCACAGTGCTACCCATCAGCGCCCACTTCAGTGCCACAACAACAGTGCTGCACATCAGTGCCACCTATCAGTGCCCATCAGTGTCACCTACCAGTGCCCATAAGTGCCCATCAGTGCCACCCATAGCTGCCCATCAGTGCCCCCAATCAGTGCCACCCATCAGTGCCTCCCCATCAGTGGTACCTATCAGTGCCACCTATCTGTGCCACCCATCCATGCCACCCATCAGTGCCACCCATCAGCGCCCATCAGTGGCCATCGGTGCCGCCTTATCTGTGCCCATTAGTACCGCCTTATCTGTCCCCATCAGTGCTGCCTTAACTGTGCCTATCAGTGCCGCCTTAACTGTGCCTATCAGTGCCGCCTTAACTGTGCCTATCCGTGCCCATCAGTACAGCCTATCAGTGCCCACCAGTGCCGTCTCATCAGCGCATATCAATGAAGGAGAAAAATTACCTGTTTGCAAAGTTTTATAACAAACTATGAAACATGATTTTTTTTTTTTTTTTCAAAATTTTCCATCTTTTTTTGTTTGTTTAGCAAAAAATAAAAATCCCAGCTGTGATCAAATACCACCAAAAGAAAGCTATATTTGTGGGAAAAAAATGATAAAAATTTCATTTGGGTACAGTGTTCTATGACCGCGCAATTGTCATTCAAAGTGCGACAGCGCTGAAAGCTGAAAATTGGTCTGGGCAGGAGGGGGGTTTAAGTGCCCAGTAAGCAAGTGATTAACGAGTCTCTAAATATTAGAAACAATGGACTTTAAATGACAGAGCTCGTTTCTTTTAAAATCCGTGGGTGGATGCCATCTGGTCCAGGAGCTTTATCCACTTTTATTCTGTTTAAATATTTCTGGACCATATCACTTTTGAGCCATTGTGGGTCATTTGGGGCTGTGTCACTACGAACCCCATTATGTACATGAACTCCCCCATGCTCCTTTGTATACACAGAGCTGAAGAAAGTATTTAATAAATTAGCCTTCTCTTTGTCCCCAGTCACCCTCTTTAGATTATTTTGTAAAGGGCCTTAATGCTCAGACCTGACCTGACTTTTACTATTAATATATTTGAAGAATTTTTGGGGGTTTGTCTTACAATCTTCTGCAATCAGTCGTTCGTTTTGAATTTTTGCGTCCTTGATTTCTATTTCACATATTCTGTTATATTCTTTGTAACATTTAAACAATGATAATTTTCCTTCATTTTTATATATTTTTAAAAGCTCTTTTTTATTATTTATAGCCATTTTAACTTTACTTACTTACTTATTGCCCATGAGAATATACTTTGCATTGAGTTTACATACAATCACTTTGAAGAATTCCCATTTCTGTTCCGTGTCCATTGATGCCAATATTCCCTTCCAGTCTAAGTCCTGGAGAGCAGCTCTCATCCTTGGAAAATTTGATCTCTTAAAGTTAAGTGTTTTTATCATACCCATATGCGTTTGTTGCTTACAGCTAACATTAAATGAAATCATGTTATGGTCACTGCTACCCAGGTGTTCTTTTATATGAATATTAGTAATAAGTTCTGCATGGTTTAAGATTACCAGGTCCAGCAGAGCGTCATTCCTAGTCAGGGCCTCAATAAACTGGACCATAAAATTGTCTTGTAATAGGTTTATACATTTTTGCCCTGTAACTGTCCCAACAGTGCTATGTAACTACTGTACACACTTGTATTTGCTTCTTTTTGAAAAAATTCAATAAAAAAAAGATTGTAACGTAGAACCTCCAGTAAATTTCTGGGTAGTTAAAATCCCCCATTATTATCACTTTCCCAGCCCTTGCAGCCCTTTCCATCTGTGCAAGGAGCTGAGTCTCCACCTCCTCACTAACACTGGGAGGTCTATAACAAACTCCAATGACAACCTTTGTAGTACGCACACCCATTTACAGTTCCACCCATAATGCTTCAGACTCATCATACTCTCCATCAACTAGGTCCTTTCACACTCACTTTAAGATCACTTAAAACATAGAGACAGACACCACCACCCCTCCGTTTTACCCTGTCTTTCCGAAAGAGAGCATAACCAGGAATATTATTAGCCCAGTCATGAGAAGATTGAAGCCAAGATTCAGCAATACCAATTAGATCATAGTTATCCTTGTGCATCACAGCTTACAACTCACCTATTTTGCTTGGCAAACTTCTGGGATTGGTGAACAAACACATTAATTCATTGTCACATTTTGAAAATGTATGTTACATATTTTTTATTTTAGTACAAGTAGTACCATTTCCAATGGTTGATTGTAACACAGGAACCTTCATATCATCTGCCATAGCCCTCCCCACATGTTTCCTCATTCCACCCACCAATAAGGGCTGGCCCCTGTCTGACCTGTCTGTCCCATTAAAATCGAACTCACCCTCCCTCCACAATCCTAGTTTAAAAACTCTGCCAGCCTTCTCATAAACCTCTCCCCCAGCACAGTAGACCCACTTCCATTTAGATGCAAACCATCTTTAGCATATAGGTTGCACCCCAATGAAAAGTCAGCCCAGTGCTCTAAAAACCCAAATCCCTCCTCCCTACACCAGGTGTTTAGCTATGCATTCAGCTCTCTAATCTACCCCTGCCTTTCCTGTGTTCTGCATGGCACAGGCAATATTTCATAGAAAATCACCTTGAAGGTCCTTCAACTTGCCGCCTAGTTCTTTAAATTGGTTCTTAAGGAGCCTCCACCTTCCATATATTCTGTCATTGGTTCCAATGTGTACTAAGACAGCTGGATCATGCCCAGCCCCTCCCAGTAATCTCTCAACCTGGTCCACCACATGCCAAACCCTGGCACCAGGGAGACTGCAAACCATTCAGTTGAGGCAATCCTGGCAACAAATTATTCTTTTATTAATCTTTTTTATTGAATTTTTTCAAAAAGAAGAAAATACAAGCGTGTACAGTAGTTACA
Source organism: Lithobates clamitans (assembly GCA_037952925.1). Lineage (NCBI taxonomy): Eukaryota > Metazoa > Chordata > Amphibia > Anura > Ranidae > Lithobates > Lithobates clamitans. The sequence continues at coordinate 9,278,217 of JBBGZY010000411.1, read as the reverse complement.
TAGTAATGATAAAATAACAATATTTTTCCCCTGATAGGGTAGAGAATTGTATTCAAGAACATGTATATATGAAGTTAAGTACCAGTACTTAAGTGAAACAAATATCGGGTTTAATTAGACTAAATGCGTATGCGAAACTCAAGATAGGAATATAACCATTATTTAAGAGATATGACTTAACCTGAGTGCAAAAAATGGTTCTTCTATGTATTCTATTCTATGTGAGTAATAAATAGGTGACTTCTTGGGTTAGGAGCTATAGTAGTTTCGGGGAAACAATAATGTGAAGTAATGGTTATCATCCGATAAGGATGGACTGTATTATGAGAAAAAAGGAAACAGTAACTATAATGAGATGAGAGGAAGAGAAGGAAAGAGATGGGATGGAGGAGGGGAGGAGAGGGTAGTGAAGATTCATGACCGCCCCTGGTGGCACCCAAGAAGGAGTATCTGATGACAGTACTTTATATTTGCCCAGTGGATATCAGAGGGGCAAGGATATACAGTCAGGTCCATAAATATTGTGACATCGACACAATTCTAATCTTTTTGGCTCTATACACCACCACAATGCATTTGAAATGAAACAAACAAGATGTGCTTTAACTGCAAACTTTCAGCTTTAATTTGAGGGTATTTACATCCAAATCAGGTGAACGGTGTAGGAATTACAACAGTTTGTATATGTGCCTCCCACTTTTTAAGGGACCAAAAGTAATGGGACAGATTAGCAATCATCCATCATACTTTCACTTTTTAATACTTGGTTGCAAATCCTTTGCAGTCAATTACAGCCTGAAGTCTGGAATGCATAGACATCACCAGATGTTGGATTTCATCCCTGGAGATGCTCTGCCAGGCCTCTACTGCAACTGTCTTCAGTTCCTGCTTGTTCTTGGGGCATTTTCCCTTAAGTTTTGTTTTTAGCAAGTGAAATGCATGCTCAATCTGATTCAGGTCAGGTGATTGACTTAGCCATTGCATAACATTCCACTTCTTTCCCTTAAAAAACTCTTTGGTTGATTTTGCAGTATGCTTCGGGTCATTTTACATCTGCACTGTGAAGCGCCGTCCAATGAGTTCTGAAGCATTTTGCTGAATATGAGCAGATAATATTGCCCAAAACACTTTAGAATTTATCCTGCTGCTTTTGTCAGCAGTTATATCATCAATAAATACAAGAGAACCAGTTCCATTGGCAGCCATACATGCCCACGCCATGACACTACGACCACCATGCTTCACTGATGAGGTGGTGTGCTTTGGATCATAGCAGTTCCTTTCCTTCTCCATACTCTTCTCTTCCCATCACTCTGGTACAAGTTGATCTTGGTCTCATCTGTCCATAGGATGTTGTTCCAAAACTGTGAATGCTTTTTTAGATGTTGTTTGGCAAACTCTAATCTGGCCTTCCTGTTTTTGAGGCTCACCAATGGTTTACATCTTGTGGTGAACCCTCTGTATTCACTCAGGTGAAGTCTTCTCTTGATTATTGACTTTGACACACATACACCTACCTCCTGGAGAGTGTTCTTGATCTGGTCAACTGTTGTGAAGGGTGTTTTCTTCACCAGGGAAAGAATTCTTCAGTCATCCACCACAGTTGTTTTCTGTGGTCTTTTGGGTCTTTTGGTGTTGCTGAGCTCACCGATGCGTTCTTTCTTTTTAAGGATGTTCCAAACAGTTGATTTGGCCACACCTAATGTTTTTGCTATCTCTCTGATGGGTTTGTTTTGTTTTTTTCAGCCTAAAGATGGCTTGCTTCACTGATAGTGACAGCTCTTTGGATCTCATATTGAGAGTTGACAGCAACAGATTCCAAATGCAAATAGCACACCTAAAATGAACTCTGGACCTTTTATCTGCTCCTTGTAAATGGGATAATGAGGGAATAATGCACACCTGGCCATGGAACAGCTGACCAGCCAATTGTCCCATTACTTTTGGTCCCTTAAAAAGTGGGAGGCACATAAACAAACTGTTGTAATTCCTACACCATTCACCTGATTTGGATGTAAATACCCTCAAATTAAAGCTCATCTTGTTCGTTTCATTTCAAATCTATTGTGGTGGTGTATAGAGCCAAAAAGATTAGAATTGTGTCGATGTCCCAATATTTAGTCCCCTGACTGTAGGTTGCCCAAGGATCCCATATCTCTTCAAATTTCTGCTTCTTGTCGAGTAGGATACTGACCATCTTTTCTTGGGTCATTATCCATGATATTTTCCTTTTAGCCATGGTGAAGGGAACCGATGGTGATTTCCAGCCCTTGGCTAGTGTTAATTTGTCTCCTATAAGAATGAAAAAGATAAGGCATTGAGTGTTTTTGGGAACAGATACCACCTGGAAATTTAAAAAAGCAAGATGGGGAGATTGTTGAACTGGATATCCAGTTACTTTACGGATCATATTGAAAATTTTATTCCAAAAGTTCCTGATCCTAGGGCATTCCCACCAGACATGAATCATGTTGCCAATAAGATCGCAACCCCGAAAGCACATGGGAGAGTTATTTTTGATGGAACCATGTACCATCTGGTTATAACTTTTAAGTTAGCTTCTATTAGGGAGGTATTGAGAATCCCTTTGAATGATCGAAAGGATGTTTTATGCCAGACCTCCTAACTCCATTCGCTTGATAGGTCCCTCCCCCAAGCAAACATGTATGAAGTTTTTAGCTGCATTGCTGAGAGTGATCTGTATATCACTGAGATTCCCCCTTTCTGGTCCATAGCCTGTCCACACCATAATTCGTAGTCAGAAAAGATTTGGGGATTAGTTTTGGAAATCCAAATTTTATGTAGAAAATTAGAAATTTGTGATAATCTGAAGTTTTCTGTGCTGGGCAAATCTAAGTTATTAATGCAGTGAGTTTTAGTTATAGGGTCTGCTGATAGAAAATAATGACCGATTTTATAGAGCCCCTATCAAGCCACCATTGGAATGCTTGGATATCTAGACCTGGAGGAAAAAGAGGATTATGAAAGATGTGCGATAGTGGCCTGATATGGGAAACTAATTGTGAATGATTTCTACGTGAATCCCAAAGGGTAAAGGAGTATGAGAGGTTTGGTGCCAAAATAGGAGGTTGTGCCTTAACAGGACACCACATTAAAGAGGAGGGCCAGTCAAAAAAAAAAAAAAATTAAAAGTCAGCAGCTACAAATGCTGCAGCTGCTGACTTTTAATTGGACACTTACCTGTCCCAGGGTCAAGCGATGCGGGGGATCGAAGCCCCGCTCATCCCCCCCTCCGTTCAGCGGCGCCGGCATTGCAACTGTGGGCGCCGGGCTGTGGCTTCACAGCCTGGCACCCACTGCGCATGCGCGAGCGGCACCGCGCGCCGTGATTGGCCGCTCAGTCACCTGGGACCTGTATTGGGTCCCAGATGATTGACAGGAGGGAGGGAGCAGAGCTGAGCCCTTCCTGTGCCGAGACGTAAGTGATGTCACCAGCCCAGGCACTGAAAGAGGCAGGCTACGAGGGACCCCCTAGCAACAGGCATTTAGAGGTGAGTAAAAAAAAAAATATCCAAATGGTTTTTTTTTGGGTGGAACCCTACTTTACGTAATCAAGTGTATGACTCGGAGTTGTTTGTCTTTCCGTATGTATCCAGCCTGGATGAGCCTTTTGGGAATAAATCGTGGAGAGTTGAGTTAATTGGGCAGCTTGGTAATACCATTACCAAGGAACCCCTAAGCCACCTTTGTTCTTGGCTCTAAAAATGGTTGCTTTAGAGAGCAGGTGGCCTTTTTGTCCCCAAATCAATTTAATAATTTTTGCTTGTAATTGTTGTAGCTGGGATTTTATTATAGGGATGGGTAAGGCTCTAAAGAAGTAAAGAATTTGTGGAAGCAGTGTAATTTTAACTGAATTGATTCTTCCAAGCCAGGACAGCTCCAAGTGGGCCCATTGGTTTAGGTCTTCTGTCAATTTTTTAAAGAGAGGAGGGTAGGAGGGTAGGTTTGTCAATATGGATTTTCCATTTTGGCAGTAAATTTAATTCCTAAATATGGAATTTCCGAATCTCTCCATTCAAATGGGAAGTTTTTGAGTTGTGTCACTAGGGAGTTTGGAATGGAAACATTTAAAGCCAAGGATTTGGAAAAATTCACATGAAGCCCTGGAATCTGGCTGAAATCTTCTAAGAGGTGACAAATGTTAGGGAGAGAAGGTATAGGGGTAGTAACAAATAAAAGTAGGTCATCCGCAAAAAGGGGAAAATTTGTGTTGTTGTCGAGGTCCACATTTTACCCCTTGGTTATCCGGGTGTTCCCTGATTTCTATTGCGATATAAACTTTATCCATAGCAAAGATTAGTGGGGATAGGGGACAGCCTTGCCTGGTACCTCTTAAGATGGGAATGGATTGAGAGTGAAATCCTTGCAGTTGAATTTGGGCTACAGGGGATGAGTAAAGCACTTCTATAATGTTGAGGAAGGAGTGGTCGAAGCCCCATTGTTTCAGAATGGCAAACATACAAGGCCAAGATAAAGAATCAAATACCTTCTGAAGATCCAGCGACAATATGAAACCCTTCTCACATGTACCTTCATCCCATCCAGATCTGAGAAGGGAAATAACATTAATTGTCCTTCTAATCTGGTCGGGGCCCTGTCTGCCCGGTATAAAGCCTACTTGATCCTTATGAATAAAAAGGCTAATGAATGAGGACTATCAGGCTCCTACTTACCAGACCGGCGAGTCCAGTTGGGCAGAGGGTAGGCTCCCTTACCCTCCGACTGTCGGCCCCTGGTAGAGTAAACAGGAGGCACGAGAGTACGGAGTGGTATGAGGGCCTGTATTGCAGTCCAGGTATAGTAGTCCAGATATTGCAGGGTTAACCGGAGAGAAGGCTGGAACTGGCTGGAGCACAGACACAAGGTAGAGCAGGCTTGTATAGTCAGCAGGCTGGACGGCTGCAGACAGGCAGACAGACCCAAAGGAGCAGGCAGACGGATGGTCAGGAGACAGGCCGGGTTCGGTAACAGGCGGGCGGCAAAGGTACAGTGGAGCAGGCAAGCGGATGGTTAAACAGGCAGAGGTCAGGTTCAGGCAGAGTTCAGAGAGAGGTCGGGACCAAAGCCGGGTCAGAAGGTATCACAGGAACAGACAAGGAACAAGGTAAGGCACTGGGACGACTAGCTGTTGATTAGGCAGCACTGGTCACCAGAACTCACTGGCTTAAATAGGGCTTTTGGCGCCAAACGACGTGCACGCGCGCGCCCCGGCCCACACAGGCACGCGCGCCCGCCAACGCCCGCGCGCGCGCCCCCGCACGCCGGCGTGCACAGTGGAATGATCCCGGACACACACACCAGCGCCGCGAGGAGCCCGCACGGCGAGGTCCGCAGAAGCGCGCGCGCCAACGCGCGCCGACGCACCCTGACGCACACCACCGCGGGCGCCCCGCCTGCCACGGTAAGAACCCTGACAGTGCCCCCTCCTCAAGGGCAGCCTCCGGATGCCCAGCTGGGCCAGCCTGGGAGCATGGGAGTTCTTGAAAGTTTGTAGCAATTCGTTGGCATGCAGGTTACCTTCGGGTTCCCAAGAATTATCCTCGGGGCCATACCCCTTCCATTTAATGAGATACTGGAGCTGATTCTGCCTTTTCCTGCAATCCAAGATTGCCTCGACCTCGAACTCCTCCTCATTGTTGACCAAAACAGCCTCCGGTGGCTTGGCCTTACGGTCAGGAAAAGGATCGTGGATAACTGGTTTCAGTAAAGAAACATGGAAGACCGGGTGGATTCTAAGGGACTCTGGCAGACTAAGCTCAAAGGCAACATCATTCACCTTTCTCTTCACCCGAAACGGGCCCAGAAACTTAGGTCCCAACTTCTTGGAGGGACAAGCCAACTTTAAATTAGTTGTAGAGAGCCATACTTGGTTACCAGGTTCAAGGACGAGTTCTCCTCGCCTTTTCTTATCGAACATCCTCTTGAAGGAAGCCTGGGATTGGGCCATGGTTTCCTGCAGGATCTTACAGTTACTAGAGAAGAACTCCATTGTTTCCGTTACTGCGGGTAGAGAACATTCCGGGATAGAACTGGGGAGGAAAGAAGGATTGAATCCATAATTCGCAAAGAAAGGAGTCTGGTTGATGGCAGAGTGTAAGGAGTTGTTATATGAGAATTCGGCGAGTGGTAGCAAGGACACCCAGTCGTCTTGAGTAAACACAGAGAAACAACGGAGGTATTGCTCCAGCGTCTGGTTAGTTCTTTCCGTCTGGCCGTTCGTCTGAGGGTGGTAGGCCGAGGAGAACGCCAATTCAATTTCCAAAGCGGCACACAGTGCTCTCCAAAACCGGGAGGTAAATTGAACACCTCGGTCGGATACGATATTCGCGGGCACCCCATGTAACCTTACTACTTCCTTGACGAATATCTTCGCCGTTTCTGCGGCTGTGGGAGTACCCTTCATAGGGATGAAGTGTGCCATCTTGGATAGCCTATCAATCACCACAAAGATGGTTGAGAAACCTTCAGAGGGGGGTAACTCCACAATGAAATCCATCGATAGCATTCTCCAAGGCCTGTCAGGAATCGGTAAGGGTCTCAATAAACCCCAGGCCTTTGAGCGGTTACATTTATTCCGGGCACAGGTGCGGCAAGAACCCACGTACCTCTTACAGTCCTCCAGAAGACATGGCCACCAAAAGGTGCGTAGCACCAATTCTGAGGTTTTCCGGGCTCCGAAGTGACCCGCCAGCTTGTGGTCATGACATAGTTCCAGTACCAGTACCCTACATCTTTCAGGAACGAAAATCTTGCCTTCATGCCAGAGCAACCCATCGTTTAAACTGGTTCCAGTAGGTAGAGGAATTTCAGAGGAGGCCTGTTTAATCCTGGAGATTAAATCTCCCTGGAGAAGTAAGAAACTACCTGCAGGCAGAATAGTATCAGGAGAAGTTCTTTCCTTGGAGTCATGGAACATCCGTGATAGGGCATCAGGTTTTCCATTCTTGGATCCGGGCCTGTACGTGATGTGAAAGGAGAAGCGGGAAAAAAAAAGTGCCCATCTAGCCTGTCGTGGTCTGAGTCGCTTGGCTGCTCTTAAGTATTCTAAGTTCTTGTGGTCGGTAAAGATAAGAACCGGATGTACCGCACCCTCTAGTAGATAGCGCCATTCTTCCAAAGCCGCTTTGATGGCCAACAGTTCCCGGTCTCCCACGTCATAATTTCTCTCCGAGGATGAGAGCTTACGGGAAAAGAAGGCTACAGGAAACAGGAGGGCCTTGGGGCCCTGGCGTTGAGAAAGTACCGCCCCCACTGCGATCTCCGAAGCATCCACCTCCAATACAAACGGTAGCGCAGGGTCCGGGTGTTTGAGGATAGAAGCAGAAGTAAATAGTCCCTTTAATTTCTCAAAAGCTGCCTGTGCTCGGGGTGACCAACAGAATCGTGTCCCCTGTTTAGTAAGTTCCGTTATAGGCGAAATGATTTTAGAGAAGTCTTTAATGAATTTCCTGTAGAAGTTAGAGAATCCTACAAAACGTTGGACCCCTTTCTTGTCAGTAGGGGCAGGCCAGTCCAGGATGGCCGACACTTTTTGTGGATCCATCTTAATTCCTTCTACAGAAATGATGAGTCCCAAAAACTGGATACTCTGACGTTCGAACTCACACTTGTCAAGTTTAGCGTATAAGCCATGTTGCCTGAGCCGGGCAAGAACATTCCTGACGTGCCTGCGGTGATCAGCCAAAGAAGAGGAGAAGATGAGTATGTCGTCCAGGTAGACAATGACGTAGAGGTCCAGGAATTCTCTAAAGATGTCGTTCACAAAGTGCTGGAACGTAGCTGGGGCATTACAGAGGCCGAAGGGCATGACCTGGTACTCGAAATGCCCGAAACGAGTGCGGAACGCAGTCTTCCACTCGTCCCCCTCTCGGATGCGGACTAAATTGTAAGCACCCCGAAGATCCAATTTAGTAAAGATTCGGGCGGTGCCCAGTCTTTGGAATAGCTCAGGTACCAGAGGAAGTGGGTAACGGTTTTTAATAGTTATTTTGTTTAATTCACGGTAGTCAATACATGGCCGCAAAGAATGGTCTTTCTTTTCAACAAAGAATAAGCCCGCACCAGTGGGGAGGTGGACGGGCGGATAAATTTCTTCTTCAGATTTTCGTCTAAATACTGTTTCAGGGTGCCCAGCTCCTGCTCGGTTAGTGGGAAGATCCGGCCAAAAGGTACCTCGGTTCCAGGAAGCAGTTCAATTGGGCAGTCGTAGGGCCTGTGTGGTGGTAGTAATTCTGCCCCCTTTTTGTTAAACACATCCGCAAAATCTTGGTAAGGCTCAGGAATAGCTTGGAGCAGATCTACATCTGGATGTAGACAGAGGAGTTGGGTAGCCTCATGGCCTGTCCCTTGCAGACAGTGTTGAAGGCAGTATCCAGAGAGGAACTCGACACTACCTGAAGCCCAGTCGATTCGAGGGTTGTGCGCCTGCAGCCATGGTATTCCAAGAATGACTGGAAAAAGAGGGGAAGAGATGGCGTCCAAACAAAGATGTTCACGGTGTCGTTGGCCCATGATGGCTTTTAAGGGGACGGTTTCTTGAGTGACCGGACCGGAGCGGAGAGCAGAACCGTCTGCAAGATGTACAGCTAGGCTTTGAGTTTTGGATTGGAGAGGGATGTCATGTTGGGAGGCGAAGGTCCGGTCGATAAAGCAGCTGCAGGCTCCGGAATCAATGATAGCTGGGACTTGGATGGCCTTTCCGGGAAGCTGTAAAGTGATAGAGATGGTTAGGTGTGTGCCAATAGTAGGTACAATAGTAGCACAGGTACGATCAGCAGAACGACACTTACGCATCTTGTTGGGGCAACCACTGGCGTAGTGCCCGGGTTCTCCACAGTAGAGGCAGAGGTTGTGTGTACGTCTGCGTGCTTTTTCCTCTGGGGTCAAGGAAGGGCGGAATAGACCGAGTTGCATGGGTTCTGGCGCATCATAGGCCGAGGCAGGTGTAGGAGTGGGAGATCTGCTGGGGGGACTGGGTACTTGTGGCATCATCCAGGTGGGACGAAAGGTACTGGTGGTCCTTTCAGTGCGTCGCTCTCGCAACCTGCGGTCTATTTGGATGGACAAGTTGATAAGCTCTTCCAGGGTTTGTGGTACCCCTACCCGTGCCAACTCATCCTTGAGGGGATCTGACAACCCCATCCTGAACTGATGGCGCAACGCGGCGTCATTCCATGCCGTGTCAGAGCTCCAGCGTCTGAACTCGACGGCATAATCTTCTGCTGCTTGACGACCCTGGCGTAGGGCCTGTAAGGTGGCTTCTGCAGTGGCGGTAAGCTGGGGGTCTTCGTATAGTTGGGACATAGCATCAAAGAAGGCATCCAGACTATCCAAGGCAACTGATTTCTGCTCCAAAAGTCGGTGGGCCCATGTTTGTGGCTGACCGGAAAGTAAGGAGATAACAAAACCCACCTTCGTGGCCTCAAGGGAGAACGTGCGTGGCTGCAGGGCGAAGTAGAGATTACAGGCATTCCGGAAAGCACGATACCTACTTCGGTCTCCAAGAAATCTTTCAGGTACTGGTACTTTTGGCTCTGGGGGTAACATGACCACGGAGGGTGCTGAGGTGGCTGATGTGGACCCTTGCGGACCGGAAGGTGCGGACAAGGCCTGTACTCGCTCCTCCAGACTGGAGTATCCCTCTTGCAGGCTCTTCACCGCCTGGGTTAGACCCGCCAGATGTCGGCAAAGTTCGTCCATGGGGGAAGCCCCCTGCCCGGACTCGGTCATGGCTGCCTAATACTATCAGGCTCCTACTTACCAGACCGGCGAGTCCAGTTGGGCAGAGGGTAGGCTCCCTTACCCTCCGACTGTCGGCCCCTGGTAGAGTAAACAGGAGGCACGAGAGTACGGAGTGGTATGAGGGCCTGTATTGCAGTCCAGGTATAGTAGTCCAGATATTGCAGGGTTAACCGGAGAGAAGGCTGGAACTGGCTGGAGCACAGACACAAGGTAGAGCAGGCTTGTATAGTCAGCAGGCTGGACGGCTGCAGACAGGCAGACAGACCCAAAGGAGCAGGCAGACGGATGGTCAGGAGACAGGCCGGGTTCGGTAACAGGCGGGCGGCAAAGGTACAGTGGAGCAGGCAAGCGGATGGTCAAACAGGCAGAGGTCAGGTTCAGGCAGAGTTCAGAGAGAGGTCGGGACCAAAGCCGGGTCAGAAGGTATCACAGGAACAGACAAGGAACAAGGTAAGGCACTGGGACGACTAGCTGTTGATTAGGCAGCACTGGTCACCAGAACTCACTGGCTTAAATAGGGCTTTTGGCGCCAAACGACGTGCACGCGCGCGCCCCGGCCCACACAGGCACGCGCGCCCGCCAACGCCCGCGCGCGCGCCCCCGCACGCCGGCGTGCACAGTGGAATGATCCCGGACACACACACCAGCGCCGCGAGGAGCCCGCACGGCGAGGTCCGCAGAAGCGCGCGCGCCAACGCGCCCCGACGCACCCTGACGCACACCACCGCGGGCGCCCCGCCTGCCACGGTAAGAACCCTGACAAGGACATACGATCTGCAAGGATTTTAGTTAATATTTTAAGGTCATTATTAATCAGGGATATAGGGCGATAGTTGCCTACTAAGCTGGGGTCTTTGCCAGGTTTGGGTATGACTGAAATGTATGCAGCATTTAGAGATTTTTCTAGTGGGGAACCTCGTCTGAGGTCATTAAAGAATTGCACCAGGTATAGGGAGAGAATTGTAGAGAAATTCTTATAATAGGGGACTGAGAAGCCGTCTGGTCCTGGAGTTGAGTGTTTTTTTAGTTTCTGTATGACCTGTATAATTTGTTCTGTAAATATCTCATCTTCTAGTAGAAGTTTATGTTGTGTTTTTAATGTGGGGATGTTAATTGAATCCAAAAAATGATCAATGTCAGGGGGGATTTTTATGTAGCGTGTGCTATACAATTTTTTGAAGATTTCATGAAACGCTCCCATAATTCGATGCGGATTCTGGGAGAGTGTCCCCCCTGCTACTTTAATTTTAGGAAGATGGTGTGAGCGGATTGTGGGGGATAATATCGTCGCTAATATTGAGTTTGATTTGTCTTTTTGGAAGTAAAATCTGGCAACAGTCCAGCGGAGATGTTTTTCTGCTTTAGAGGTGAGAGCCATATTAAGTGCTGCATGGGCTGAATCAATTTGTGAGATGGAGGACACTTTAGGATTCCGTTTGTGTTTTTTACACAGAACGGGAAATTCCTTTTCCAGTTTATCTATCTCCAGGCATCTAGCTCGGCTGATTTGGGCGGATATTTGAATTATTTTTCCTCTAATTGTGGCTTCATGTGCTGCCCAGAGGTTTGTTGAAGTGTCTCCTGTGTCATTAAGGGTGAAGTATTCCTTAATGGCCTGCTCAATTTCATCTTTTTTAATGGGGTCACTTAGAATAGCTTCGATAAGTGTCCAGTGTCCATGGCTATTCAAGCCCAAAGGACGTTTGAAGACTACAAATACTTCTGAATGATCAGAGATGACTGAGTCTCTAATGTGGGATTAAGTGACCAAAGGGGATTGTTTTGCTAAGATGAATATGTGGTCAATTCTTGCAAACAAATTATGCGGGGGGAGAGTAATGGGTATAGTCATGTATGGTAGGGTTGATTTCCCTCCAAATATCAAGTAGACCTTGAGAATAGATCATTCTAGCAATCCTCAAGCTCTTTTTCGATGGTTGTATAAGATGATCGCCTCTAAGTTTATTTTTATCTAGCCCCTTGTCAAATGTCACATTAGAGTTTCCCCCATAGATCACCGTGACCTCTACCTCTATCTTCCTGATTGTTTGAACATAAGTTGAAAGAATTTACCCTGTCCAGTGTTTGGAGAAAAATATGATATGACTGTATAGATTTGCTCATCAATGAGTCCTTTGACCATTAAGAATCTCCCCTCTGGGTCCTTAAACTCCGATATCAGAAGGAATTTGCATTTGTGTGAGAATATTATAGCTACACCTTTAGTTTTGTCCTCCGCATTTGCTAAATAGAAGGTTGGAAATTTGGCATGGAGGAAGGAGGGTTTATAGTGTATAGGGAAATGGGTCTCTTGTAGTAGGATGATATCAGTTTTCTGACTATAATAATGTTGGAAGGTCTTACATCTTGATTTGAGTTTAGGATTTGCACATTATGAGTGCCTACCTTCAGAGTAGGTTGGTGTGATGCAGAGTTAGCCATGGAGTAAGAAAGGGGCGGTTATGTCTCTCTACAAGATCACTTACCTCTGATGTAATTCTCCATAATTTATGGGCTTGATGGGTGGGATGATACATCTTACATACCAGGAGGAGGGTATTGGGATCTTCAGGGATGGTCACTAGAAGAGAAAGGGGTTTAGTTGCACAGGTAAAGTCAGGAAACAAACATATGCACATAGGAGGAGAAAAGGGGGTCAAAAGCATATCCCCTAGACTGGGGGGATAAATTCCCTCCAGGTGTAATGGGGGAGAAGCAAGAAGAATTTGTGTCACCTCTTCTGGAGAGGAGACTAACCTGCCTCAGAGTGAGCTGGAGCTCAAGACTGACACGGAGGTGGAGCTACATGAGTACCACTGCGGCCTCTGGTTGCTCCTGGGTTAATGTCTGTATACTGGGGAATAAAACTCCTTGGAGTGTAACTACACCCTATATTGTTTATTTTGGAGTCAGACCCATTAAAATCTGTTGTTTATAATGTCAATTACAGACCAGTGTTGAACAGTCGCATAACTTTGTGTGGCACTGACAATAGATAGATGTATAGGATGTCTAATGCTGTGTACACACGAGCGGAATGTCCGACAGAAAAAGTCAGACGGGAGCTTTTCATTGTATATTCCGATCGTATGTAAGCCCCATCGGACTTTTTACGTCGAAAATTCTGATGGACCTAGAAAGGGAACATGTTCTAAATTTTTCTGACGGAACCAATTCTTATCGGGAAAACCGCTTGTCTGATGTACCAAAAATGACGCATGCTCTGAAGCAAGTATGAGACGGAAGCTATTGGCTACTGGCTATTGAACTTACGTTTTCTAGTCCTGTTGTACGTGTTGTACGTCACTGCGCTCTGGACGGTCAGAATTTGGTGTGACTGTGTGTATGCAAGACAGCTTGAGGAGTGGAACTCCGTTGGAAAAACTTTCAGAGTTTATTCCGACGGGAAAACCGGTCGTGTGTACAGGGCATTAGACTATTCATCTAATTCTTATTGATGATGCCAGGTAAATTGTGGGAGCCTGTATTGGCCCCTAGTTAAAGAACCCATGGAAATAATGGTTCTAATGCAACTTAGATAGTGGGGAGATAATGTGGTTGTGTGTTATATTCTAAGGTTATTGTTCCAGGAAGAGCGGAGTAGCCCTTAGAATGTAGGGAGTGCTTCCTAGTATTCTAGTGACCTAAGTGTATCATAATCTGCCGGGCTTAAAGTTTCCCTGGTAGAATAGTGGATACACCTGGTATTCCTATTAACCAAAAAAAAGAAACCCTAGTGAATTAACTTATAAACTAAATGCGTGTTAGAGTAACACAAACTATCAACTATTCAAACAGAGGAGCAAGGGGATCTCAATAAGTCCCTCAGTACCAACGGTATTCGTTACGTAAAACAAATATTACATTAGTTTTTAGAGAACAGAAAATTGTCCAGTTTGTACTGGGGTGTCACAACAGCTTAGTTTGCACTCCGGTTATCAGGGGGGGTCGACCCACTTATGATTTCTTAGGTTTGACTTTGATCCAGAGGGGAGTCAGAGGACTTGTGGGCAGTTGACGTTTGGTAGCACTGGTAGTTAAGCCCGGAGGTGACAGAGGAGTATCCTGGGAGATGAGGCCTAGTTGCAAGAAGAGTCTCTCTCCTTCAGGGAATGTTGTAAAGGTGAATGGCTTGTTCTTGTAGAGGAATTTCAGACCAAATGGAAAAAGCCACCAATATTTAATATCACGTTGATTAAGGATTGCTAGTAGTGGTTTGAAGGCTCTTCTTTTTTGGATTGTTGTAGTAGAGAGGTCAGCAAAGATTTGAATAGCGTGGCCTTGGAATTGTAGTTGTGGAACGTGCCTTCTTCATTATTTCTTCTTTAACTATGAAGTAGTGAGGCTTGACAACTATGTCTCTTGGTAGACCATCTTTTCTTGGTGGACCAAGGGTTCTATGGGCCTGGTCAAGTTCCAATCTATGTGGTCGAATGTCTGGAATAAGGTCTTTGATGAAGGATCTTACCACTTCCGGGGTGTCTTTGAACGTTTCAGGGATGCCTCTGATTCTATAATTGTAATGACGTTTCTTTTTTCCAGATCATCCAATTTGGTTAGGGCGATATCCAATTGTGATTGGAGGTCCTGTATACGATCCGTGTTCTGGTTGATTTTGGAAATAGTGGAATCCAGCCTATTTTCTTTTTTTTTTTAAATAGAATTTATTGAAGGATACATCATACAAGCAATAGTATCAATAGCGGCAGAATTTTTTTTTGTACAAAACGGCATTTATGACAAAAGTAGTAGAGTACATACCATAACAAAAAACAAAAGAAAGACAGAACAAAAACAGAGGATCTTGTACCATTGGGGTAGTGAATTTTAATCCCCATTAGAGGGGTAGCAACAGAGAATAACAATTCAAAAGTTTGAACCTCCTAGTTGAACAAAAAAGAGGTAACTGGATGGATCTAAAGAGGAGAAGAGTCCTAGATTTATCAAGAGGGTACTGTTGGATGATTCCCAAATGAGGTGGGAGGGTAGGGGGAGATGGGGAGAGGGGGAGGGGGGGGCACCAAGTTCCTAGAGTGGTTGTATAATGCTAGGAGACAGTGAGGTTGTGGCTTCGGTTTCAAAGGTAGCATTTCCCGTCGATGTGTTTGAAGGGAGAGATGGAGTCGGTGAGAGAGAAGTGGTCTTGCACGGTAATTGATGCCTGGACAGGAGTTGGGTTCCTTATGTTGTTGGTTTTTTACTTTGAAGGGAGCAGCATCACTTATGATGTAGGTGATGATCCATAATATGAAAATGAGAGTTTCTCAAAGTTCGCCATATCCATAGGAGAGAGTGTTGAGGCCATGAAAGCATGCCATTTGTGGTAGAAACGTGTTTTAGTCTTTTCATGTGTTAAGTCCGTATTAAGCTTGTCCTTCTAGAGTAGTTGTAGGAGGTCTCTTTTGACCTGTGAGATGTTTGGGTGAATGTTGGAGATCCAGTTTTTCAGGATGGATCTTCTGGCGAGTAGGAGGTATATCAGGGTCCAGTCTTTGCCAGGGGGGTAGAGTTGAGTGACCAGGGTAGTAATTGGGGGTCCCAGTGGCCAAAGATGAGAAGTAGAGGGTCTTTAGGTAGTTTCAGCAGAGTTACTTTAAAGATGTATGAGAGGACTTGATCCCAGAAGGTGGAGATGAAAGTACACTACCAAAAGCGATGGGACAGTGTAGGCCTGGGGTGCTGACAGAGAGGGTAGCTGGGTGCGGTGTGAGTCTGTTTGTTTGAAAGGAAGGGGATGTGAGCTCTGTGTACAATTTTCAATAGTGTTTCCCTCCAGGATTCGTTGGGAACTAGTTTGTGGGTGGTATTGAGACCTTGTAGAAGTTTGTCTACTATCTCGGTATCCGGAAAGTCTTTTGCCCAGTTGGCTGCTGATGAGGATGTGAGAGAGGGAATTGCTTTCAGGAGGAGAGGTTTGTAAATGTTCGATATTTCGTATGAGCCCCCTGAGAGAAGGGTGTCCGTGAGAGACGATTTGAATTTTTTGCGCTCTTCTGCACACGCATTCTTTATGAAGCTGATACATTGTCTGTAATGGAAGGCATGTGATTGAGGAAGTGAGAAATTTTCAGCTAGAGATTGGAATGCGATGGGGCGACCAGTCTCCATGTCACATAGAGAGGAGAATTTTGTAAGGCCATTCCACTGCCAGGTGACGTAAGGCAGATGTTCCAGGCCTGGGAGGAAGCTCGGTTTTCCTTGTATTGGTAGGTGGCTGAATATGAAGGGTCAGAGTTTGAGGCTTTTCCAGACTTCCTTCCAAGCAATGGCTGTGTCTCATAGCAGGAGGTTATGTTGAAGAGGCGGTGGGATGGACTTCCTTTTGAAGTGGAGTAGAGCCACCAAGGAGTATGGGTGAACCATCGCTATTTCAGGGGGAAAGTTGGAGTAGCGAGATGTTTGGGCAATCCAGTCTAATCCTGTCCTCAACAGACAGGCCAGGTTGTGGGTTCTGACATTTGGGAGACTGATACCCCCTTCGCGACTGGGAAGATATAGCTTTGCAAAGGCTATACGTGGTCTTTTGTTTCGCCAAAGGAATTTGGAGATGGCAGTATTGAGAAGTTTTGTTTCTTTATGATGTAGAAGCAAGGGGATGGTTTAACCACTTCAGCCCCGGAAGAATTTACCCCCTTCCTGACCAGAGCACTTTTTGCGATCCGGCACTGCGTCGCTTTAACTGACAATTGCGCAGCCGTGCAACGTTGCACCAGAACAAAATTGACGTCCTTTTTATCCCACAAATAGAGCTTTCTTTTGGTGGTATTTGATCACCTCTGCGATTTTTATTCTTTGTGCTATAAACAAAATAAGAGCGACAATTTTGAAAAAAACGCATTATTTTTTACATTTTGCTATAATAAATATCCCCCAAAAATATATAAAAAAACATTTTTTTCCTCAGTTTCGGCCGATACGTATTCTTCTACATATTTTTGGTAAAAAAAAAAATCGCAATAAGCGTTTATTGATTGGTTTGCGCAAAAGTTATAGCATTTACAAAATAGGGGATAGTTTATGGCATTTTTATTAATAATTTTTTTTTACTAGTAATGGCGGTGATCAGCGATTTTTATTGTGACTGCGATGTTATGGCGGACATGTCGGACATTTTTGACACATTTTTGGGACCATTGTCATTTATACAGCAATCAGTGCTATAAAAATGCATTGATTCCTGTATAAATGACACTGGCAGTGAATGGGTTGACCACTAGGGGGCGGGGATTGGCTAAGTCAGTACTAGGGAGTCATTTCTAACTGTAGGGGGGCTAGCTGTGTCACTACTCTGATCACTGCTCCCGATGACAGGGAGCAGAGATCAGTGACACTTGTCGCTAGGCAGAACAGGGAGATGCTGTTTACATCAGCATCTCCCTGTTCGTCCTCTCCGTGAGGCGATCGCGGGTATCCCCACTGCGATCGAGTCCGCCGGACCCGCGACCCAACTCATGGAGCTCCCGGCTGGCACGTGCACGCAATGGCACGGCGGGAAATTCAAATGGACGTACCTGTAAGTCCATTTGCCCAGCCGTGCCATTCTGCCGACGTACATCGGCGTGCGCCGGTCGGGAAGGGGTTAAAGTGGGTAGAGTGCAAATGGGAAAGACACATATGAAAGAGACCAAAGGAGCTGCACACACCGAGAATGGTTTATCTAAAAAAAGTTTGTTCCCCAGGGGGCTTTGAAACAGCAATGTGCAACATCACAGAGATTATTTCTAGATGGTATTGGAAAAACAATTTATTAACAAAATGTCCAATAAAATCATTTGGTTGAATACAGTGTATACATATAAAGTCTCATCCAATGATAAAGTTCATATTCCATAAAACGGTGAAAAAACACATTCAACACATCATTACATTAGATGGTGTTGTATGATATATAAGCCCCGACACATTTCAACCTGGATATTGTCTCTTCAGGGGGCACATTTGGATCTAAAAGATATATAATATATATATTCAGAATTATAAAAAAATGTTGTCATTCGTCACATTAAATAAGCCATACTGGTGGGTTTTACTGTTAAAGGATGGAATAAGTATTTCAAATTCTAAGATGGTCGGAGCCATTGGAGAGTCCGAAGGGTGCGCAGGCCGCCCCCACCTCCCCAGAAAAGAGGAGTCAACCCCAAGGGGCTTACAAGGAGCCACACTAGTACATGCCTCCCAGGGGGCAAAGGAGCATACACCTGCAACAAACACCCATTGGTAGCCATTAGTAAATTTATAAAGTAGTAACTGAATCATCATTGTAAATGTTTCTAGTTGTATATATTGAGACTGATAGTATATAAAAATATCAATGTATAAGTACTTCAAAATGTTGTTTGCGTCCCATTGAATTAAAAATAAAAAAAATAAATGAATAATCAAAGTAAATTAGTATTTAGTTAATGCATGAAAAAAAGGGGGTGTGCTGATGTGGAAAAGTAGTACATAAATAGTAGTATTCAATAATACTACAAATAAAAAATGTGATGCACAAAGAATACAAAGTGTGTGTATAAAAACATGCACTGTGGATAAAATTATGAAGTCACTAAGAAAGTGCATCATGTGATGGGAAGCATGGTGTATATCAACCAAACTCTGGCAGAACATGAGAAGTTGACAATAAAGAAGGAGTGAAAAACTAAATCAAACTAAAAGAGTGAAAAATAAATGTGAAAAATAGGTAGAGAGCCAACCGAATGTGACAGTGTGTGAATGATATGGCGCCGTGTATGGCGTGTGTTTAAAGTTAACTAAATGAATAAATAAATAAATTGATTGGTGAATGTTCGCGTGGAAGTGTACCTAATGTGTACGCTACATAGCTTTCACCAAGAGAAGGAAAAATAATAATTTTCAAAATGTAAAAATAAAAAAAAAATTTAACATGTAAAATAAATATAAGTAAAGCACCAATTGATTAAATAACCTCTGTGCAAATATGCCAAGTGCTAGACCGACAGCAAGACTGGTTATTCCCAATACATCCTCCAAAGAATGCGTTTAGAAGATGAATATTCCCATTGGTACTTTAAAGTGCTTCTGTGCAAAAACTTTATGCATTTACAATTAAAACATAATATGTGTATAGTCCCAACTTTAAATATCCAAAATAAAGTGCTTCTGTGCTGGTGAAAACAATAATCGTGTTGGTATTTTCACTTTGCAAAGGTGATCACAGCATGCGTGCTTTATCCGTGCTCTTATTGTGGCTGCACTCACCAAAATTTCCCCCCCCTCTTGGGGTATAGAGCATTCACAGTATCTGCCACTGTGCAGTACTCTGGAGGCTGGATAATCCCTGATTTATTAGCAGTTTCCACTCTTGTCCCATAAGTCATATAAAGCATAGGAGAAAAGGATTCCAATAGTGTAATATTGTTTCAACTATTTATTGCTTAAAACCATGAAAAAGGTACTCACATTCAGTGAAAGACATAAAAGTATTTGTTGCTGACACAAAAGCCGGTGACCGGAAGTGATGGAAGAGAGTGTGCTGACCCCGCCCTACGCGTTTCGTCACTCTGACGTCATCTGGAGCGTGCACGGCACTTGCCTCATCTCCTTTATTTAATGAATCATAACCTGAATAATTAGCATTGACGGCGGCCATTTTGGGTGAGATTTTGCAGACCGAAGTCCGTGCATATGCGCTTATCGCGATGGCCATTTTTGGTGGGATAATGTAGACCGAAGACCGCTGTTATAAAGTTTGTTTACGTTTTTGATGTGCTGTATAATTCCTGTGGCCATGTTTAATGGGATTGTGCAGACTGAAGCCTGCAATCCAAGTGATTTAAAACTATACTAATAGCGTTCTACTGCGGAGTTCATGTTCCATAAAATTAATGGCATGTTATGTTCATTGCTGAACACCCTATGCCGTCACTCATTCGGATTTGTTTTAATAGTTTATAATAATAAAAGGTTACGATGCATTATAGGTTTAGATACAAAGTAAAATTATAAATTTGGAATAAAATAATTTTTTTGTGCATTGAATTTTATACACATACCAAACACCCATGGCAATAATCTATAATAAATATAACCCTATACACATTGAAAACATTTTTTCTTACATACATTAAAAAAAAATTTTCTTTGCAATTTCCAGAAAAAAGTTTAAAAAATATGCAGAAAAAATATTATTATAACAATATTAGAAAAAATCTAGAGACGGGCTTTTAATAGGAAACATTTATGAATAGTAATTTTTAAAAGAAATATTATGGGAGAAAAAGTCAAGATAAAGTTTATTTAAAATGTAATTAAAATGTTTTACATTTTTTAAAAAAAATATATAAAACCATGATAGAGATGACATGTATTTCTCTAATATAGGTGTTATAGTCCCAGAGGACTAGATGTAAAGGGACTTGTTATACTAGGGCCTCTTGCTATTCGCCCAAGAAGAGAATAGAGTTCCTAAAAATGTGTTAAAAAACAGTTCAAATCTACATCTATGTTCATTCCTATGGGTTGGAGAGTGCCTGATTGGAAAATCTATTTTGTTTTGTTTTGGGAGACTTTAATTTTCTTATTTCCCCCCCTCCAATGTCCTTTGATTTTGTCTATGCCATAAAAGATCATGCATGTTGGATCTCTATGGTGATGGTCCCTAAAATGTCTGGAAACGCTGTGTTTATTAAAACCATTTTTGATGTTATTTATGTGTTCCCGGATCCTTACATGTAGTCCTCTTGTGGTTTTGCCCACGTATTGTTTGTGGACTTTTACATGTAATAAACTCTCTTATGTTGTATTTAGTTCCATTGGCTATAGAGGTGAAGTCCGTTTTTTTTCTTACTAGTTTTTTTTGCTGACTCTACATCGGAGGCATTTTCCATATTTAAAGAAGCCCTTTAGTTGACTTGATATTTTTATCTGCTTTGGCGGATCCAGGACATTGTGTACCAATCTTTTCCGAAGGTTTGGTGCCTTTCTGTAGATAAATGTAGGTTTTAACGGTATAATACCTTTTAAGATTCTGTCAGACTGTAGAATTCCCCAATGTTTTTTTAGAATCATTTCCAATGATTTGTGTTGTATGTTGTATCCCGTTAAGAAAGCCATATCCATATTTTTATTATTTTTCTTCTTGTGGTTTTCATTTGGTTTGCCTTCTATCATCAGATTTCTATGCATAGTTTTTACTTTTTCCTTCAATATCTCGAATTCCCTTTTATTATATCCTTTTTCAATAAATCTTTTTATGATGATATCTGCTTGGGTGTTGTAGTCATTGATATTGCTACAATTCTGTACAATCTCATTAGTTGGCCCTTTGGTATGTTGCTGATCCATTGGCGATGGTGACAACTGTTGGTCGGGATGTACCCATTTCTGTCCGTCATTTTAAAGAAGGTCCTTGTGTTGATACGTCCATGTTCCTTATAGAGTTGCAGATCTATTTTCAAAATCTTTTATTGTTTTTTTACAAAAACAAAAGAATAAAATAAAATACTGGATTTGTAGCCAAATATCGTGTAACATCAGCTGATAAATAAGATACGCCTGTTGGGGCTAGAGAACTAGCATTGAAAAGGCACAGTGGGAATGTCTGATTATTGCATATAGGGTCAAATGCCTGAAACATTGTAACTGATATAAACATAGTAAGTGACCACTAGGAGGAATGACCGTCGACTAGAGAGGCACTAGGAGATCCCACCGGCACCCCTAAAGGGATTATGCTATGCACAGTGGGAGCCCCAACCCTCCCTTTACCAGCGATTGACCTAAGGCCCTAGGGTCCTAAGGATTGTTACAAAATAATTACGGAAGATTATAACCTATTAGTGAGAACTATGAACGAAAGACAGATATTTGTCCCAATATGAAGGATCTCTGATCAGAAAATACAATACATCAATTACAGGATGATCTGTCCTAGTTTCCCCCAGCAGATAAACACAATCGACGAGAACAAAAACTAGAAGAGTAAAAGAGAAAAAGAGGAAAGGGGAAAAGTGAGAAAGGAAGGTTAGCCGGCCATCTGGAGGGGCCCCCGCCCCACAAATTGTCCCCTTTTAGTTTTGGGGTGGGACTCCGGGTATGAGAGAGATGCCGACGAACTTTGCCCAAGGCTCCCATATAGCTTCAAATTGTGTTTTTTTGTCATCTAAGATGCTGGCCAATTTCTCTTGGGCCATAATCCATGAGATTTTGTGAATTGCCGCTTTCACCGAGACTTTGGGTTGTTTCCAAGCCTTAGCAATGGTGAGTTTTGCACCTAAGAGGATGGAGTGTATCAGTTTATGTGAGCTTTTCGGAGTCCTGGGCAAGTTATCATTGAGAAGAGCTATGGTCGGGGATTTCGGGATTTGGATCTGTGTTGTTTTCCGTATCAGGGAGAATATCTTATCCCAGAAGGGCCTGAGTCTAGGGCATTCCCACCAGACATGGGCCATTAAGCCCAAGAGCTGACACCCCCCAAAACACTTGGGGTCAGCTGTTGGGAACATTCTGGAGAGCTTGTCAGGGGTAAGGTACCATCTTGTCATAACCTTAACACTTCCTTCGATTAAGGAAATGTTTTTTAATACCTTTAAAGGCTCTGTCAAAGGAGCGTCTCCATTTAGAGGCTTCCCATTCAAAAGCTAGATCCCTTTCCCAGTCAAGCATATAGGGGGTCTTTTGGGGGTGAATGGCTAGTGACTGGTAGATGACGGAAATCCCTCCCCTCTGTTCCAAAGAGCGACCACACCATAGTTCATATGGCGTAAAGGCGGTGTGTGAGGGGGTACCTCCTCTCCAACGTTTGCAGAGGAAATGTCTTATTTGGTGGAATCTGAAACGCTCAGAGTTTGGAATTTCCAGAAGCCTTACACCTTGCTCCAAGGAGATAGGACCCTCATTCGTGAAAAAATGTCAGATTCGGTACAGTCCCTTGTCCAACCACCAACGAAAAGCCTTAATATCCAACCCAGGGGGAAAATCAGGGTTATTGAAGATGTGTGCTAAAGGAAGACATCTTGAGATTAGGGCCAAATTTTTCCTTAGGTTATCCCATAAGTGAAATGATTGAGATAAAGATGGGGAAAGAATTGGGGGTCTCTGTTTGTGAGGAGTCCAGAGGAGATAGTCCAGGGTGTATGTGGGGACTGCCTGTCTCTCTATCTGAATCCAATCTGGCTTCTCTGCCTTGGAGTAAACCGTGGATAATTGGGCCAGCCTAGCCGCTTGAAAGTACCAGAAGAGCTGAGGAGCCCCCAAGCCACCCTGATCTCTTGGAAGGAATAGGGTTTTTTGTTGAAATTTATGTCCTCTCCCCCCCCAGATGAATTTGGTGATTTTCTTTTGAAAATTGGATAGGTGTTCTTTGTTTATATTTATCGGAATGGCCCTGAAAAGGTATAGCAGTCTGGGCAGAAGTGTCATCTTCACTGCGTGAACTCTGCCCAGCCAAGAGATCTCACCCTTGGACCATGATCCCAGATCAGCTGCTAATTTCCGGTACATTGGCGGAAAGTTTAAAGGGTACAGTTGTTCCGTTCTAGCTGGAAGTTTAATTCCTAAATAATCTATCCATTGGTCATTCCATTTAAATTCAAAGGAGCTTTGGAGTGCGGATACCGTATCTGACTGCAGGGAGATATTTAAAGCTGATGGTTTAGAATAGTTTACCTTAAGGCCTGAGGTGCTAGAGAAGTATTTCAATAGTTTACATAAATTAGGGAGTGATGTGATAGGGGACGTTATGAAAAGGAGCATATCATCGGCGAAGAGCCCACACTTGTGGACTTGTTTCCCACAGGATACGCCGTGGATATTAGGGTTAGATCTAATCGCTATCGCCAGTGTTTCAATGGCCATGGCGAAAATGAGAGGGGAGAGAGGGCATCCCTGTCTCGTCCCTCTCGCTATTTAAAGGGGTTTGGAGTATTGGCCCTGTAGTCGGATTATTGCTGCCGGGTTGGAGTAGAGGGATCGCAGTATCCCTAAGAAGCTAGCCCCGAAACCCCATCTCTCCAGGAGGGAAAAAAGGTATGGCCATTCGATCGAGTCGAAGGCCTTATGTAAATCTAAAGACAACAGCATTCCTGCTTGTTTTGGGCCCCCTTCCCAATTTGATTAGAGAATGAAGACAATGTCCACCGCTCTCCTAATTTGATCTGGACCCTGCCTCCCCGGGATAAAACCTACCTGATCTTTGTGAACGTACTGCTTGATAAAGGAGGCTAGTCGGTTGGCTAAGATTTTAGTGAGAATCTTGAGATCATTATTGATAAGGGAAATGGGCCTATAGTTCTCTACTTCTTCGTGATTCTTATTAGGTTTGGGAATAACTGTTATGAAAGCCGTAATCAGGTAGGGTTCCATTGGGGATCCTGATTTCTTAGAATTGAAAAATTTAGCCATATGGGGGGCCAGTATATCCCCGAACTTTTTGTAGTAAGGGACTGACAAACCATCCGGCCCCGGGGCCGAACCTGTCTTAAGGTTTTTGATAACTTCCTTTATCTCGTCTGAGGAGGAGGGTTCCTCCATCAGGTCTCTATGGTCCTTGGAAAGGGAGGGCAGTTTAATATTCGAGAGAAAGGAAGTGATCAAACTTTCGCTCGGTGTTTGTGTGGTTTTGTATAGTCCTGAGTAAAATTCGTGGAAAGCTGTCATGATTTTGGATGGATTGGCCGTGGGAGGTTGACCCACTATGCGCACTTTGGGGAAAGTACGAGATTGGAACTTGGGGGAGAGTTTCGTGGCAAGCATTGTCCCGACTCTGTCCTTGTGGCAGTAAAATTTAGCTCCGCTCCATCTAATGTGTTTTTCGGCTTTGGCCGTTAAAGCTAAGTTGAGTTCCAGTCTAATCGTATCTAGTTTTTCATTAAGATCTTTAGACAGAGTTTTTTTGTGTTCGATTTTTAAAGCAATATATTTCTGCTCTAGCCTAAGAATATCTATCAGCCTCTCCTTTTTAACTTGAGTGGCTAATCTGATGAGCTCACCACGGACCGAGGCCTTGTGGGCTGCCCACAGTGTTTCAGGGGAGATGTTACCCACATCATTTATCCGAAAATATTCCTTGATCGCGTCTGCTACTAATTTGGCTTTAACCGGATCCCCCAGGAGAGACTCGTTCAATCTCCAATAAGAGCCCCCACTACGCGACAGCACATTTTTCAATGTCAGGAGGACCAGTGAGTGGTCCGACCAGACTATGTCTAAGATTTTAGCTTTAGAGGAAAGAGGGATGAGATTAGTCTGAATAAGTATGTGGTCTATCCTTGCGTAGGTCTGGTGGGGTGAGGAGAAGTGTGTAAAGTCCCTGGCCGCGGGATTCAGCTCCCTCCAAATATCTACTAACCCTTGGGAGTGAATCATTTTAGCTATTCTGGTGCTTAATTTAGTGGGGCGTGTTAGTCTCCCTTTGAGAGGGTTGTTTTTGTCTAGACCCTGGTCAAACGCTACGTTTGAGTCCCCACCCCAAATTACTTTTCCCTCCAGGAGGGGATTGAGAGTTGCAAAGAGGTTCTGGAAGAAAGTTGCTTGACCCTTATTAGGAGCATAATAAGAAATTATGGAGTATAGTACTCCCTCCAGAGTGCCCTTTACAAGAATAAACCTGCCCTCTGGGTCTTTAAGATCAGAGATATGATTAAATTTACTATTTTTAGAGAAAAGTACTGCTACACCTTTGGTTTTGTTTGGCGCGTTGGCCAGAAAAAAGGATGGTTAGTAGGCGTGTAGGAACTTGGGACTGTACCGAATCGGGAAATGCGTCTCCTGTAGGAGTACTATATCTAGTTTGAGGGATTTGTAATGGTCCCAAGCTACTCTTCTTTTCCTAGGTGAATTGAGCCCCTGAGCGTTATGAGAGGCCACCCTGAGATCTAGACCCTTAGACACTAGATCAGTCATGGGAACAGAGGGGAGCATGATCACCGGCCCAGCAGCCACTTACCTCGTGTTGGAGTGTAATCCAATGCTATAACTGCGGGTCCATGCTATAACTGCGTGTGGGAGGAACCGGGGCATCCCCAGATGACCAGCTAGGAGAGAAAAAAGAGGTGAGAAGAAGTGGAGGGAAGAAGGAGAGACAAGAAGACAAAAAAAACAACAACAATAATGACAACAACAATAATGACAAGGGCCCTCTAGGAAGACCCGTGGAGGGTAGCGGTGTGTCTGAACGCTTAAACTCCATTTTAAATCTTCCCTCGTCCGTAGTGGGCGAGAGAAGTCTCACTCTGCGGGAGCACATTGGTTGCCCTTGAAGTGAGAGGAGGCGCAAGGGTACCACCTGGACCCATACTTCTAAGTAACCTTAACAAAAAAAAAATTTTGCATAACGTAGTATAAGATCTTCGTCTCATTAAGTGCAATATTATACTGCAATCTCAGAACAATATAAACATTCGCGAAGACTATAAAAAGGATTCAGGTGGAGCTAACAACCCAGAAAAAATAAAAAAAAAGGGAAAGATAATTAAATAACATGGAAAAGGAATGGCCACCAGCTCTAAGCTACCTACAACCCTATGCCTGGATCTGAAAAGAAAATTGGTTTCTGAGTGCTATGAAGAACTGAAGTCTCAGTGTTCTAAATCTCAGATCGGGTTGGTAAAAGAGATCTCTCTTCCGCTTCGAAAAGGCAAAGGGAACTCGGGAACTGTTCTCCGTAGGTGATTCACTTCGGATAGCCTCAACAGCAGTCGGTGTCCCTTCTGTAAGAGAAATACAATGACCTGTGTCCGAAGCCCCGTTTGGGCCTTGGGAATAGAAGGAAGAGCATTAGCTCAATCAAAGGAGGGGGGCAGTCCCAAACAGGAAAGACCATGGAAGGTCTGGGTGTATAAGATGGGGACCTTCAAGCCCCGTTAAGGGGGTCTGCCGTCCTTGCTCCTCTTGGAAGGGCCCTTGATCCAAAGAGGGGAGACTGGGCTGCCTGGAGGGGGGCGTTTGGATGAGCCCGAAGAAGATGAGGAGAGTTCCATGGGGGCTTCCTGGGAGATCAACTTGAGGGAGAGGAAAAGTTTCTCACCTTCCGGGAGGTTGGAGAAGGCGTAGGTCTTGCCTTGTAAGGAAAACTTTACTGCAAAGGGGAATGTCCAGCGGTATTTGATGTCTCGTTCCATCAAAACTGAAAGGAGGCATTTGAGGGTGCGTCTTCTTTGTATGGTGGATTGAGCTAGGTCAGCAAAGACCTGAATTTGGTGACCCTGATGTTGGAGCTTGGGCTTCAGGCGAGATTGTCTCATTACCTCCTCTTTGACCGCGTAGAAGTGCGGTTTTACTATTATGTCCCTTGGGGACCCGTCCTTCCTCGGGGGAACCAGGGCTCTGTGCGCACTATCCAGCTCTAGCCTATGCAGCGGGATGTTGGGAATGAGTTCTGAGATAAAGTCCTTCACCGTGAGGGGGATATCCGTAAAAGACTCAGGGAGGCCTCTTATTCGGAAGTTGTACCTCCTGGACCTGTTCTCAAGTTCATCAATTCTTGATAGGGCCGTTTCTAGCTGTTCTTGGACTGACTGTAGGTGTGCGGCATTCTGGTTGGTTCTGGCGACCGTGTGGTCAATTTTGTCTTCCATAGCCTCCATACTAGAACCCAGGTTAGAGAGGTCTGATTTAATTGCATTAGTGATCTGGGAGGCTGTGTTGGCCAGGCCCTTTTCCAAAAGGGCAGAGAATTTGGAGAATAGATCTTCTTGGATAGCAGAAATGTCCTTAAATGAGTATCCAGGTGGGGTGCCTGCAGATGAGGGGAGATGAGGGGATATGCCTGAGGGAGAAGCGCCATCTTCCTCCTGCTCACCGCTGTGTGTCTCTCTGTATGCTCCCTGTGAGGCTTGGTGCTGGTGCATGCCCTGATGCGCAGTATGGAGCGTGTTGTGGCCTCCCTGTGCTGCCTGGGCATAGGTCAGGGTCGGGGGGTGAGTATGGGACGTTACTCCATCCCCTTGTACTGTGTGGCTGGGTTAGGCCTAGCTGTGTCCCCGTCGGCGGCAATCTTGGTGCACCCGTCTGCCGCCACTGCTGCAAATTGTGGGCCCAAATCTCGGCGGGCTTGTGCGCTTGCCATCTCACCGTGTTCCCCCCGCTGTTCTGCAATCGGGGGGAGTGCTTGAGTGGGTCCTCCGCCTGCTGAGACCGGGGTTATGCCGCTCGTCGGTCCGGGGTGGTGCTGAGCTCCGGGCTTAGGCGGCCATCACGGAGCTCTCGCGCATGCGCACTGAGAGTTGCAGATCTAAATAATCTATTGTTTGTTTATTCCAAGTACCCGAGAAGGTGATGCCGTATATATTCTGATTAATTTAATAAAAGAAAGTTTGTAGTTCAGTTTCCGTTCCCCTCCAAACTATGACAATATCATCAATAAATCTCTGATACATTTTTAGATTACTTCTCTGTACACTAAATATTTGTTCCTCTTGCCAATGGCTGAGGAAAAAATTAGCTACACTGGGGGCATACTTTGCCCCCATAGCTACGCCCTTTGTTTGCACAAAGTATTCCCCTTTATGCCAAAAATAGTTATTATTCATGGCTAACCTTAGGCCCTCTAAAATAAATTGGATTTGTTAGTTTTTCACATCTGTTTGTTTATACAATGGCCATTCCACACTATTGATTCCATCTTCTTGTACTTTGTTGGTGTACAATGAGTTGACATCTATTGTGACTAGGATATCAATGGGCTCAATTTCGAGGTTCCTTAGTTCATCGATCAGCTGTCTGCTTTCTTTCAGGTAAGATTTACCCTCTTTTACCAATGGTTGCAAGTATCCATCTATGTACGATCCTAATCTGGCAAAAAGTGAGTCCATTCCACTAATTATTGACCTTCCTGGTGGTTTTGTTGGATTTTTATGTATTTTGGGGACATAATAAATCACAGCTGTTTTTGCTGCTTCTGGTACTAAAAAGGTAGCTTCTTTCTTTGTAAGAATTCCTTTATCTTCACCTTTCTTCACAAATAATTTGAGTTTCTTTTCATATTCAATTCTTGGATTTCCTTTTAATTTTTTATATGTATCTTGAGCCCCTAATAATTTATTCATCTCAAATTCATAATCTTTCCTATTAAGTATAACGAGTCCTCCTCCCTTGTCCGCCGGTCTTATGATTATGTTTTTCTTTTTCTCTATTTGTTTTATTGTTTTCTAAATGTTGTTTTTTTTAGATTTTGTTATTTTTAATTTTCTTATGTCATCTTCCACCAATTTCTAAAAACTACCAAACTCTCGTTTTGTTGCAACTTTGGATTAAAAGTGGAATTATTTTTCAATTTAGAATGCTTATAGACAGTGGCTTCCTTGGTTCCTTGTTTCTTTTACTTTTGTAGCAAAGTATTTTTTGATATTCATTTTTCTGACAAATTTTTGCGAATCTATATATGCTTCAAATTTATCAAATTCCTTATCGGGGGCATATTTTAGTCCTAAATCCAAGATTTTCATTTCTTCTTCGTTAAAAACTTCTTCGCTTATGTTAAAAATGCCCTTCCCTAGTATTCTCGTCTTCTTTTTCTTGATCCCCCCTCGTTTGCCTCTAGTTCGTTTCCTCTTGCCCATCTTTGGGGTCTGTATGTCTGATCTCTTCTCTCTTCCTGATTGTATACTTCTGTTTCCCAATCGTTCATTCTCCTCCCTGTACTGTTGGTTACTCTCGGATTCCAACCTTGTTGTCCTCCCTGATGTCTGGGGTTTCCTTGGTATTGGTTTCTAGTTGGATATCTGAAGGGTTTCCATCCCCCTTGCCGATGGGGGCCGTATTCCCCTCTTCTTCCTGGTGGTCTTCCTCTGAAGTCCCTGGGAAAAAAATCTCTCCTATACTGAGGTTCTCTATAGTCCCTATATTTGAAGCATATATAGATTTGCAAAAATTCGTCAGAAAAATGAATATCAAAAAATACTTTGCTACAAAGGAAAAGAAACAAGGAACCAAGGAAGCCACCGTCTATAAGCATTCTAAATTGAAAAATAATTCCACTATTAATCCAAAGTTGCAACAAAACGAGAGTTTGGTAGTTTTTAAGAAAATGGTGTGTAGCAATAACTCTCGGTGGAGCTGCTGGTTTAAAGCAGGCTTTTACTTTCACTCTCGATACCTCTGTTTCACGGTCACCGGGTCTACGGTTCCGTTGAGTTTACCTCTGGGCAATGTAAGCACTGAACAATCGAGTACATTTTCCAATGCTTTAATGAACAAATAAAGGAAATAGCAGGAAAGAGGCAGAAGGAAAGCTGCAGGGAAGCTCAAATACCTTTCCGTAGTATTCTTCAGAACATTCTTTGCAATTGAACACTTGTAGCTGAATAATCTCCCCTTTATAGGATTTAATCTTTGCCCGCCTGGATAGACATCTCTCACTTGCCTAGCAGCCAGTATGCAGCACGAACAAAAGTCTCTGCCACAGACTTGTTTGGAATGAAACCCGTATGATCCTCTGCCACAGGACGTATTGGTTTGTGATGAATGTCAGACACAGTACTTGAACCTTTAAGCCAACCCGGCAGTACTATGCAGTAGGACTACTTCAGGATACGTCCTCCAACCGAGTCACCAGGCCCCTCTCCAGACCAGCACTCTGCATGATCCTTCCACGACGGGTCCTCCCCTGGGATCTTCTCGGTTGTCCAGCTTCTTCACTCAGGATAGACAGCTCAGGACCATTCCTCTGCCAATGTGGTAGGCCTCAGACAGGCTTCTGGGCCCACCCACTTGCCGCAGCGACATGGGCCTCTGGAACGGAGGGCCACGAGATGGTACTCTTAACACATACCTGTCGGCCAGGAGGGCCAGCAGGTGGCTAAAAACGAACCCCAAAATATGGCGTCTGTCCCATAAATACCCTCTCCCAGAATACAACTCAGAGGACCACCTCCACCGAGTTATCTCCGGGACAGAGGAGCACTCATATGCTTCAACGCGTTGCTTTTCCAACACTGGCCCATGGTGACAATGACACCCACCGGCACAGTGTGGAACCACATGCAACTCAGCCAAGCTGGAACAGACAAGTGACCCACTAGATTTACCTATCAGCGGTAGATCAAAAATCTACCAGCGCTACAGGTGGAAAATGACATAAGGAAATTAAAAATAACAAAATCTAAAACAAACAACATTTGGAAAACAATAAAACAAATAGAGAAAAAGAAAAACATAATCATAAGACTGGCGGAGGAGGACTCCTTATAAAAAGAAAGATTATGAATTTGAGATACATAAATTATTAGGGGCCCAAGATACATATACAAAATTAAAAGGAAATCCAAGAATTGAATATGAAAAGAAACTCAAATCATTTGTGAAGAAAGGTGAAGATAAAGGAATTCTTACCAAGAAAGAAGCTACCCTTTTAGTACCAGAAGCAGCAAAAACACCTGTGATTTTTTTATGTCCCCAAAATACATAAAAATCCAACAAAACCACCAGGAAGGCCAATAATTAGTGGAATAGACTCACTTTTTGCCAGATTAGGATCGCACATAGATGGATACCTACAACCATTGGTAAAAGAGGGTAAATCTTACCTGAAAGACAGCAGACAGCTGATTGACGAACTAAGGAACCTCAAAATTGAGCCCACTGATATCCTAGTCACAATAGATGTCAGTTCATTTTACACCAACAAAGTACAAGAAGATGGAATCAATAGTGTGGAATGGGCATTGTATAAACAAACAGATATGAAAAACTAACAAATCCAATTTATTTTAGAAGGCCTAAGGTTAGCCATGAATAATAACTATTTTTGGCATAAAGGGGAATACTTTGTGCAAACAAAGGGCGTAGCTATGGGGGCAAAGTATACCCTCGGTGTAGCTAATTTGTTCCTCAACCATTGGGAAGATGAACAAATATTTAGTGTACAGAGAAGTAATCTAAACATGTATCGGAGATTTATTGATGATATTGTCATCGTTTGGAGGGGAACGGAAACTGAACTACAAACTTTCTTTGATGAAATTAATCAGAATATATATGGCATCACCTTCTCGGGTACTTGGAATAAACAAACAATAGATTATTTAGATCTGCAACTCTATAAGGAACATGGACGTATCAACACAAGGACCTTCTTTAAAATGACGGACAGAAATGGGTACATCCTGACCAACAGTTGTCACCATCGCCAATGGATCAGCAACATACCAAAGGGCCAACTAATGAGATTGTACAGAAATTGTAGCAATATCAACGACTACAACATCCAAGCAGATATCATCATAAAAAGATTTATTGAAAAAGGATATAATAAAAGGGAATTAGAGATATTGAAGGAAAAAGTAAAAACTATGAATAGAAATCTGATGATTGAAGGCAAAACCAAATGAAAACCACAAGAAGAAAAATAATAAAAATATGGATATGGCTTTCTTAAAACCTACATTTATCTACAGAAAGGCACCAAACCTTAGGAATAGATTGGTACACAATGCCCTGTATCCGCCAAAGTAGATAAAAATATCAAGTCAACTAAAGTGCTTCTTTAAATGTGGAAAATGCCTCCCTTGTAGAGTCAGCAAAAAAACTAGTAAGAAAAAAAACGGACTTCACCTCTATAGCCAATGGAACTAAATACAACATAAGAGAGTTTATTACATGTAAAAGTACACATGTAACCTATGTGTTGGAGTGCCCGCGCCACAAACTATTCGTGGGCAGAACCACAAGAGAACTACATGTAAGGATCCGGGAACACATAAATAACATCAAAAATGGTTTTAATAAACACAGCGTTTCCAGACATTTTAGGGACCATCACAATAGAGATCCAACATGCATGATCTTTTATGGCATAGACAAAATCAAAGGACATTGGAGGGGGAAAATAAGATAATTAAAGTCTCCCACAAGTCAACCATAGTCCCATAGGAATGAACATAGATGTAAATTTGAATTGTTTTTTAACAAATTGTTAGGAACACTATTCTCTTCTTGGCCCTTGTATAACAAGTCCCTTTACATCTAGTCCTCTGGGACTATAACACCTATATTAGAGAAATACATGTCATCTCTATCATGGTTTTATATATTTTTTAAAAGTTTATTTAAAGTTGGGACATACATTTTAATTACATTTTAAATAAACTTTATCTTGACCTTTTCTCCGATAATTTTTCTTTTCTTTTAAAAATTACTATTCCTAAATGTTTCCTATTAAAAGCCCGTCTCTAGATTTTTTCTAATATTGTTATAATAATATTTTTTCTGCATATTTTTTAAACTTTTTTCTGGAAATTGCAAAGAAATTTTTTTTTTAATGTATGTAAGAAAAATTTTTTTCAATGTGTATAGGGTTATATTTATTATAGATTATTGCAATGGGTGTTTGGTATATGTATAAAATTCAATGCACAAAAAAATTATTTTATTCAAAATTTATAATTTTACTTTGTATCTAAACCTATAATGCATCGTAACCGTTTAGCATTATAATCTCTTAAAACAAATCCGAATGAGTGACGACATAGGGCATTCAGCAATAAACATAGAATCCCATTCATTTTATGGAACATGAACTCCGCAATAGAACGCTATTAGTATAGTTTTAAATCAATTGGATTGCAGGCTTCGGTCTGCACAATCCCATTAAAACATGGCCGCGGGAATTATACAGCACATCAAAAACGTAAACAAACTTTATAACAGCGGTCTTTGGTCTACATTATCCCACCAAAAATGACCGTCGCGATAAGCGCATATACACGGACTTGGGTCTGCAAAATCTCGACCAAATTGGCCACCGTCAATGCTAATTATTAAGATTACGATTCATTATATAAAGGAGATGAGGCAAGTGCAGTGCATGCTCCAGATGACGTCAGAGTGACGTAACGCGTAGGGCGGAGTCAGCGCACGCTCTTGAATCACTTCCGGTCACTGGCTTTTGTGTCAGCAACAAATGCTTTTATGTCTTTCACTGAATGTGAGTACCTTTTTCATGGTTTTAAGCAATAAATAGTTGAAACAATATTACCCTATTGGAATCCTTTTCTCCTATGCTTTATATGACTTATGGGACAAGAGTGGAAACTGCTAATACATCTGGGATTATCCAGCCTCCAGAGTGCTGCACAGTGGCAGATACTGTGAATTCTCCATACCCGAAGAGGGGGGGAATACTGGTGAGTGCAGCCACAATAAGAGCACGGATAAAGCACGCATGCTGTGATCACCTTTGCAAAGTGAAAATACCAACACAAATATTGTTTTCACCAGCACAGAAGCACTTTATTTTGGATATTTAAAGTTGGGACTATACACATATTATGTTTTAATTGTAAATGCATAAAGTTTTTGCACAGAAGCACTTTAAAGTACTAATGGGAATATTCATCTTCCAAACGCATTCTTTGGAGGATGTATTGGGAATAACCAGTCTCGCTGTCGGTCTAGCACTTGGCATATTTGCACAGAGGTTATTTAATCAATTGGTGCTTTACTTATATTTGTTTTACATGTTAATTTTTTTTTTATTTTTACATTTTGAAAATTATTATTTTTCCTTCTCTTGGTGAAAGGACACATGTGAAGCTATGTAGCGTACACGTTAGGTACACTTCCACGCGAACATTCACCAATCAATTTATTTATTTATTCCTTTAGTTAACTTTAAACACAGATATAGAACGGCGCCATATCATTTACACACTGTCACATTCGGTTGGCTCTCTACCTATTTTTCACATTTATTTTTCACTCTTTGAGTTTGTTTTTGTTTTTCATTCCTTCTTTATTGTCACCTTCTCACGTTCTGCCAGCGTTCTGCCACCATGCTTCCCATCACACGATGCACTTTCTTAGTGACTTCATAATTTTATCCACAGTGCATGTTTTTATACACAAACTTTGTATTCTTTGTGCACCACATTTTTTATTTGTAGTATTATTGAATACTACTATTTATGTACTACTTTTCCACATCAGCACACCCCCTTTTTTTCATGCATTAACTAAATACTAATTTACTTTGATTATTCATTTATTTTTTTTATTTTTAATTCCATGGGACGCAAACATTTTGAAATACTTATACATTGATATTTTTAAATATTATCAGTCTCAATGTATACAACTAGAAACATTTACAATGATGATTCAATTATTAATTTATTAATTTACTAATGGCTACCAATGGGTGTTTGTTGCAGGTGTATGCTCCTTCGCCCCCTGGGAGGCATGTACTAGTGTGGCTCCTTGTAAGCCCCTTGGGGTTGGCTCCTTTTTTCTGGGGAGCTGGGAGCGGCCTGCGCACCCTTCGGACTCTCCAATGGCTCCGACCATCTTAGAATATGAAATACTTATTCCATCCTTTAACAGTAAAACCCACCATTATGACTTATTTAATGTGATGAATGGCAACATTTTTTTATAATTCTGAATATATGTATTATATATCTTTTAGATCCAAATGTGCCCCCTGAAGAGACCATATCCAGGTCGAAATGTGTCGGGGCTTATATATCATACAACACCATGTAATGTAATGATGTGTCGAATATGTTTTTTCACCGTTTTATGGAATTTGAACGTTATCATTGGATCAGACTTTATATGTATACACTGTATTCAACCAAATGATTTTATTGGACATTTTGTTAATAAATTGTTTTTCCAGTACCATCTAGAAATAATCTCTGTGATGTTGCACATTGCTGTTTCAAAGCCCCACTGGGGAACAAATCTTTTTTAGATAAAGTGGGTAGAGTACTACCCACTTTACTGTGGGTAGAGTACTACCCAATGGGCAAAACTGACCATTTTTACTAGATGGCATCTTCACAGGAGCGAAAGGGACAGATCCATCCAGTTATCAAGTTCCTGAGACATTTTTGAGAGCAGGGGGGGAAGTTGAGATGATACAGAGAAGAGGGTAGTCTCCCTATTTTTATTCCTAGATAGGTGATGTGCGATTTCGCTACTGAGAATATGGATTTTTGAGTCCATGAGGGTTAGACAGGGTGCCTAAGGGGAGGATTTCGCTTTTGTTGTAATTAATGCAAAGCCCCAAACATAGTCTAAATTGGTCAAATATTGATTTAATAGTTGACATGTCAGAAAAGGGATTTTCTGAGAATATGAGGACGTCATCCACGAAGAGCGAGGTGCGTAGTTCCTGTTTACCGATGTTGATGCCATGTAATGGGGCTATATGGGAGAGATATCTAGACAGGGGTTCTAATGCAATATTGAAGAGGAGAGGGGATAAGGGACAGCCCTGTCTTGTGCCTTTGTGGAGACAGAATTGATCTGATAGGAGGCCTGCCGCTACCAGCCTAGCTGCCGGGGCGGCATACATGGTGTTTATAAGGTGGGCGAAAGGGCCGGAGAATCCCATTTTGGACATGACCATGGAGAGCCATTCGAAGCTTACGTTATCAAAGGCTTTTTCCACATCTAAGGTGATAATAGCATGATCCCGTTCAGGTTTACTTTTGGCATGTTCCAGGGACATCATCACCTTTCTGATATTCATGGTGGCTGTTCTGTCTTTCACAAATCCTGATTGGGCGGGGTGTATCAGAGAGGGTATGATGGCGGCTAGTCTATTTGCTATAATTTTGGAAAGGATCTTGAAATCAAGATTCAAGAGTGAGATAGGTCTATATGAGCCTGGTTCTTGTGGATCTTTACCTTTTTTTGCTAGTAAATTTGATGATAGCTTGGTTGCCTGTGGGTAGGTAAGAGACTCCTGACCATATGTGTTGGTAAACTTTGTGAAGGGTGGGTTCCAGGAGTGTTCGCAGGGATTTATAAAATTCACCCGTGAAACCGTCTGGGCCTGGGGCTTTAGATGGGGCCAGGTTTCTGATGGCATTGAA
Source organism: Lithobates clamitans (assembly GCA_037952925.1). NCBI lineage: Eukaryota > Metazoa > Chordata > Amphibia > Anura > Ranidae > Lithobates > Lithobates clamitans. Next base: position 9,241,675 of record JBBGZY010000411.1, on the reverse strand, counting down.
AATTTCAGAGAGGGAGACGGGTGTGTTTAGAGCATCTAGTTGAGAGATCTGGGTTAAAGGTATTTTCAAAACTATGGGACAGTATACGGTAGACGTTCCGCGCTACCCCCAACTGTGATAAACCAATGTTTGAATTAGTGAAACTATTTTAAAAGTGCATAAAAAACACACAAAATCGCAAATATATAAAACGTAAATAATCCTGAGTGCTGCAACTAAAAAACCTTGAACATGAGGTTTTGTACAGTATAAAGAAAAAAGTTCAGTGCGCTACTCAAATTAAAGCCAAATAGTAATGTGATTTTAAAGAAATGAGAAAATTATAGTTCATATGGAAAATGATGGCATCATAAACCGGAGGTGTGATTCCTCTTTAAGTCTTCAGTAAATCTTCGATGGATCTTCTAAGACAGTGCAGAAATAGGAAAAAGGGGCTGCTTACCAGATTTGATGGATCCCCACCACAGAGATCATGTGAGCCTGAACAAAACTCCTCTTGGGGTCAGGAACAGCTGGTCTTTGAATAGAGACAGACTTTCCTCTATGCCTGGTAGTTGAAATTTCAGAGGCGGCAATCAGGAACACTCTCCTCTATTAGCTGCTCCAGCAAGACCACTCGTAGCAGGAAATGGTATATTTTAAAAGAAAAAGAAGCGCTTCATTGTGCAGTAGTTTAAAATGCTTGAATCCATGAATGGACAACTGACATCAAAGCATTGGCAGGGTAAAACACCGTTGCAGTTAAAAAACACAGCCGGCGCCGAAGCCGATCAGCTGAGAGTGTGGTGACGTCAGGTCCTCTGGCTCCACCCAACGCTACAATTCTCCTAAACAGGCATCGACTGGGATAGCCTCCTCTCCCAGTAGACGTGAGCTATTGGGAGAGGATCTATCGTCAATTGGGTGCATTGTGGAATTAAAGTCCCTGCTGATTATGTGTGGGAGGTGTGGGTCATGTAGGAGCCAAGTCGAAAGTTCACTGAAACTCTGCTTAGCTGGGCTATTAGGAGCATAGTAGAGCAATGATGGTTTTGAGTCTTTTAAGGTAGCGTAGAATTTTCATTCTTTTATTGGGGGAATAAAGCCCTTTCACATTCCAGGAGACCAATTTCATATCAGGGGGCCATAATGGGGGTAAGGGCTGGTGTTGTATTGGTTGAGTGTAATGGCGTTTGGTGGTATGCTGAAAGTGAATTTGGAGATTTGAAGGAGCTTAGGCTGTCTGAGTGGGTGAACTGAGGGTCATTTGGTGCAAGTGTAACACAGAATGAGGGTAGTTGGTATAGAAGAAGAGGATAGGGATTAAAAGAAGAAAACATAAAACCTATTCGAGAAACTTCGCTTTTTTCCCACATGGAGTCACTGAGTAGGTCAGCTTCCAGTACCAGACCCATTTGACTGCAGTACTTAAACCCACAATATAGAGGGTGTTGTATGCTGACTGCTGGGGTCATGCACAAGAGGAGTGATCTGAGCTACACAGTTATGCCAGGGGGGAAACTTATGACATCAGATAAAATGTTAGACCAATTTCAACATTTTAGTAGTATGTGAAACACGAGAAAACAGTAGAAAAAAAGAAAAATTCGGCCTACCAGTATCTGAAGTACCTGGTGAGGAGGAAAGTGCATAACTGTTAGGAAAAGATAATAACAAAGCTTGTGAGAGTCATCTTGTCTAGGGTTGAAACTGGCCCGGCCGTTAGAAGAGCAGTTGCTATCGAGACCAACAGTGGTGGTGTAAGCGATCTCTCAATGGGGTGTGGAACGGTGTTGGTCAGGGCCAGAGGTTCTGAACTGCTTTGGAGAGTCTTTGCGTGGGCTCCTTTGGTCTAGAGCACGGTTGATAGGAGGTGTTCTGGCCCTGATCGTATTGATCTTAGGAAGGCCCAGCCTCGGATGCATCATGGAAAGAGAGCTGGTCACCATTAGGGGCTTTGAGCCGTAGAGTGGCTGGGAAGGCCAAGGTAAACTTGATTTGTTGCTGGTGAATCTCTGAGCAAACTTGTTGGAATGCTTTTCTTTTCTTGGACACTTCTATGGAGTAGTCTGCGAAAATCAGGATTTTTATTCGATCTGGAGGGATCAGAATTGCCAGAATTTCTGTAGGATGAGAGCTTTGTCCGAATAATTGAGGTATTTGGCGATTATGGGTCGGGGCGATTTGCGATCGGAGTTGAAAGTTCCCATGCGGTGGGTGCGCTCTATAGTGCACAGGCTGGGGAGGCCTAGTGCTTCGGGTATGCGTCTCGCGAAGAGGTCTGTGAGGGCTGAAGGTTGTAATGATTCTGGGATGGCCACGAATCGCAGATTACTCCTTCTGGACCTATTTTCCAAATCGTCCAATTTCTCTAGAACATATTTGTTTAGTTTGTCTTGGGCTTGTTCTGTGGCTTGTGCCTGATATAGTTCCTCCTCTATATTGGCTATGTGGTGTTCTGCATCAGTGAGCCTGGAAGCATGTTCCCCTAGTTGGGCCTGGAGTTGCTGCATGCTTGCACTGATAGCTTTCTCCACAGAGGCCGTTATCATTGGGAAAAGCAGGGCTGCCACAGCCTGAGCAACGAGGTCTGTGTTGTGGTCCCCTGTGAGCTGTGTTGCAGTGTCAGTTCATGGGAAGTAGGGGGCCGGGCCACTGCTTACCTCCATGTCAGGCACCGTCTCCGCAATGGAAGCCATGTAGGCTGGAGCCGGGGCCTCGATTTGCGGCTGAGCTGTGTGGGCTGTCCTGGCTGTGATCGTGTGCCGGTTTTCTCCACGAATCTGTCCATAGTGTGGCCGGGTGCTGTGTGGAGGTGTCGCCGGTGAGTGTGGTGGGTTTTGTAGGATTTATAAGCTGATTTATGGGTCTAGCTGCAGGAGCCGATGTGAAGGGCAGCTAGTCCATGCGGCGCCGAAACCGGAAGTATGCCAGCTTATTTTCAATTGCCTCCACGTGGACACCTAGATTCTAGAAGTCGCCTTTGAACATCTCATCGAAAACCACGTGTTGTTCTGGGATTATGTCAGATGCTGGCTGCATTTGAGGAAGATCCAAATTATCTGGGGTCATGGGGGAGGGCAGCATCCCATCCATGGTGTGTCCAATAAGGGACTCAGTGGAGGCTGGTGAGACAGGACCAGTAATGGGATTAGTCATTAATGTCCCCAAGTGTTGAATAAGAACAGGGGAGTCTGGGAGTAGGCCGAGAACCTGGGAATTTAGAATGTCTGAGGAAGTTACCTGTGGTACTGCTTCCATAGTATGTTTTTCAGGTTCTGTCCCGTTCACTGTAAACTGTGTCCTCAGGTTTCTCCTGACAGTCCCTTGTGACATTAGGCGAGTGTCTTCCTCTGGTGTCCTGTGGCTGAGAGTAACTACGGAGCCTTTAGAATGCAGGAAGGGGGGGGGCATGGCGACCGTGTTCCAAGATGGATGCTTAACCTAGGAGCTCCACTCGCCCACAGGAGATAATCCACAGCCATTAGAGCCCACTGGTGCCATTCATGGCTTCATGAACCGACATCCTATTGGCGAGACCCCGCTGAATTAGCAGAGGATGCCCAGACACCGCAAAAACCCGTAGCAGCCGCAAAAGATGATGAGCTATTATGCCGCTCGCGGGCTCAACAAAATAGCTGCAGAGCGCGAGACCTCAGGCCGGAGCAAAGGCCCGGACCAAGCAGCAGCAAAAATGGGCTTCCATCCGCCGCTATCTGCTCCTCCAACCCACCCAGCGAATCCTCCTCGGACCCATTCAGCCCCTCTACGTGGAGTCCAGCCAAATCAAAGCCATGGAGGGACTCTCCAGTCAAACAGCAGACCGATCCGGACATGGAGGTAAGCTGTCCTCACAGTAATTCCAAACACCAGAGCAGTCAGGATGGGGATCCTATTAAGGACTTCTCCACTGCAGACAGACCTGTATCAGACACTCTAATGAAAGAAATGTTACTGTCCCTGCACTCCTCATCACATGCAGATATGGTCAGGGGGATAAATGAGTGTCAAAGAGAAGTGCAAGCAATAGGCCACAGAGTACATCAGGTGGAAAACAAAATGGAGGAATATACCTCAGCTTACAATTTGATGGTGGAGGCTCACACAGCTCAGGGGGAGGACATAACTTGGATAAAAGACAAACTGGCCGACCTCGAGGACAGGTCCAGGAGGAACAACCTCAAGCTGAGGGGTATCCCAGAAGATGTTCCCCCTACCCAGCTCCTGCAATTTGCCCAGACCCTATTCTGCACACTGGTGCCAGAAGCATCAGCACATGATCTTCTTGTGGACAGGATACATAGGGTCCCCAAACCGTCTTTCCTCCCTGATGACATTCCCAAAGATGTCTTACTGAGAATGCATTTTTTCCACATAAAAGACCGTGTACTACAGGCCTCACGTAAGCCAGAAAACATCCCTCAGCAGTATGCCAACATCAGACCACTCCCTGATCTTTCCAGACATACCGTACAACGTCACCGTAACCTGCTGTGTCAGGGAAATAGGCGCATCCCTATGCATAGTCCTGCTAGGCTAGAAAACCAGCACAGGTAAGGTCGCGCTAACGCGCATCAACGCACACGGGTGTGCAATGTTTCTACTAGGCAAACGCCTGGCGCCACGTTCGGACGAATGCGCGTGCGTAACAACGTCGCGATGGTACGAACGCACGAACGGAACGGTGCGCGTACGACGTGATACTGCGCCTTGTTTATTTAAACGTTCCACTGACAGTGCCACATTGCTGGATTATCATCAGCTCTTCTTGTGTTCCTGTGATTGTGATTCCTGTTGTCCTGACCTCCTGTGTAACGACCCGGCTTGTTATCTACCCCTCTGGATCTCTTGGATTACCCACCGGCTTGCTTCTGACTCTTCCTGCCTGCTTCCTGCATCTGACCCCGGCTTGGCTAAACGGACTCCGCATTCCTCTGTCTCCTGTACCTGGACTTGTTGCTTAGATTCTTGGACTGCTTACTGTGTTTGACCCCCTGGCCTGGCTTCTGACTTCCTATTGGGCTTCCATTTGGTCCCCTCCTTGGACCTTAAGCACGTTGCCTCTAGTGACTTTGCTCTATCAAGCCACCAACACCGGCTCTTACTTCCAGGCAACCCGTGCTTCTGTGAGCACCACATCCCTGTGTCATCTTCAGGGTTGTGCTGCACTCGGCCGCAAGGGGAGCCCTCTCCGCAACTCGGTCTCCTACCAAGATCCTGACAGTATAATCCAGCCATGTCAGAGACCGACGGAGGTGACTCCCCGATGAAGGCCATTCTCCATCAAATCACGGCCCTTACCCCAGTCATTCAGCAGCTTAAGGAGGAATACTTCTGGTTGGAGGAACGTCTGCAGCACCTACCCAAGTCATCCTATTCCTCGGTTCAAAGTCTACCTCCAGCACCAACTGCTGGGTTCATGGTCCCTCCAGAACCACGTGTCCCAGCGCCAGAATGTTTCCATGGCGATCAAAGAAAATTTAGGTCCTTTAAAAACTCCTGCTATTTATACTTTAACTTGCAGCCACAGACATTTTTCAGTGAAACAGTCAAGGTGGGGTTCACTATCTCCTTACTACGTGGTGAGCCACAGACCTGGGCCCATGGCCTGTTGGAACAAAGTAGCCCCTCCATCAACACTGTGGACCAGTTCTTTGAAGTCATGGCTCGGTTATATGATGATCCCCTACGGGTAGCCACTGCCGAAGCAACTCTACATTTCCTCCATCAGGGTCAGCGCCCTGCGGAGGACTATACAGTAGAGTTCTGCACATGGTCCATAGACTCTGGTTGGAATGAGGCAGCATTAAAATACCAATATCGAATGGGGTTATCAGAGGCCCTCAAGGATGAGTTAGCCAGGTTACAGGTTCCGGCCACACTTGAAGATCTCATCCAGTTAACTGTTCGGCTTGACAGACGTTTACGGGAACGTCAGGGTGAACGTGATCAGGCTTCTTGCTCTACTCGGGTTCAGTCTGCATCAGCTCCCATACAAGTCGGCATGTTCCGTCCAGCATTAACTCCTGGGGTGAGACTTTATCGCCGGCAGGCGAGACTTTGCTTCTACTGCAGGGAATCAGGACATTTCATAGATTACTGCCCCCTAAGACCAAGAAAACCGACCCTCCGTACTCACCTTCAAGTATCCAGGTCTTCCTCTGCCCATATCTCACTTCCTGTTACATTGCTAGTGGCAGGTAAGGAGATCCACCTCCAAGCAATATTGGATTCCGGGGCGTGTAGTTGTTTCTTGGACTTGGCCTTGGCTAAAGATCTAGCTATTCCGCTGAACTATAAGGAACAGAGACTAACAGTCCATCTGGCTGACGGCTCCTTGCCAAGCTCGGGTCATGTCACCCAGGAAACCGTACCTATCCCTACCACTACCAATGCTGGTCATCAGGAGTTTCTCAGATTCGATGTCTTAAGTTCCCCTATGTTCTCTGTCATCCTAGGAATCCCATGGCTACAAGCACACAATCCTCTGATTGATTGGTCCAGGAAGGAGATACTCCTTACATCTCTCTATTGCCAACAACATTGTTTGACCCCCGAATTCCAGGACTTTTCCAGTTGCCTGACTGTACAATCCACACCGAGTCCGGATCCTAACGTACCAGCAGCTTACCTGGAATTTCTTGACGTCTTCGATAAAAAGAAAGCAGACACCTTACCGCCACACCGTCCTTATGACTGCCCCATCGAGTTACTACCAGGAGCTACTATTCCCTTTGGTCGTATATTCCCCCTTTCCGAGACTGAGCTTGAGACCTTGAGACAATATATTGATGAGAATCTTGAAAACGGTTTTATCCGTCCTTCTTCTTCCCCTGCCAGTGCCGGAATTTTCTTCGTTGAGAAGAAGGATAAGACACTGAGACCATGTGTGGACTACAGGGAATTAAACAAAATTACCCTTAAGAACCGCTACCCACTCCCGCTCATCCCTGAGCTTTTTCAAAGGTTCCGCACAGCACACATCTTTACCAAACTCGACCTTCGTGGAGCCTATAATCTCGTCCGGATCCGAGAGGGGGACGAGTGGAAAACGGCTTTCAGAACAAGATTTGGACATTTTGAGTACCTAGTCATACCGTTTGGGTTGTGCAATGCACCGGCAACCTTTCAGCATTTCATAAATGACATCTTCCGGGAGCATTTAGATCATTTTGTTGTTGTCTACCTTGACGACATTCTTATTTTTTCTGCCACTCTGGAACTCCATAGAATACACGTGAAGAAGGTACTGTGCATCCTCAGAACCCATGGGTTATTCGTCAAATCTGAAAAATGCGATTTTGAAAAAACTTCAATTCAATTGAGGGACTAATCATCACCACAGGTGGAATCACCATGGATCCTCAAAAAGTAAAGTCCATCCTTGACTGGCCGGCCCCTTCTGACAGGAAGGGTGTACAGAGATTCATTGGCTTTGCCAACTTCTACAGAAGATTTATAAAGAATTTCTCCACCATTGTAGCACCTATTACCCAGACCACCCGCCAACATACCAAGTTTCAGTGGTCTGCAATGGCACAGTCCACCTTCGATCAGCTTAAGACCTTCTTCACTTCTGCCCCAATTCTGCAACACCCTGACCCTGCTCTACCCTACGTCCTGGAAGTTGACGCCTCAAAAGTCGCCACAGGGGCGATTCTATCCCAGCGCCAGGGTCCCAAAGCATTGCTGCATCCCGTGACCTTTTCCTCACAGAAAATGAGCCCTCCAGAGAGGAATTACGATGTGGGGGATCGGGAACTTTTGGCAATCAAGACAGCTCTCGAAGAATAGAGGTATCTCATGGAAGGTGCCACTCATCCCATCCTGATTTTTACGGACCACAAAAACTTAGAGTATCTCCGCACGGCCAAACGCTTAAGACCCCAACAGGCTCGATGGGCTCTATTTTTTTCTCTGTTTAATTTTCACATAACCTATCGCCCAGGATCGAAGAATGGAAAGGCGGACGCCTTATCCCGGATGTTTCCAGACACTCCTGAAGAAATTGCACCCAGTACAATTTTGTCTCCCCAAAACTTTTTACTGATCCAACCCGACCTAAGATCCTCTATTGAGCAGGCCTCTAGTCAGTGTACTGAAGCGGAAGTCTCCTCCCTGAGAAGCCAAGAGGGACTCCTATGGTACCAAGATAAGATTTTTGTTCCTCAGCAAGCCAGATTACAAGTATTGAAGACCTTTCATGACCATCAGCTAGCTGGTCATTTTGGGATCCGAAAAACAACTGAGCTAGTTCAGCGGTCCCTATGGTGGCCCACTTTGAAACTTAATTGTAAAACCTACGTCAACTCTTGCATCATCTGCCAATGGAACAAAGGATCCAACGCCAGGTCTTGGGGCTTGTTAAGACCATTGCCAGTCCCAGAACAACCATGGAGGAAGATTTCCATGGACTTTATTGTGGATTTACCCCCCTCAGAAGAATTTACTATCATCTTGGTGGTAGTAGATCGCCTGTCCAAGATGGCGCATTTTTTGCCTATGAAAGGTACTCCCTCTGCCTTGGATACAGCAAAAATCTTTATTAAAGAAATTGTTCGACTACACGGATTACCAAATAACATCGTATCAGATAGAGGGGTACAATTTACCTCTAGGTTTTGGAAAGACCTCTGCAAATTACTTTCTATTGAGATGTGTTTGTCCACAGCCTACCACCCACAGAGTAACGGTCAGACCGAAAAGATCCAACCAGACGCTGGAACAGTATCTGTGGTGCTTCTGTTCTTTTTCTCAGGACGACTGGATTCAACTATTACCTTGTGCAGAATTTGCTTATAATAACTCAGTACACACTTCTACCAACCAATCACCCTTCTGGGTGAATTACGGCTTCCATCCCTCATTCTTACCCAAAGTCATTCCGGAATCTTCAGGAGGTTCAGGCGGTTCAGGACAGAGTGGATTTCATCCATACTAATTATCAGACACTCCAGGATACCATAAAGAAGGCCCAAGAAGAATATAAGAAGCAATACGATAGAAAGAAAAGAGAGAACCCTACCTTTAAGATAGTTATAAGGTTTGGCTCTCATCTATAAATCTCAAGCTACCATGCCCATCTCGGACATTGGGACCCAATTTCCTGGGTCCTTTCGAGATCAAACGTGAAATCAACCCTGTAGCCTTTGAACTCACTTTACCCGAATCTTTCAAGATCCATCCTGTTTTTCATGTGTCACTTCTTAAACATGTTGTTTCTAGTCCTTTTCCAGGAAGAGAAGAAGTGCCCCCACCTCTGGTCCAGGTTGGAGATGAAGCGGAATTTGAAGTTGAATCTATCCTTGACTGTCGTCGGAGAGGTAGGCCAATTCAGTTTCTAATCAAGTGGAAGGGGTATTCTGCAGAAGAGAACACTTGGGAGCCTGCAAGTTATGTACACGCTCCTAGACTAATACAGAGATTTAGCAGTAGGTACCCCGAAAAATGAGCACGTTTAGGCATCCGGAGGCTGCCCCTGGGGGGGGGCACTGTCAGGGAAATAGGCGCATCCCTAGGCATAGTCCTGCTAGGCTAGCAAACCAGCACAGGCAAGGTCGCGCTAACACGCATCAACGCACACGGCTGTGCAATGTTTCTACTAGGCGGACGCCTGGCGCCACGTTCGGATGAATGCGCGTGCGTAACAACGTCGCAATGGTACGAACGCACGAACGGAATGGTGCGCGTACGACGTGATACTGCACCTTGTTTGTTTCAACGTTCCACTGACAGTGCCACATTGCTGGATTATCATCAGCTCTTCTTGTGTTCCTGTGATTGTGATTCCTGTTGTCCTGACCTCCTGTGTGCCGACCCGGCTTGTTATCTACTCCTCTGGATCTCCTGGATTACCCACCGGCTTGCTTCTGACTCTTCCTGCCTGCTTCCTGCATCTGACCCCAACTTGGCTAAACGGACTCCGCATTCCTCTGTCTCCTGTACCTGGACTTGTTGCTTAGATTCTCGGACTGCTTACTGTGTTTGACCCCCTGGCCTGGCTTCTGACTTCCTATTGGACTTCCATTTGGTCCCCTCCTTGGACCTTAAGCACGTTGCCTCTAGTGACTTTGCTCTATCAAGCCACCAACACCGGCTCCTACTTCCAGGCAACCCATGCTTCTGTGAGCACCACATCCCTGTGTCATCTTCAGGGTTGTGCTGCACTCGGCTGCAAGGGGAGCCCTCTCAGCAACTCGGTCTTCTACCAAGATCATGACATGCTGACAAAAACAAAATCCTTGAGGAACCATAAAATCCTTCATAAATGGAAGTACCCTGCCACACTTTCTATTACCCACAATGGGGTCACTGTCTCAGTATCTACCTTAGAAGAAGGGCTCACTGCTTTAAGGCGCTGGGATATCATCCATGACCAGTCCACCCCACAATCACATCCAGAAGGGCCCACGTTCATTCAAAACAAATGGCAAGTTGTATCTCAGAAGCATTCAAATAAGAAAAACGCAGGTGGAAGCTCCTAACTGAAGCCCACAGACACGCAAGTTTATCTCCTGGGTTGAGTTTCACAGTTCGAATCTCTTCATCACCCCTATAACATCAGTAGCAGTTATATCAGCACGAGGATCAATTTTAGGAACCATTTCTTATGATACCCATGTTTCCTACCTTTGTTCATCTTACTTTTCATGTGATATACACAACTTAGCTCGAAACAACCTCGCCTCATCCATGGAAAATGATTCGCCAAAGATGTCCTTCTCCAATGGCAGAGCAGCAACACAAGTCAAGCCCTTCAGTCGCAGTGAGTACTCCTACTACACAGCTCCACGAACTACCTCACATCCCTTACAATGATGATTACATGTCTATCAATTAGAGGTTTAAACCACCCGGCAAAACGGTTTTCTTTGTGGAAAGAAGCTAATAAACAAAGGGCGGATATTCTATGCGTCCAAGAAACGCACTTCCAACTCAACAACACACCATACTGTGCACACAAGGACCTCTACATGGCCTGCACATCACACCACAAAAAAGGAAGTATCCTACTTGCCTTTAAAAATTCCCTCTTATTTCAACCCAACGATATTGTTCTTAACGAAGGAGGTAGACACATCATAGCCACAGGAGACATTAATTCCAAACCATACACGATAGTCACGTTATATGCACCAAACTCGCACCAAATTAGATTCATAGAGAAGGTGCTCTACAAAGCAAACTCCATGAACAATGGCAATCTCCTGATTTGTGGAGACTTCAACGCAACACCAAATCCATCTCTGGACACTTCCTCAGGTAACTCTAAAGGAGCACTATCCCTTCAATCACTGCTCCACAAAGAGGAGCTATTTGATACATGGAGATGTCTCCACGCTAATGAAAGGGACTACACCTTCTTCTCTAGCAGACATTGTTCATTCTCCCGCATAGACCTGTTCTTAGCGGACAAATGGCTCCTGCAAAATGTGGAAACAACGAGAATACACAATATTACATGGTCAGACCACGCTGCTATATCTATGTCTGTTGCGGAGAGGGGAGTCTCCTCCTCACCCCCCATCTGGCGCTGCAATACTCGAATACTCCAAGAACCACAATCCCACAAAACCATATCTCAGCATCTAAAACATTTTTTCTTAGACAATACTGGATCAGTAAATGATCAATATATCTTGTGGAATTCACACAAGGCCTTCATGAGAGGCATCTTAATTCAGATAGGAGCAAGGGAAAAAAAAAAGACGGGCTCAGCAGCTTACCACTGTTCTCTCAGACATACACACCACAGAAACTCAAAACAAAAAGGCTCCTTCAATACCATTAACTGATAAATTAAATTCCCTCAGAGAAATACTATTACAACAATATGACACACACCTCAGACACCTACGACTAAACTATTATGCAAACGCTAACAGAGCAGGCAAATATCTGGCAAACAGACTGAAAGCAGTTCGCACAAAAACCAGAATAACTTTAAAACATCCTACACTGTCACACAAAATCATGAACCCACAAGATATCGCAAATCAATTTGCAGAATACTATAGAATGCAGGGAGATCCCTGCTGTTTGTGGGCTGTGAAGCTCAGGGAGCAATCTCTGATGATCAGTATTTTGTCTCCTGGCTCTGTACGCTGTGTGGTGGATCAGGGGAGATCAGGGCAATTGCCTTCCCCTATACTTGGAATGAGATGGGCGCCTGCATAGAGAGGAGAATCCTCCCTGTATGTTGATGGAGAGGCTCGGGCTGCCTGTTGCACCTGAGGTGCGCCCATCATTTTAGGCTGTGCGGGCTGCGCGGCTATGTCCTGTGTCTTCCTTTCCCTGCCAGCCGGCCGTAATTACCAATTTATTGGGTACCTGGGTGATCCAGGTGATGTCCCCAGTTCCGCCAGCTAGAACATCCAGTAATTGTGGGGTGTAGGTGGCTTAGAGGAGCAGAGAATATCCGGAGTGGGACGGAGCTCCCAGATCAAGCATTCATCTTAGGAGCCTCTGCGGAAGCGCCTTGTGACAAATGATTCTATCAGTCCTTCTGATTATAGAATCCCCTATTACCACCAACTGTCTAGGCCTATCTGCACTCCCCTCACAAGCCCTACTAGATGGGCTGCTCTCCCTGCTGTTATGGGGAGCAGTGACATCTAGGGCTGCCACCTCTGATCTTGATACTCCCAAATCTTCACCCAACTTGGCAAATCTGTTAGGGTGCTCAAACTCATGGCTGGCCTTCCTTTTCTGTGAGCCCCTACCACTCCAGGATCAGTGGTGTGCTCAATGCTGAAAAATACAGGTAGATACTTATTCATCATTCCATACCATCAGGGAGGCATGTGATTGGACCCAAATTTAATCTGTATCAGGACAATGACCCCAAACATGCAGCCAATGTCATTAAGAACTATCTTCAGAGTAAAGAAGAACAAGGGGTACTGGAAATGATGGTTTGGCCCCCACAGAGACCTAAACTCAACATCATTGAGTCTGTCAGGGAATGCATGAAGAGACAGAAGGATTTGAGGCATACTACATCCATAGACACTCTGTTGTTAGTTCTCCAAGATGTCTGAAACAATTTACCTGCTGAATTCCTTCAAAAACTGTGTGTGAGTGTACCTAGAAGAATTGAAGAATTGATGCAGTTTAGAAGGCAAAAGGTGGTCACCAAATATTGCTTTGATTTGTTAATTAATAAAAATAAACTATTACTACTTTTATTTCTGAAACCATTCTTAATTTATAGCATTTTTCATACTTGCCTAAAACTTTAGCACAGTACTGTAGCTGTTCTTAGCCAAGCACCTGGCTACATATGTAATGTAATTGTAAACATGTCTCTAAAAAAAAAATCCAAAAAACTGAGGATCGTCAACCACACATTATGGTTCCATGGCTTTAATTTGCAAGGTTCTGCTGTTATCTGTTATCCCACAAGATTTGGGGTCTGGGCTGGTTAATCACCTATAGTTGATTCAATTAACTACATGCCCAGCCCAGCCAGACCACCTCCCTTTTTATTTAAGCTTGGCTCATTGACGCAGGCTTTATTTGGGTGACAGCTAATGTTGGTAGGTGTCCCAGTGGTCCAAGTGGTTTCTCCCTATGAATGCTAGCAAAAGAAGATCCTAGTGTCTCCTGTAATTTCTAGCTGAGAAGCTTCCTATTGGAGAAGATTCCAAGTGTACCTTCAGTCCTAGTGAAGACAATTCCCAGTGTCCCCCATGTTGCCAAGTGGAGAAGATTACTAGTATCCCCCATGATTTCTAGCAAAAAGTATTTCCCTAGCAAACCTTTAACTAGATTCTACTTGTTCCTAATGTCTGTTTGCAAATGTCGCCCAGTGCCTTCCAGTATGATCTCTGTATCTCCAGTGTCTTACAGTCTGTCCCCGATGATTCTATGTGTTTTTGTTTGAAACCTATATCCTTGCACCTGTTGTGTCCTCTGAGCAAAGCAGTGCTTCTGTTTCGTTTGTGTATCTTTTTCCAGTTTTCCGCCTTCCTGCACCTCTGTGACCTCCTGTAAGTTTCCGCCTGCCTTTCATTTACATTACCTGTGTCTGCAGCCCAATTCAGTGTATAAAAATAAGTGCAGCGCTATACAAATATTCAATGTGCATATAAAAAATTATTACATAAAGTGCAATATACTGTAAATTTCCACTGATAGTATACAATGATCAAAAAATTATGCCATAAAGCTAACAATAAAGTGCAATGTGCTCCATATTCCAACCAGTGTCCTTATGAATTCCAATGAATAGTGCAAAAAAACAAGCAGTCCATTTGGTGATATCACTATAAATGAAGGTAATATCTTTACATTAATCCACCTCTGTGCATATACAGATATCCTCGTGTCACCGCCACCAGTTGTGCCTTCACCTTATAGGCTTACTAACTGCACCTTAGATGACAATCAATCCTCTGATTGGCCTCTTTAAATTTTCCTCCTTCTTATATCTCATCCGTTTACTCAGGCATCTCACATTACAGGGTGTACGCCTCCTTATTATTTACCATTGGTCTCCACTCACATTGCTCACATGCAAGGTAACAAAGCTTACAATAGTGCTTTACCATTTTAAAAGGATTTATTTATATAAAGCATAGAACAAGTTTCACTCACATTTTTCAGATTAAAACAAGCCTTAACGTGTGTATCCACAAGTGCTGGGACAAAGTTATCACCTCATAGCCAGCTCTGCAGCCCCTTTTTTTAGTGCTCATGTCCGTTACACTGACTCTCTTTTCCTTTGTTACTTCCTGGTTCCTCGCACCTCAGCCTCTCAAGCCCCTCCTACTAGTTTTTAGCCCCCAAGTGCATAACTTTACATTTTTCAACGTTAAACCTCATTTGCAACACAGCTGCCCAATTAAACATTGAGGTCGGCTTGTAAGTTGGCGACATTCTGTAAGGATGTATTCCACTGCATAGCTTTGTGTCATCTGCAAAGTTTGAAAGGGTACTTTTAATCCCAGACCCTATATAATTTATAAATACGGTATATTAAAAAGTAAGGTTCCCAACACTGAACCTTGGGGTACACCACTAACAACCTAGACTATTCAGAGTATGAATCATTAACCACTACTCTCTGAATATGATCTTTTAGCCAGTTTTCCATTAATCTACAAATTGATTTTTTCAAGCCTGTAGACCAGGGGTAGGCAACCTCGGCCCTCCAGCTGTGGTGAAACTACAAATCCCATCATGCCTCTGCCTTTAAGAGTAATGCCTGTGATTGTCAGCGTTTTGTAATGTCTCATGGGACTTGTAATTTCACCACAGCTGGAGGGCCGAGGTTGCCTACTCCTGCTGTAGACTTTACCTTACACATTAGCCATGTGTGGGGAACTGTGTCAAACGCTTTTGCAAAATCCAATTATACCACATCCACAGCCACCTCTCTGTCCAAGATTTTACCTATCTCCTCATAAAAAGAAATCAGGTTTGTCTAACAACTTTTCTTTTGTGGATCCATGCTTGGAAATGACAGAGCCCAATACATTTAGAACAAGTGGCTGTACGCCATCTGGTCCAGGTGCTTGATTCACCTTTATTCTGTATAAATATTTCTGGACGTTTTAACATTTTGAGCCATAGTGGATCATTTGGGGCTGTGTCAGTATCATTCCCATTATGGAAATAAGCTCCCCATGCTCCTTTGTATACACAGAGCTGAAGAAAGTATATATTTTCAATATATGTATTGGGTTTTGAAAGAAAAAACAAGTGTAAATAACAGATACATCAGCCTGTAAGGCTATCAATCGAGGAAATTAACATTTTACAATCATGATGGTGAATCAGTTGACACTGCCTCTACATCACAAGGAAAAAAACAGAATTAGTAACTTAAACATAACTATTGTCACCCTGGAGTAATGGAAGCTACTTCTATGCCTGTATGCATTGAACTACTCCTATGTGCCAGAATCCAAAAGAGCCTGATCTATTATAAATGTCTGGGTGAGGAACTGTCCACAGTTCCTGTACCCGAGCAGACACCAACACACCACCCTTGTGGGATTCGATCTGTAGGTGTGCAGTGTCTCAATGGGCATGAAACCCATGGCCATTGCCCCCCCCAGACTTCTCTCTGTAGAGTAACCTATTCTGGCTCATGACATAGGAGCCCTGGTTATAAGTGGGCTGGCGGAATCGAGAGAAAGCAAACTTTAAAAGTTAACTTGGTTAGCCATGTTCCTTTTGTAAGGGGGGTATAAGGTGCCCCCCTACAGAGACAAATAGCCAACTAATGGGAAGAGAGAGAAAGATATAGTGACAGGGAGTCTAAGGAGTCCCTGTGAGGTAGAGTGAGAAAGGAAAAAGAGAAAGAAAGGAAGAAAGGTGATCAGGTATGCCTTATACAGTATGTGTGATGCCCGGACCGAGCGTTATGTTACTGTATGTCACCCAGGGTTCCCATACGGCTTCAGATTTTGTTAGTTTGTCCTGCAGTTTAGCAACTATTTGCTCTTGAGCCATAATCCAGGATATTTTCCTTTTTGCAGCTAAAAATTAGATGGAAGGTTTCTTCCATGCTCCTGCAAGCGTAATCTTGGCTCCCAGGAAAATGAAGAAAAACAGTGCTTGCATATGTTTGGAAACCTTCACGACTCTGCAACTCAAAAGAGCTGTGGTGGGGCCTTGAGAAATGGCAGCCCCCGTAATTTTCTTCAACATACAGAAGACCCTGTTCCAGGGTGTCCTTATGCAAGGACAGGACCACCAGATATGAAACACTAAGCCTACCAGCTTGCACCCTTTTAAAACACAGGGGATGCATTTGGATGGAACATAGTATCATCTGGTTAACAGTTTAACATTAGCTTCAATTAGAGAAATATTCAAAATGCCCTTATATTAGCGTTGAAATGCCTGAAACCATTCATTTTGATCCCATGCATGGTCCGTGTCCAGTTCCTAGACCCGGGCATAGGGGGGTAAGTCTTCCCTACTCGCCAGCAATGAATAGATCATTGAGATACTTCCCTTCTGATCCAAAATATTTAACCATCATTGTTCATAAGGAGTGGATTTAGCGGGTTCATTCTTGTCCGACCAAATAGAATTAAGTAAGTGCCTAATTTGGGAAAGTCTAAATTTTTCCAAGATGGGCATTTCAAGTTTACTTAAACAATATCCCAGGGAAATAGGTCCCATTGAATTAAATGTCCTATACGAAAAAAGGCCTTTATTAAGCCACCAACGGAAGGCTTGAATGTTCATGCCAGGAGGGAATTATGGATTATGGAAGATGTCTGCTAAAGGGCGTATGTAAGAGATTAACGAGCATTGTTTGTGTAAGGTATCGCATAAGGCCACCGAGAAAGGGTAGGGGACAATGTAGAGGGTCTGGATTTCGGATTGCTCCATAACAGATAGCCAAGTGTATTTAAGGGTACTGCTTGCTTTTCCATAGAGGCCCATTCAGCTTTAGGACCCCTGGAGTATTCTAATCCTTGCCTTTTCATACAAAAAAAGAGCTCTTTAGTTCCCCCAGACAAAGCAAATTATTTGTGACTGGACTCCAAGAAGGAGTCTTTTGTTTTGTTTTGTTTTTTTAATATTTATTGAGCTTTACAAAATATAATAGTATAAAACAGAGTACAGAATAGTTACAAAGCATGTATACATACATTCTCAGAGCAGTAAGTGTGTTTTATACTTAAATACAGGTAAGGGGGGAGGGGGATCAGTAATTCACATTTATACCTAATCATCGTTAATGAGCAAAACAGTGCCTGAGAGGCTGAAATTTTATACCTTTGTACCTTCAGGAGTGGAAGCAATGTCTAGACATAACTAGCTAGAAATCAGATCAATTGGTCTGGTGAACACATCAAAACTAACTGATAATACTGGGAACTTAATAGGAAAAAATAGTGGATGTCAAGGGGCAGTATGGGTTTGCGCACATTTTACGGCACATTTCTCCATCTCTTGAAAAAGCGTGAGGCAGAGCGAAAGTTCAGTGTGATGGTGTCTAATCTCTCCAAGCAAAAGAGTGAGGACATGGCTTTCTTAACCGCCCTTAAATTAGGTGGTTTTGCTGAAATCCAGTGTGACATAATAGTTCTGCGGGCAAATAGGAGACATACATGAGCCCATTGTGGAATATTTTGTGAGTCCATAGCTGATGTGGAGGATGACGGTGGTATACTGAACAGGCATAAGAGACAGTCCATGGTTATCTGTGTTTTATGGATCTTGTTGATGTAAGCTACCACAGCGTTCCAATAGTTATCAATAGTAGTACAGTCCCAAAGTCGGTGAAGCAGTGTGGGGCGAGGTAAGGAACACCAGGGACATAGCGCTTGAGTTGGGTCCATTTTGTTGAAGCGAAACGGGAAGTAGGCCCTATGGATAATTTTAAATTGCGTCTCCCACTATCTTTCAGATGTTATGGGTTTGCGGATATGCCTGTATCCCTCAAGGATTTTTTCCGGCAGCTCGTTGTCCCCCAACAACTGAGACCATTTTTGAAAAGGTTTAAGGGAGTATTTCCGTGATTGATGTTGTATGAGGTAAGAGTAGATATTGGAGATAGAATAATCATTGCTTTGGAGTAGAGTGTCAATGAACGACGTTTGAAGGGGATCAGACTCAGTCCCACAGCAAGACTTTAAATAATCAGTGAGTTGGTGGTAGAAAAAGATGTGTGTTAGTGGTAGTGAGAATTCTCGCATCAGGGTTTGAAAAGGTTTAAATTCACCAGGTTTGTCGTGGTATATGGATGTTACGTTCATAAGGCCTCTAAGTTTCCATTGACCAAAAGCTTTATGTAGAGTGGACGGGAGGAACATGGGATTACCCTGGATTTTTAGGTGGCGGGAGATGTTAGATGGTAGTTTGAGTAGTTTTCTGACCTCTCTCCAGGCGATGACTGTATCCCCGAGTAGTACACTTGACTTTAGGTGAGAAGGTAAAGAATTAGGATTAGAATGAAGGATGGCTGAAAGGTCATATGGGGAGGCCAAAGCGCCTTCGAGTGCAAAGTTGGAGTATTTAGATCCTCCAGTCAGCCAATCTAGGCCCTGTTTAAGTAAACAGGCTAGGTTATAGAAACGTATATTGGGTAGTTCCGCCCCACTCTCGCCCTTCGGGAGACATAGTTTTTGTATCGCAATGCGTGGTTTCTTGCGAGACCATATAAAAGCAGTTAAGGCTTTCTGATTTTTTTCAACATCAGAGTGTCTCAATAAGAGAGGTATGGTCTGCATTGGGTAAAGCAGGCACGCAAACGACACCATTTTAAAAAGGTGACATCTCCCAAAAAGCGAGAGGGGGAGGGCTCCCCAAGCTTCCAACTCCTTCACAATTTTGGTTATTAAGGGGGGATAATTGAGTAAATACAAAGAGGAAGGTTCACGTCCCATATAAATACCCAGGTATGTGATATGTTGAGTTGCCAGGGCGAGTGGAGACAGATGTCTCCATTTAGTAGATAGGTGTGGGTGTAGTGCTAAAACCTCACTTTTGTCAAAGTTAATGCGGAAGCCCGAGCAAAGTCGGAAGCCCGCAAAGAGTTGTTTGAGTCTGTCAAAGTCTGCTACGGGGTTGGTAGAGAATAAGAGTATATCGTCCGCGAACAGGGCAGAGCAGAGAGTTTGGTTACCTAAGGTGATACCACTGACCCCATTAGCTGAGTTGAATATTCTAGATAGGGGTTCAATTGCTATGTTGAACAACAGTGGGGACAGGGGGCAGCCCTGCCTCGTTCCCTTTGCCAGGTCAGGGGTGACAACACGTGCTGTTGGGGAAGCATACATTTGTAATAGAAATCGCATAATTTGACCCGAAAAGCCAAATTGTTCCATTACCCTGAAGAGCCAAGATAAATTGATGTTATCAAAGGCTTTTTCCATGTCGAGGGACATAATGGCAACGTCTTGGTTGGGGTGGGTTTTGCGTATTCCAAAGCCATTAAAACCTTGCGAATGTTCAGGGTAGCTGACCACCCTGAAACAAAGCCAGATTGGGCTGGGTACAATAAAGACGGTAGTATAAGAGCTAAGCTTGATGCAACTATTTTAGACAGGATTTTTACATCAACGTTAATTAATGAAGTTGGACGGTATGATCCTGGTGATAGGGGATCTTTGCCTTTTTTGGAAATTATTTGAATGTGAGCCTGCATCCCTGTGGGAAGATAGGGGCCTCCATCCCACATGGCTGCATAGACATGTTTCAGGGTGTCGGGGATAAAGTCTTTTGTCAGTTTGAAAAATTCTGCCGTGTAACCGTCGGCTCCTTGGGCTTTGGCAGATGCCAAGGATTTAATCGTATGTCGGATGTCATTCGCGGTAATAGGAGCATTGAGTGCCTCTAATTGTGCATTTTGGAGTTTGGGCAGACGTATCTTGGCCAGCAGAGCTTCTGCCGTAAGTTGGTCACTTGGATCAGCTCTATACAAGTTAGTGTAATACTCTGCAAGTAGTTTACTAATTTTAGCAGGTGAGGTAACCAGAGAGCCGGCCGCATTCCTCAGAGTAGAGATATGAGTAGGATGTCTTGGTCCTGAACATAATTTAGCCAGCAGCCTGCCCGCTTTGTTACCAAACTTGTGAAAATGAAGAGTAGAGTATGATGTTTTGGCCGCTTCATGATGTTCTGACCAAAGATCAAATGCATGTTAAGCCTGTCACCATTCTCGTATGTTATCAATGGTACGGTTTAGTGTAAGCCGCTCATGAGCCAAGCGTAGAGCTTCGCTGGCCTGCCTATGTTGTTGTCTGGTCCGTTTTTTAAATTGGGCGGTATATGAGATGATTTTACCCCTTAGAAAGGCTTTGCCGGCTTCCCAAAAAAGGTTTGGGTCAGAAATGTGAGCTCCGTTTGTGGAGATGTATTCCTCCCAGGCTTCATATAGTACATG
Source organism: Lithobates clamitans (assembly GCA_037952925.1). Taxonomy (NCBI): domain Eukaryota; kingdom Metazoa; phylum Chordata; class Amphibia; order Anura; family Ranidae; genus Lithobates; species Lithobates clamitans. The sequence goes on along the minus strand of JBBGZY010000411.1, from coordinate 9,220,842 downwards.
TCGGAAGTCTTCACTCTCCGTCAGGTAAGAAGGGAAGTGCCAGGTAGGGGAGGGAGATGAAAGTTTAGTCTAAGTTAGGTGTACAGCAATAGGGCTGTGGTCTCATATTCTGGCGTCATGTATGTCTGGGGCGCTAATTGTAGAGATTAGAGCAGGGGAGGCAAAAAAATAATCTATGCGAGAAAAAGTGTTATGCGGGGGGGGGGGAAGGTATATTCTCGATCTGTAGGGTGCGTTAAACGCCAAACGTCAACGAATTGCATGGAAGCGATGGATTGCGATAGGAGAGTAGAGTTCGGTGCAGGGGGGGTATAGGTACGCAGTCTATGTGTTGGATGGTACGTACGATTTGCCAGCGTAGACATAACGGAGTTGAAATCTCCACCCACTAGGTGTAGCGTCTCAGGGACAGTTAACACCCATTGCACTAGACCTTGAAAGAATGATGCGTCAGGTGAGTTAGGAACATGAATGTTGGTGACAGCAATGGCTTTGTCTCCTAAGGTCATATGTAGGGTTATTTTGCGGCCTGCAGAATCAACTCTGACATTTCTGACAGTGTGATGTAGGTTTTTGTGTAGTAGAATAGCAACTCCCGCTTTTCGGCCTACTGCCGGGGAGCCATAGACAGAACCCAACCACATTTTTCGAAGGCGTGTTAAATCGTCTGGGGACAGGTGTGTCTCCTGGAGCAGAGTCACATCCGCCCGGAGGCGCCGTAAGTGTCTAAGGATTGACATGCGCTTATTTGGAGAGCGAAGCCCCTTAACATTCCACGAAACCAACTTTAGGTGACTCCCGTCGGTAGACGATGAAATGGCTGGGAATAAGATACGTTTTGGATTAGAGGCTTGCAATGGAGCCTCTCTGTGGGTATAGAATCAACCCTTCAGGAGTCATCAAAGCGTTGAATGAATTTCAACTCTTCTAAATAACAATCAACAATAAACATTAACAAAGCAGATTTTTGATTAAGGAAAAAAGGATAAACATAGTGGACTTCACTTTTTTCCACATGAGGTTCAACTACCTATCATATCCCCCGCCAAACGCTAACTCCTCACGTAGTGGCAGGGTATAGGCTATGGGGAGTGGAGGGAGGGAGGAGAAAAAAAGGAAAAGATGGGAGGGGGGGAGGAAGATGGGTACAGGGTAACAGGGAAGGATGGTCAGAGGGGTGAAGGTCAGGGAAAGAGCAACTCACATTAAGACACTGGGGTAAGCTCAGATGAGTGAAGGCTTAGCTCACGGACCTGATCTACGTACCAGCAGTCACTGCAATTATTGCATGGGTCCCTAGAGTGAGCTTCTAAACAAACAGACATCAGGCGGCCATATTGGCGACTGGGGTAGTAGGCTAGATGTTCTTGTATATTGTAATAGGCCCTGACCAGGTTTTTTGGGCTGGAGCACCCCTCCCCCTCCTCATTACCTCCTATTTAGTGGCCACCAGTGTTTAGGATGTATCCCCTTCAGTTCTCCCACATAGAGGAGTTCAGCTCCCATGGTTGAGACAAAGGATCTTCCATTCTATTACTAGTGTAGGACCCACTAATTCGGGGTACTTTGTCACAGTAAGTGGGCTTAGCACTATATGACCATATAGTGTGACCAAACCCTCGTATTTTTTGAATATGTTCAGGTGTTTTTAACTAGCCCTGCAGGAAATGTCATTCTTATATGTGTGCGCTGTAAAATATTTTGTACTGTTTGTAGGTCTTATAGCAGCACCATCTTGAATTTAAACGCATTGTATGGTGTGCCCCCCAAATATGTTCTAGCCTACTGTTATAGGCCCTGACCAGGTTTTTTGGGCTGGAGCACCCCTCCCCCTCCTCATTACCTCCTATTTAGTGGCCACCAGTGTTTAGGATGTATCCCCTTCAGTTCTCCCACATAGAGGAGTTCAGCTCCCATGGTTGAGACAAAGAATCTATTAAAGGATATACAAAGGATTCTATTACTAGTGTAGGACCCACTAATTCGGGGTACTTTGTTGCAGTAAGTGGGCTTAGCACTATATGACCATATAGTGTGACTATATATAGCAGCACCATCTTGAATTTAAACGCATTGTATGGTGTGCCCCCCAAATATGTTCTAGGCTACTGTTATAGGCCCTGACCAGGTTTTTTGGGCTGGAGCACCCCTCCCCCTCCTCATTACCTCCTATTTAGTGGCCACCAGTGTTTAGGATGTATCCCCTTCAGTTCTCCCACATAGAGGAGTTCAGCTCCCATGGTTGAGACAAAGGATCCATTAAAGGATATACAAAGGATTCTATTACTAGTGTAGGACCCACTAATTCGGGGTACTTTGTTGCAGTAAGTGGGCTTAGCGCTATATGACCATATAGTGTGACCAAACCCCCGTATTTTTTGAATATGTTCAGGTGTTTTTAACTAGCCCTGCAGGAAATGTCATTCTTATATGTGTGCGCTGTAAAATATTTTGTACTGTTTGTAGGTCTTATAGCAGCACCATCTTGAATTTAAACGCATTGTATGGTGTGCCCCCCAAATATGTTCTAGCCTACTGTTATAGGCCCTGACCAGGTTTTTTGGGCTGGAGCACCCCTCCCCCTCCTCATTACCTCCTATTTAGTGGCCACCAGTGTTTAGGATGTATCCCCTTCAGTTCTCCCACATAGAGGAGTTCAGCTCCCATGGTTGAGACAAAGAATCTATTAAAGGATATACAAAGGATTCTATTACTAGTGTAGGACCCACTAATTCGGGGTACTTTGTTGCAGTAAGTGGGCTTAGCACTATATGACCATATAGTGTGACTATATATAGCAGCACCATCTTGAATTTAAACGCATTGTATGGTGTGCCCCCCAAATATGTTCTAGGCTACTGTTATAGGCCCTGACCAGGTTTTTTGGGCTGGAGCACCCCTCCCCCTCCTCATTACCTCCTATTTAGTGGCCACCAGTGTTTAGGATGTATCCCCTTCAGTTCTCCCACATAGAGGAGTTCAGCTCCCATGGTTGAGACAAAGGATCCATTAAAGGATATACAAAGGATTCTATTACTAGTGTAGGACCCACTAATTCGGGGTACTTTGTTGCAGTAAGTGGGCTTAGCACTATATGACCATATAGTGTGACCAAACCCCCGTATTTTTTGAATATGTCCAGGTGTTTTTAACTAGCCCTGCAGGAAATGTCATTCTTGTATGTGTGCGCTGTAAAATATTTTGTACTGTTTGTAGGTCTTATAGCAGCACCATCTTGAATTTAAGCGCATTGTATGGTGTGCCCCCCAAATATTTTCTTGTATATTGTAATAGGCCCTGGATTGCTGCTGTGGGGTGGAGATGAGCACCTGTGACCAAGAGGCAATTAACTCCTATAAATAAAGGTGCAGCTTCCTGAGGATCTTGAGGTGATCCCTGGATGGCTGCCAACACATGCAGGAAGGGTCAGAACCAACAAGTGCCTCGCCCTACACCTTCCCCACTGGGTCCAAATGCGTGGCTCCTTGCAAGCCCCGTGGACTATGGACGCGCCCAGAGGCGACAGAGGGAATGAGCAAACATTGTGGGACCACAGCACGCAACGGTTTTTAAAACTATGCGACACAAGCCCACTTTCCTATTCCCAAATGAAGTAAAAACCCCCTGAAGAAGACCAGAAAAGGATAAAGGGTCGAAATGCATTGGGGTATTCATGGGGATTCATATTGATAGCATTGATACAATGTAACTGTACAATTAGAACTTTTTCAATGAATTGATTGCCATGGGAGATGGTCCTTTGTTGTTGCTGATGTCGACTACTGGAAATTTTATGTGATATTGATTGTATTTATGTAATGCATTCTATGTCTGAATTAAATAATATTTTTACTAAACATGGTTACTAAACATTGTTTCAGAAATATTTTGCTGCTTAAAAGCCCCCTGGGGAAATTTTTCCACTACGGTAATTTTGCAATGCTTTTTGGGGTGTGCAGCTGTGTCAACTCTTGCATGTGTTACTTTACTTTTTTGTATATTGTAATAGGCCCTGACCAGGTTTTTTGGGCTGGAGCACCCCTCCCCCTCCTCATTACCTCCTATGTAGTGGCCACCAGTGTTTAGGATGTATCCCCTTCAGTTCTCCCACATAGAGGAGTTCAGCTCTCATGGTTGAGACAAAGGATCTTCCATTCTATTACTAGTGTAGGACCCACTAATTCGGGGTACTTTGGGGTAGTAGGCTGTGAAGCAAACAAGCATTAAGCAACAGGCTGACATGCTGCGTCAAAAAAAGTTCAGCCGTGATAAAGTTGAAAGAACAAGAAAAGTACCTGATAATAAAAAAAAAAAAAAGGGAGGTGGGGAAAGAGAGATATGGAGGGGGGTAATATTACCCGTCCATGCAAGCACAAGTGTTGAAAAGTTGATTTCTGAAATCCTTCAACGATTCCCAGAGCGGTCCTCCTGGTTAGTAAAGCGGCTGCGTTTATATAAAAGTTTGGTCGGGCTGCGTTGATGTTTAGGCGGTGCAGTTGAAGAAGATGGTGATGTTGATGGTGGGCCCTCTGTCGTGTTGCTATGTTCCATCTCGGTGCTCCGGGTGGTTAAGTAATTTTCGGCCTTATCAGGTGTGTTAAAGGTGAGGTGTTCTCCTTAATGCATTTGGATGCGGAGGATAGCTGGGTAAGCTAAGGAGAACCGGATTTGGTTGTTATGTAGAGCTTAGCAGATCGTCGAAAACGCTTTACATTGTTTCATCACCTCCATGGAATAATCCGCAAAGAGCAGCAATTTTGCGCCATCCACAGTTAAGGAGCCTAAGCGACAAAATTTTTGCATTATAGCATTCTTGTCTGCATAGTTCAGGTATTTAACTATAAAATGACTAGGTATGGCGCGGGTTTCTGAGTATTGACCCATGCGGTGCGCGCGTTCAATAGTGCAGGGTATGCGGAGGCCCAGTTGCTCTGGGCGGACACCGATTCTGGTAATCTGATTATTTGCAAATTGTTCCTTCTCAAACGATTTTCCAAATCGTCGAGTTTATCCCAAATGTCCCTAATTGTAGTAGTGATGCACGCGATCGTGGCAGATGAAGCTGTGATTTCATCCTCAAGGGACAATATCCTCTCTTCCACCTGAGTGATCCGCTGTGCCTGAGCTTGAACTTCTATATGTAACTGCTCCAGTCCTCTGTGGACCGCTGCATCCACAGTAGATGTTAATGTGGGGCCCAGCAGTGTTACCACTGCTTGTGCGATGCCAGCGGGGGAGGCAGGATCCATACTTGTCATTTCATAAGCAGAAGGAGGCTGTGGCTGTGTATGCAGAGGCTCTGATGTGCCTGGGGCGGCCGCCATCTTGGCTGTGTCAGCCGCTGTGTCTCCCGCAGGGGGGTATCACGAAGGATACCGCCCGTGCATACGATCGCTCCACAAAGCGATTCATGTGTGCCCACAGTGAAGCAGGGATAGGGGGGGGTCTCTCCAACGCTGTAGCGGGTTTTTATGCCGTTTTGTGAGGAGCGCTGCGGGAGCTGGAGCTTTTCACCTCCTCCTCATGTGGCGCCGGAACCGGAAGTAGGAGTCTTTTCTTAATAGTTTTCGGGAGAGACCTGAAGAGGTATAACAAACGTGGTAGTAGTGTAATTTTTACCAAATTTATTCTGCCCAGCCAGGATAGACCACACCGTGACCACTCAGCCAAGTCCTCCCCGCATTTTGGAAACATGGGAGGATAATTAGCCGCGAATAGCCTGCCTTTATTTTACATAAGCTTAATGCCCAGGTAGGGTATTGAGTTGGAGGTCGAGTGAATAAGAAGTGTCATTTTAGTTGCTCCTACTCCTTGGGAGGAACAGAAACGTTTAATGCAACTGATTTTGTGACATTTACTTTTAGGCCTGATACTATGCCAAATTCGTGGAGTAATTTATAGACGTTAGGGGTGGATGTTAATAGCGAAGTGAGAAAGAGGAGTATATCATCTGCGAACAGAGCGCATTTGTGTTTTTGGGATCCACAGAAAACCCCCTTAAAGTTTTTATAGCGGGGCGTGGTCAGGATGGTGACCTAATCGGATGTGTGTGCCTGGAGCACCGCACCTGGATGACCTAATTATCCGGCTATTAAGGATCTATAATACAGCTAATTTACTGCAGTGGAGCTGGTTACCACCGGGTATGAAAAGGGGGACCACTGGTTCGAAGTGCACGAGGAAATCGGCTAAGAAAACCCTGCTGTCTCCCCGGGGCCCAGGTGTGTCATACCTTTCCAATATGCGTCCCAAACGCAACAAACAGAGCCATCTACCATGGGGACTGAACAGTTTAATGCCCTCATGCAAGCCATCACAGGCTGTCAGACTACACTGCTCTACACTATATTCATCTAAAGTAGGATACTCTGGAGAGGAGTTGTCTGGGTTCCTTGATAAGGTGAGGTTCCCAACTCTTACCCCAGCTGCATGGGAGTCCCTGGATAGCCCAAACACACTAGAGGAGGTTCAGCAAGCATTAGGCTCTCTACAATCGGGTAAGACTCCGGGTGCGGTTGGGTTTCCGCCTGAGTTTTATAAGCAGTATATGGAGGAGGTGGCACCTAGACTACATAATATGTTTACAAAGACACTAAAGAAGGGTGCCCTCCCCCTGTCCATGGCACAAGCCATAATAGTGGTGATACCTAAGCCTGGGAAGGACCCCCAATTGTGTTCGTTCCATAGGCCTATCTCCCTCCTCAATTTGGATGCCAAAATATTGACCAAAATTCTCGCTAGATGCCTTAATGAAGTAATACTCTCGCTAATTCATGAAGATCAATCGGGCTTCATGCCGGGTAAAGGCACAGACATCAATCTTCGGAGACTGTATGCGGTCTTGACCTCGGGGTCTGGAGGCATTAACAAAGCGATGGTGGCCTCCCTAGATGCAGAAAAAGCTTTTGATTCAGTGGAATGGAATTATCTATGGGAGGTCCTCCACAGATTTGGTTTTGGTCCTTGTCACGGAACGTCCCACACTCCACTTGAGTGCTTCCGTCAGTATACCACTTCCTTGTAGTCTGGATACAGATATCAGATATTCCAACCGCTCTGAGCAGAAAACAAGGCGACATTTGCTTCACTGCTAACATGGACTAACTTTATTTGGAATCAAAATTACAAGACTTTATATGCCATTGGAACCTCCTCTAACAATACAACTGTAACCTAATTAACATGAGCTAGTTTACTAAATCATTTACCCAGACTAGGTGACTATGTCTCCTAGCTCATTGACTATTCAACACACATTACCATAAACATCAACACAGGGTTATTTGGAACAAACAACAATGAGTTGAATACCCTTAGAACCTGTGGTAAGCCAGACTAAACTCATTTACATTAAACACATTATAGCTGACATCAGACAGGTGAGTGGAGTTGATGACATTAGCATCTTCTCACAGTATGAGTCCCAACAGTATGACTCAGTCACTATTGCTACTATGGCAAATACAGGGTCCCCAGAGTCTGTGTGTCCTGGGGGACAAGGACCCAAAGCCAAAGTAACAACACCTCAAGGGTACCCCAAATGCCAGGGCCCATAATCTGTAGGCAAGAGGCTCACATTCAGTCCCCTCCAAAAGCCTCTATCCCGGGTGAGTCTGTCACATTTCTCCCCCATCAAAAGTTGACTAACAAGGTCCCAGACCTCCACCTGATCTGGACATGCATTAGTCAGGCAGAGTGAACTCACAAAGTCTGTCCGCATGGTCTCCTTTCTTGGTTGCAAGGAATAGTTGACCTCAGTAGGTGTGAGGCAGAGGTCATTGACTCTGTGTCTGTCTGTCAGCGCTTCATCTGGGTGATGTTTACTATTCCATGGCTTGGCCTGTTGCTGGGCAGAGGGGCCCACTGTCCCAGTTCCCAGAAGCTGAGAAGAAACTGTAGGTACTAGGCAGAGGCCAGCAATGCTCTGCCCTGTTGCCAGCGATTCAGCTGGGAGTAGTATCTCCACTACATCAGCTTGTCACTGGAGAGAGGGGCCGACTGCCCCGGCTCCCTGGAACTCCACAGTTGTTGCCGGTGCAGGGCAGAGGTTGGTAACACTCTGCCCTGTTGCCAGCACTTCTGCTGGGAACTCTGCATCCTCCACTCCGGCTAACCGTTGGGGCAGGAGGCTGGCTTCCTCCACTCCCAAACTGTGTAGCTGCCATTGGGGAGGTGAGCCGGTTGCTTCCTTTTCCATTCCCTCATCTGGCTGCTGGGACGACATGTCTATGGTACTGTCTCCCAGGTGCACAGATCTTTGCTGGCAAGGAAAGTCCGCTTCCTCCATCCTGGCCAACTGTTGGGGAGGGACAACACACACCTCCTCTCCCTTCTCCCCCTGTATCTCCTGCTGGGAAGTGAATGCCACCTTCTCACCCTGAGCCTCCGAAACTGCCACAGGGGTGGGGCAGAGGTCTTGGACCCTCTGTCCAGTTGCCAGCACTTCTGCTGGGGGTTTGCTAGGTGGTTCCTCCTCTACAGAAACGTCTATTAAATCCCCAGTCTCTGGAATTGCTAAAAGTGTGGGGCAGAGGTCTTGGACCATCTGTTACCTTACCAGATCTTCAGCTGAAGAAGTTTGTTGTAGCTCCATAGATGCTGCTGGCAGAAAATCACATGTCCCTGTCAGTGTTGTGGGAGAAAGGCCGACTACCTCTTCTCTCAAGAAGGCCGAAGCCACTGTTGGTGCTGAGCAGAGCACAGTGAACTTTGGCCCTGATAGCAGCTCTTCTGCTGGAGGCTCATCAGGTTGTTCTTCCTCAGCAGAAAAGTATATCAAATCCCATGTCTCTGCAACTGATGTCTGGGGATATAGGTTCACCATCTCCTGTCCATGGAACCCAGAAGATGCTATCATTGCTGGGCAGAGGTTAGCAGAGCTCTGCAGGTTGTCAGTACTTCAGGTTTTGGGACGGCAATCTCTGGATTTTCCACTGCCGATTTTCTGGCATGCTGCTGAACGTGTTCTAGCAGTTTCCTGTATGCCCTTTCCAGATGCTGTTCCTTCCTTAGCAAATGGTCCAGATAGGGTTTGAGCTCTGAGACCCCTGCAAGACCAAGCATAGCCTCTCTATATTCTCGCAGGTCCTCAAGGTCAGGTTCCCCTTCATCGCCAAACACAAAATGATCTGTAAGGCTCTCCCACAGCAACCCAGGGCCTCCAAAGTCATATCCCTCCAGAGAGCATTCAGTTGTCTCCCCTAAATATCCCTGCTCTGCGTGCCATTGCAGAGCCCGATAACGATTGTCCAGCTCTATCTCCTGCTGGACCAGCCTGTCCAACTCAGTCACCCATTGCTCCTGGGGCCGCTCTCCCAGGAATGCCATTCGCAATGCCCGTTGGTCACTGGCCCATTGCTCTTGGGTTGAAAAGCACTTGCCCTGTTTTATACCAGCGAGCTGGAGGGCTCCAATCCAGAGCTCCACCCGAATCTGCTGCCTGAGCTCCAGGTATTCATCCTCAGACACAGTCCTGGTGTATGTTGAAAGGATGATCTGCAGCAGCCCCGGGAACTCTGATGCCAGGTCCATATCTCTGCTGGGGTGACTGAAGTCTGCTATGCTGATCTTGGATCCAGTTGAAGGTTTAGATTTCCCAGACTGCCGGAAGCTTCCTGCTGCTTGCCACCAATGTCACGGAACGTCCCACACTCCGCTTGAGTGTTTCCGTCAGTATACCACTTCCTTGTAGTCTGGATACAGATATCAGATATTCCAACCGCTCTGTGCAGAAAACAAGGCGACAATTGCTTCACTGCTAACATGGACTAACTTTATTTAGAATCAAAATTACAAGACTTTATATGCCATTGGAACCTCCTCTAACAATACAACTGTAACCTAATTAACATGAGCTAGTTTACTAAATCATTTACCCAGACTAGGTGACTACGTCTCCTAGCTCATTGACTATTCAACACACATTACCATAAACATCAACACAGGGTTAATTAGAACAAACAACAATGAGTTGAATACCCTTAGAACCCGTGGTAAGCCAGACTAAACTCTTTTACATTAAACACATTATAGCTGACATCAGACAGGTGAGTGGAGTTGATGACATTAGCATCTTCTCACAGTATGAGTCCCAACAGTATGACTTAGTCACTATTGCTACTATGGCAAATACAGGGTCCCCAGAGTCCGTGTGTCCTGGGGGACAAGGACCCGAAGCCAAAGTAACAACACCTCAAGGGTACCCCAAATGCCAGGGCCCATAATCTGTAGGCAAGAGGCTCACATTCAGCCCCCTCCAAAAGCCTCTATCCCGGATGAGTCTGTCACAGTCCTGTCTTCATCTCCTGGGTTGAAGCTGTGTACAGATCTCCGACAGCCAGGGTGCGTACTAGAACTGTTCTCTCTCCACCTTTCCCCCTGAGAAGGGGATCGAGACAGGGCTGCCCTCTGTCACCAGGGCTCTTTGCACTTGCGATAGAACCCATGGCTATCCTAATCAGGTCTACCCCACAGATACAAGGTATAGACATAGGCCCCCCTCAAGAGAAAGTGTCATTATACGCAGATGACACTCTACTGTATCTCAGAGATGACGGACTCTCCCTACAACAGGCACTTGGGGTTATAGACAGGCGCGGGCGATATTCAGGAATATGCATAAACTGGGGGAAATCTGTCTTGTTCCCCCTCCATTCTGGAACTGTTCCTCTACATTCAGATGCGCAGCTCCGACGGGTATCCCAGTTCAGATACCTAGGAGTGGAGATACATAGGGACCTCCGCCAGTTTATTGCCCTCAATTTGACCCCGGTAGTCTCTCAGATAATCCATCAGTGCACAACATGGAGGTCTCTCCCCCTCACTCCAGTAGGTCGCATGAATTTAATTAAGATGTCCATCCTGCCTAGATTCAATTATCTCTTTAAACAGACTCCTGTCTCCATACCAATTCCCTTTTTCAATAAGTTGGACAGCATGGTCATCTCCTTAATTTGGAATGGGAAGGCCCCTAGGATAGCGAAAACAACTCTACAATTACCGGTCACATTGGGAGGTTTGGCACTCCCATGTTTTCTAAAATACTATTGGGCTGCGGTCCTGGTGACACTTAAGTGGTGGTTGGCGGAGGAACCTGCTAATCCGGCATCCACGGTAGAGGCTGCGCTGCTAGGCTCCTACTCGGAATTGAGAAACCTCATACAAAGGGGTCCCCGATCTAATCCAATCTCCCTATGAAGACAACCTTTAAGGTTTGGGATACGGTCAGTCTAAAATTTGGGAAACAAAATACATGGTCTCCTGTAACATCACTTTGGGGTAATCCGAAGTTGCAACATTTTCAGTCTGTACCGGACCCAGTTGTGTGGGCTAGACATGGGATCATAACCTTAGGAGATATAGTATTCCAGGGACAGTTGACAACGTTTGATGCTCTGAAGAGTAGCAGGGGCCTCCCAAACCAAATGTTTTTTTAGATATCTCCAATTGAGGCATGCTTTCCGCTCCCAATTCCCTAACTCGGTGACCTTACAGATGTCACACTTACAAATGGAGCTACGATCCCCTGAACATAGCAAAATGCTCTCAACTATTTATAATAAGCTTGCCCTGTTGGAAACATCCAGGGTTTCCCAATTGTTTTCGTGTTGGCAGCGTGACATCCCTGAATTGGCTGACGACAATTGGGAGGAGGGAATACAGCAGTACCTAACATTGACTATCTCGTCAAGGGACAGATTTACCCAACTGAAATTTTTACATCATGCCTACTGTTCCCTGGTACGCGTAGCAAAAATCTACCCTGACAGATCAGCAGTGTGTCCCAAGTGTGGTTCGGATGACGCAGATTTCTTCCATATAGTTTGGACCTGTCCAGCGATATGGAGTTTTTGGAAGGTGGTCCTGGACTATATTAATTCCATAGGAAAGCTCAATGTCCCGAACAGTCCTATTCCCCTTCTTTTGGCATATGCGACTCCCTTGAAGCCCCTCAAAAGCAAAAAACTGTTTGTTTTTTACAATGCATTATATGCTAGGAAGGTGATCCTCCTCCACTGGAACCAACCTCAACCACCCACTAGACAACTTTGGCTTTCCCTCATCAATACAGCACTTCCTCTCTATAAACTAACATATCTAGGAAGGAATTGCCTGAAGAAATTTGATAAAATTTGGGCGGACTGGGTGAAAGCTAGGCACCTGACCCTTGAGTAGATATTGGTAGACCTCCCATATGTCTACCCCTTCAATCCAAGTGTTTACCTCTCCCCTGCCTCCTGACCCCTGATGTACGCCAGGTCTGACTATTGGAAAGATGTACCCTAAACAATATTGTGGGCCCAGGCCATCCCCCCCCATGGTTTTTCCTTTTGCTATTTGTATGATCTACTCAATGATTACTACGCTCAATGGACATAACCTTAATGTATACCACTGTCACTGAATTCATTTGACTCGATACTGTATATCCGATTAATGTACAAAATCTGTCTCAATCTACTATGACTCAATTTGTATTCTGTCTGTTTGCTAATTATAAATAAACTTTATGTTAAAAAAAAAAGTTTCAATAGCAATTGTGAAAATTAAGGGGGGCACCCCTGTCTGATCCCTTTTCTAATATCAAGAGATTCGGAGTATCTACCAGGTAAGCATACCTGTGCACTAGGTGACAAGTAGATAGAGTGTATTATGCCTCTAAAGTTGGGGCCAAATCCCATTTCTCCAAGATCCCAAAGATATACGGCCAGGTAAATTAGTCAAATGCTTTTTGTAGGTCTATATAGAGGAGAAAATCCTTCTAGGGAGGACCTTCATCCCAATGAGAGTAAATATGGAAATTACATATATTTCTCTCCTGATCTGGTCCAGTCCCTGTCTCCCAGGGATGAAGCCCACCTAATCCTCATGCACATATTTTTCAATAAAACTAGATAGTCTTGATGCTAAGATTTTTGTCATAATTTTAAGACTGTTGTTGATAAGAGAAATCGGGTGATAGTTGCCGATCTCACATCTTTCCCTGGTTTGGGGATAACAGAAATATATGCAGAATTAAGGTCCCTATCCAGGGGAACTCCATCCCTAAGAGAATTGAAGAACCGTGCCATAAAGAAGGATAAAGCGTGGCCACATTTTCTATAATAGCCTACTGAGAATCCACCTGGACCCGGGGAAGTGCCTAATTTAAGAGACTTAATTGTCTCCATTACCTCTTCAGACGAGAAAGGCTTCTCCAAGAGATCCCTATGGTTCTGAGCAATTGTAGGTATGGGAAGATCTGTAAGGAAGGATTCCATATTAGGAGAGGAGGGAAAAGTGGCATCATAAAGATTGGAGTTGAACTTTTGAAAGTCCTCCACAATCCTAATTGGGTTTTGAGTCAGGTCACCTGCTGCAGTACAAATTTTTGGGAAGGCTAAAGTGTGTGGTCTAGGGGTTAGTTTAGTTGTTAATTTAGAGCCAATCTTATCCTTTTGGGCATAAAATCTTGTTCCGTCCATCTAAGGTGTTTCTCCGCTGCTGTAGTAAGAACCAGATTAAGGTTAGTTTGGGCTACATCTAGCTGTGCCAAAGATATAGGTGTGGGGTACTTGTGAGGTACTTGTGAGTTTTGCTTAGGTAGAGAAATTCCTTTGTATGCTTCTGTATATGCAGACGGGGCAAGGCGCAGACATCATGGCTCTGTCCTGAATGGCTCTGTCACGAGTGATGCGCAGTTTCACCGCCACAGTTATCAATTCTGATCATGTCTTCTCCTCTGCTTTTTTTTACAGGTAAATGTCTATCCATCTGTACGCTCTACTCGGTTGAACTGAAATTACTGTAACATCTTTGGTAAATGTCTTCTGCTGTCATATCTTTAAACTTCTATATTTAATGCTAGCTATATAACAACCAGATTACAGTAGCAACATTACTGGTAATTGATTCTCAACCCCATTTGGCTTGAGTGATCAAGAGAGGTAATTAGCTTTACGACCCTAGCCTGTGTCTGGTCTGGTATTGGCCATCTTCTCTCCCATATTCAGGTGTCTCAAATCAGACCCTATGATGACCAATAGAGAAATGCATGCCTGCTCAGTCTCCCTATAAATTTAAAGCAGCCTATGGGGTGGCGCAGACAGGGGCAAGGCGCAGACATCCAGACATCATGGCTCTGTCCTGAGTGGCTCTGTCATGAGTGCAGTTTAACGAAAGCAGGATAACTATAGCTGGATAAAGATACAAGAACTCTGCTCCACTCTGCAAGACAGCAAGCAAACCAGCATTTGACATTTATTTTATATCAAGTCAGATTTACACTCTATCCACTAACATGCTCCTCATTCTCTTCCTTCTCACATCAGTGTCTTCTATCCTCAAATTATCCTTACTCTACCCCTCCTCTCTACCCTGCAGCATGCACATATCACACTAACGCCTACCCTCTCCCTACTACTGCACCCATCATCTCCTGCATTTGCTGCACCCACATGCTGGCATAAACACCAGGGCCACTAGACACATGCGCTCATGCACATCCCACTCCCATCTTGCCTTCCTCACCCTCCTCCCTCTCCTAGTCTCAGGTGACATTTCTCCTAATCCTGGTCCGCCATTTTCAAACTGCAAGCCACATCTCCAATACCCCTCCCTCTCTGGCAACCACCGCAATCCACTTAATTTAATTTCTATCCCCCTGCTTCCTTAAAGCAGCCCACCAATCTCATGTGCCCTTTGGAATGCCCACTCCATCTGTAACAAGCTAACATCTGTACATGACATCTTCATCTCTCATGGCTTTAACATACTCGCCATAACTGAAACCTGGCTTCAAAATTTGGACTCAGCTTCTCCTGCTGCCCTCTCCCATAATGGCCTCCATTGGACTCACTCTCCCAGACCCAACAGACAGAAAGGAGGTGGAGTTGAATTCCTTCTATCCCCACAAAGCACCTTCCAAGTCCTTCCTATCCCTCCCTCTCTTTCTTTTGAGACGCACTGTATTCATCTGTTTTCTCCTATTTCTCTGAGGATTGCAGAAATTTATTGGCCTCCTGGACCGGTGTCGCGCTTTCTTGATGACTTTGCTGCCTGGCTACCCTACTTTCTCTCCTCTGAAATACCCACGATCATTCTTGGTGACTTCAACATTCCTGTCAATGTTAACAGCCCAACTACAGCTAAACTTCTCAACTTAACCTTATCTTTTGACCTAACACAATGGACACATACTTCCACTCACTCCAATGGTAATACCCTTGACCTTGTATTCTCCCATCTCTGCAATCCTGGCAACCTCATAAACACCCCCTTTCATCTCTCTGATCACAACCTCATTAGTTTCACTGTATCCTTGCCTCCAACCACCTGTCCCTCCAAGCAGCAAACAATTACTTGCAGGAACCTTTGCCACCTTAACCCTTCTCTTCTCTATTCTGCTACTGACCACCTATATGACATAATCTCTCCCCTGTCCTGTCCTGACCTGACCACCTCTGTCTACAACAGTTCACTCTCATCATCACTAGATGCACTTGCTCCTCTAACCACACACAGAATCAGGCCCCGACCGTTACAACCCTGGCAACTGACAACACTAGAAATCTCAAGAGACATTGTCGCGCTCTTGAACGACTGTGTCATAAAACCAAATGCCTACAAGACTTCACCCTATATAAATCTGCCCTTGTAAAATACAATTCCTGCCTCCATGCTGCCAAACAAGCCTACTTTGTTTCTCTTATTAATACTTTGTCATCCAGCCCCTGTCGGCTCTTCTCAACCTTTAACTCTCTGCTTCGTCCCCCACCCCCTCTACCCACTAACTCACTCACTGCCCAAGAGATTGCCAATCACTTCAAAGACAAGATTGATGCAATTTGTGAGGACACCTCCACTGTGCGTACATCTTCCCCACCCAACATACCTGGCCTAACAGCACATTCAACACTCTCCTCTTTTGAATTGGCTACTACTGAAGAGGTTACAAAACTTTTCTCAGATACCCACCTAACCAATTGTCCCTCTGATCCGGTTCCCTCACAACTACTAAGGTCACCATCTTATGCTATCCTATGCTCCCTCACTCACATTTTCAATCTCTCCCTCTCTAGTGACCTTCTCCTCCCCTCTAAAACATGCGCAGATCACTCCCATACTTAAAAAGCCCTCACTGAACAATAACAACAAGAACAAAAACAAACTAATGGCCCCTGCCCCCACCTATAACTGGCCTTCACAGCATGGAGCACATGGAAGGGCTATCACATGAAAGACAAAAACAGAACATTCCATAGCTCAACTCACCAACCAGTCTGCCAACTGACCAAATTAACCTGTTCAACAGTGTGCCTTAAAAACAGGGGTTTAGTTAGCACGCATTTGCAAACGCATGCATAAGCTGCAAGGCCTCTTCACGGCACCCTGTGTATACTTGCAGTCCTAACACTACTGAATTTATAAGCGTCTCCACAATGGAAGCACATTTAAATGGATAAATGAGGGGTAGGTGGGCCTGGAGGCAGCCCAATCCCCCTTAAAGGAACAGGAGCACACTGGACACCCAGCAATAGCACAATGGCAGCAAAGGTGTACAGTGTGTCCCCGGATCAATATACACCAATAACAATGCATGCGTTTGCAAATGCGTGCTAACTAAACCCCTGTTTTTAACGCAGACTGTTGGACAGGTTAATTTGGTCAGTTGGCAGACTGGTTGGTGAGTTGAGCTATGGAATGTTCTGTTTTTGTCCCTCACTGGACCCCACCAATCTAAACAACTTAAGACCCATCTCATTGCTCCCATTCACCTCTAAAGTTCTAGAACGCTTAGTCTATAACTGTCTTAGCTCCTACCTCAGTGAAAATAACCTTCTTCACCCATTACAGTCTGGCTTTCACTCGCAGCACTCCACGGAAACTGCCTTCCTAAAACTCACTAACGATTTACTAACTACTAAAACCAACAGCCAATACTCCATACTTCTACTACTTGACCTCTCTGCAGCCTATGTTACTGTTGACCACCCACTCCTTCTCAATAAACTACATTCCCTTAGCCTCCGATATTCTGCTTTCTCCTGGTTCTCTGCCTATCACAGCGCTCCTTCAGTGTCACCTACAACTCTGTCTCCTCCTCTCCATTGCCCCTTTCTGTGGGGGTCCCCCAAGGCTCTGTTCTTGGACCCCTTCTCTTCTCTATCTACACCTCCTCCCTTGGTCACTTGATAACTGCCCACGGCTTCCAATACCACTTATACGCCGATGACACCAAATCTATCTGTCTACTCCTCACCTCACTCCTTCAGTCTCCTCTCGCATTACTAACTGACATATCAGCATGGATGTCGCACCACTTCCTTAAACTAAATCTCTCTAAAACTGAGCTATTAATATTTCCCCTGCACATGCCCCCTCCATGACTTTTCCATCAAAATAAACAATGCAACCATCAGGCCCTCCCCTCACGCCAGGGTACTAGGTGTAATCCTAGACTCTGACTTGTTATTTCAGCCCCAAGTCCAATCGTTGTCAAAAATTTCTCTCCAAATATCTACCAGTCCAGTCGCGTGTAATAACTGCACAATATTTAAACTCTGTCTAGAGGGACATTTGGTTCTGGGTTTCCCTTTAGTTGTTTTGTCATAGAGAAAGGTCAAAAGCTAAATTTGAATCACCCCCAAAAATGACTATGCCTTTAATGTGTTGCTTTAGTGTACGTAACAGTGAGTCAAAGAACTTCGCTTGACCCTTGTTTGGGTTGTAGTAAGATATAAAAATGTAAGTCTCACCATTTATGGTGTCCATCACCAGTATATAGCGTCCCAGAGAGTCTTTGATTACCTTTGACTGAGGGAAGTTCACGTGTTTGGAGAAGCAAATAGCTACTCCTTTTGTTTTTTTGTCCGCATTTGCTAAGAAAAATTGTGGGTAGCGTTGGTGTATAAAGCAGGGATTATATGTGCTAGGGAAGTGTGTTTGCAGAAGCAATATGTCAGATATCATGGAGTAGTAAAATTGGAATAGTTTCCGACGTTTGAGTCCCTGCATGTTGTGGGATACAATTTTTAAAGCAGCGTTGGGAGATTTAGAATTAAACATGGATCAGAGGTTAAAGTAACTCGAAGATATATTACATCTCTCGCAATGCTGAGATACCTCCTGGTAAATCCCACCACCCGGGGTGAATCCCAAAATCCAGTACAATACTGTTAGATAAGAAAAGAGAAGGCAGAAAAGATAAAAGAGACATGGAAAGATGGAGACATGCAAAAATTAGGCAAAGCAAGCCCTAAACCCCTAACCCCCCACCCAGAATATGAATGCACCAGCCAATTCCCACCCCATGACCTGAGAGATTTGAAGATCCCTAAATATGGGATCCTCAATCCGCCTCTGAGAGGAAAACAAATGCTCCTCAGAGACTGATGGAGGTGCACTGCATCTGCTACGGTCTGCCCGCTGTATAAAAACAATAACAGTGTCATATGAACAGAACACCAATCCTAACATTAGGATAGAACTATTGAGCCTGAATGGAGGCCCCGCTACGGTAACCCCCTCTAGACCCACCGGCTCAGGTTTTCACACACAATAAATTTAAACAGTTGCCAGTGTATCCCCCTAAAGGGTAGACAGGTCTCTGGATCCTCATAGCATGTATGTCATTTTGATGTAGAACGCTCAAAGGGGGAAACCTTGGACAAGAGACCATGACAAGCCTCTATAATTAAACAGCACTATGCAAAATTATTCTTGTAGATAAAAATTGGGACTTTGTGTCAAGTCCCTACTCACCTCCCTAGAATGCTCCCACAAGACTGTCCCTCTAGATGTAGAGGAGGGACAAGAACTGTTCAGCATAGAGAAACAGTTCCAGGGGAATCAATTCAGGGAAAACAGTACCACTCATCTGAAAATTTGTCACAAGTGACAACCTCCCGGCGGTTGGGACTCCTTAGACCTCTTGGAGTGTTGCATTTGCCAAGCCAGCTTAAGAAAACTAGCATGAGGTGGACACTTTGAAGAAGAAGAGGATCCCTTGCTGTGCAAAGGCGGTTGGAATTCCTACATGATCAGGCCCAGGTGGAGAAAAAGGCGCTCACCTTCCATAAACGACGATAAGCCATATCCTTTATTGGGATAGGAGAAGTTTAGGCGAAGAGGAAAAGACCATCTGTAGGTGATTTCTTTTTGTGTCAAACTTTTCAGAAGAGGTTTAAACGATCTCTGTTTCTGAACAGTATACAGAGAGAGGTCAGCGAAGATCTGTTTTGGATGACCCTGGGTAGTGAGAATGTCAGCAGTTCGCTATCTTTTCATCACTTTTTATTTAACAGAATAGAAATGCAGTTTGACAATAATGTCCCTGGGGAGACCATGTGCATGCGGTGGTTGCAAAGCACCGTGAGCCCTGTCTAGTTCCAGGCAGAGTTCCGGGATGTCTGGAATGAGTGCCTTAATGAGGGCCCGGACTGCTGGCTGTACTTCATTCACTGTTTCCGGGAGGCCTCTGATTCTAAAGTTATATCGCCTGGATCTGTTTTCTAGATCATCGATTTTGCATAGCGCAGCCTCTAGTTGGTCTTGTACATCCTGAATCCTCGCAGAATTTTGATTATTCCTGGCTACAGATTGATCAGCTTTTCTTTCAAAGATTTCAATCCTTGTGCCCAGTTGCTGTAGATCGGCATTGATACAGGAGGTGATCTGACCAGCATTTTGTGCTAGGCCTCTGGACAGCATTTTGGAGAAAGCTGTCATCATGGAGGAAAGATTAGTGAGGGTGAGAGGATAGTTGTGAGTCTCTCCATTACAAGCATCTAGGCCGGCCAAGGGATCACTCATGGGAGTCATATGAAGTCCATCTATGGATCTCCCTATCAAGGATATAGTGGAGACAGGGGAGGGTGCCAATATGTGGGAAACACTCACTGTGCCCTGTGAAGTCAGGAGTGCTGCGTCCTGGTCTGCTATGGACTCCTCTGCTTTTGTCTCTCTTCCTTGTGCTGCTGTGGCCGCCATCTTGGATTGGCTGCGGGTGCCTGTTGTCGAGTTCAGTTGGCGGGTGAGGTCCCTTTTGGCAGAGCTCGTGGACATCAGGGTATTCCTGATGTGTTCCCCTTGCTATTGCTCATGGAGCGGGAGCTGGGTGGGTGTCTTGTCGACTGCAGTGGGAGCGTAATGACCGGAATGGCGCAGAGCTTCAAGTGGTCGCGGCCATCTTAGAAGCTGATGTGCATGTGCCTTCCTGAAGAAGGTGTTCAATATATTTGCCTTCTCTTTGTCCTTAGTCATCCACTCTAGATTATTTTGTAAAGGGCCTACATGCTCAGACCTGACCTTTTTACTATTGATTTATTTGAAGAATCTTTGGGGGTTTGTCCTACTGTACTATCTTTTGCAATCGGTCGTTCAATTTAGGTTTTTGTGGCCTTGATTTACTTTTTACATATTCTGTTATACTCTTTGTAACATTTAAATGATGATAGTTCCTTCATTTTTATATTTTTTTAAAGCTCTTTTCTTATTATTTATAGCTTTTTTAACTTTGGCCGTGTGACATAGAAATAGCAACATTTGCAAAATCGCAGAAACAATCCTCAAACTTTTATTACCATTGGTATACATGACTGCAGGTCCATTCAGAGTACCTTAAATCAATAAAGTATCATCATAAACATTTCTTCTAGTCCAGCCCATGTGTAAACAATGCTCACTTAAATAAAACATGAATTTGCACAGCTACTCCAGCATATACTACAAAAAGCTCTAGATCCTATATTGCACCCCTTGAATAAATGCATCCATCTAAACACAGGCTGCTAGCTCTGCAGAGGAGATACATTTGAGATAGTTATTTGGCAAAATAATCAAATGCTGAGTATTGTTGTATGGCTCCTATCTGACCACAGTTCACAGTAACACAGACTGTTGTGTGAATTTATCCAATAAAAATGCGTAATAGCTCAAAACTTTGCACTCTTCATCAACATCAAGGCTGTGTGAACCTGAAGTAAGAAGCAGTAGTTGGAACACAGTGCACATAAATCATTCAAGAGTCCATGAAAAGCAGCTTAGCGTATCGCAAACATTCTTTGTGGTCCTGATGTTATCAGAGTTAAAGCCTTCCCTGGGCATGGATCTACCAATAATCCACCTTGTGTGTTCCAGCTAGCCAGGAAAGCCACACAACAAAGTGAGACTGCAAAGCTGAACCATATAACAGAAGCACTTTTAAAATAGGGGTCATACTGTGAGGGATTAGCTAAAATTTTGTGCTTTTCATCAACTCCAGTCCAGCCAGGGAAGTACATTTTCTAGACTTTTGGCCCACATTTAAATTACAATTAAAAAAAACTCAAAAGGTTACCCTTGCAGAGGTTTTCCGCATCATCATGACAGAACTATTGCAACAAATGAGATTTAATGTTGATAAATTTAAAGTTATGCACCTTGGGGGCAAAAATATGTACGCATCATACATACTAGGGAGGGTACAATTGGGGAAATCAATCTTGAAGGAGGATCTGTGTGTTCTAGTGGATTATAAACCCAGTAATAGCATGCAATGCCAAGCTGCTGTTTCCAAAGTAAGCAAAATGATTTCTTGAATTAAAAGAAGTATGGACTGCTGAGAGAGAGACATAAATTTTCCCCTGTGCAAATGATTAATATTACATCATCTAGAATATGCACCAGTTCACAAAAAGAATATTGGAAAACTGGAAAAGGGCAACCAAACTGATAAGAGGCATGAAGGAGCTCAGCTTTGAGGAAAGATTAGCTGAACTGATTCTATTCTCTTTTGAGAAGAGGAGATTAAGGGGAGATATGGTCACCATGTATAAATACATAAGCGGTCCATATAGCAAATTTAGTGTAGAGTTATTCACTTTAAGTCATCAAAGAGGACAAGGGACACTGCAAGGGACATTTCCAATACAGAATGTCTTCTTCACAGTAAGAGCTATGAAAATGTGGAATAATCTCCCTCAAGAACTGATTGTGGTCAGCTCAGTAGATAGATTTAAAAAAGAGGTATACAACACAGAGGACACTGATCCAGGATCGGCACACCACTCGGATATATGGAAGGGACCCTCAGGTAACGTGTCACCAAAAAATATAAGAAAAGGGACTTCCCATGGTGTAATACCATATGAATAGTTTATTGTATGGATAAAAGAATCACACTTACAAGCATAAATTGGTAACGATCATATGTAGCCAGCCGGCTTGCGAGCGTCTGTACACTCAGTGCGTCCTGTCCCCCCGACGTGCGTTTCGTCATACAATAAAGTCTGAGGCTGTGGAACTTTGTGTAAGTGGAGCTGGTATAAGTGGGAGTTAAAAACCAGAGTTTAAAACAGGAGGTTATAACAGGGGTCATAGTACCTGTGTAGTGTGAGTATCTGAGTGTTGTCTGAGTAGTGTGTGTGGATCGTTAGTACTTGTGTATTGTGTACTGTATACTTGAGTATTGTGAGTGCACGTAGGTCTGCGACTGTTCTGCGATTGCACGTAGGTCTGTGAGTACCTGTGTATTGTCTTGTTGTGTACCTGTGTATTGTCTTGAGTATTAATGCCAGGAAGCTAGCTGTTAGGTAATTTGGACAGGGTAAAATCCCCAAATCCTCACTAAATTTAATAGGTACGATGCCCGGCGGGTGTGGAGAGGCGACTCTTTGTACATCTTGCCGCATGTATGCGTTCCTTGATCATCCGATCGAGCGCAAATACTGCTGTGCAAAATGTAAGCACATTGTTTCCCTGGAAGCCCAGGTTCTGAATCTGGGGAAGCAACTGTCAGCACTGAGAAGTCCCTCCATACTAAAAGTGAGCCAGGAATGTACACGGCAGGTGCCGGCAGGGGCCAGCACAGAGGCGGGTAGAGACAAAGAGGTGCAGGCACTAGCACAGAGTAGATGGGTGACAGTCAGGAGGGGTAGAGGGGGAAGTGCCAGAGAGGCCGATCCAGGACTGGAGCATCCCAATAAGTACGCTCCATTGAGTGACATTGGTGAAACCAGTCAGGGACCAGCACTGCTGGAGATGAGGGACTCTCCTAGCTGCCAGGGGAAGAACTCCTCCAGTGAAAGTGGGGGGGCAGCAAAGGGAAAGGAAAGACAGATTCTGGTGGTAGGGGACTCAATTCTTGGAAGGACAGAGAGGGCAATCTGTAACCAAGACCTGAAGCGCCGAACAGTATGTTGTCTACCGGGCGCTCGGGTTCGGCACATCACGGATCTTGTGGACAGATTACTGGGAGGGGCTGGGGAAGACCCGGCTGTCATGGTGCACGTTGGCACCAATGACAAAGTCAAAGGCAGATGGAGTGTCCTAAAGAACGATTTTAGGGACTTAGGTGCTAATTTGAGGAAAAGGACCTCCAAGGTAGTATTCTCAGGAATACTACCGGTACATCGAGCCACACCAGAAAGGCAGAGGGAGATTAGGGAAGTAAACAAGTGGCTGAAGAGCTGGTGTAGTAAGGAGGGGTTTGGGTTCCTGGAGGACTGGGCCGACTTCTCAGTCGGTAACCGGTACTATAGAAGGGACGGACTGCACCTAAATGAGGAGGGTGCAGATCTGCTGGGAATAAAGATGGCCAAAAAGTTAGAGGAGTTTTTAAACTAGGCGATGGGGGGGAGGGTCCAGAGACAGTGATAGCCAGTGCGGAAGATATTCCAGAGGGTAGTATTGGGGGCATTAGTGGTAGGTTAACCAAAGCACAAAAACACAAGGTGAGTATAGTAGCAAGTCCTAGTTGCAATTTTGAAACACCCAATACGAGGACAATATGCGACCGGTCTAAACTATGTGGTATGTTCACTAATGCCAGGAGCATGGCGGACAAGATGGGTGAACTAGAGATACTGTTGTACAAGGAGGATTTGGATTTTGTGGGAATTTCAGAGACCTGGTTCAACAGCTCTCATGATTGGCTAGCAAACATTCAAGGGTATACCCTATACCGCAAGGATAGAGAGGTTAAAAAAAGGGGGAGGGGTATGCCTATATATCAAGAATAATGTACAAGCGAATGTGAGAGATGACATCACTGAGGGAGCTAGAGAGGAGGTGGAATCCTTATGGGTAGAGCTCCAAAGGGATGAAGCTAAGGGGAAAATAATACTGGGAGTATGCTATAGGCCCCCTAACCTGAGGGAGGAAGTGGAGGTGGATCTCCTATCACAAATTGGATTAGCAGCAAGGATGGGAAGTGTTATCATAATGGGGGATTTTAATTATCCAGACATAGACTGGGCGGAGGGAACCGCGCATTCATTTAAGGCTCGCCAGTTCCTTAATGTCTTGCAGGACAATTTTATGGGTCAGATGGTAGACGCACCAACTAGAAATAAAACATTACTGGATCTACTGATTACCAACAATACAGACCTGATCACAGATGTGGAAATACGGGGCAATTTAGGTAACAGCGATCACAGGTCAATTAGTTTCAGTATAAATCACACAAATAGGAAACATGAAGGGAACACAAAGACACTGAATTTCAAAATAGCCAACTTCCCTAAACTACAAACCTTGCTAAAAGGCATAAATTGGGATAACATATTAGGAACAAAGAATACGGAGGAGAGATGGGTTTGCTGTAAGAGCATATTAAATAAGGGCATTAGCCAATGTATCCCATTGGGTAATAAATTTAAAAGAGCGAACAAAAATCCTGGATGGCTTAACTCCAATGTAAAAATGCATATAAAAGCAAAGGAGAAGGCCTTCAAAAAATACAAGGTTGAGGGATCATTCTCAGCATTCAGACTTTATAAAGAATGCAATAAGAAATGTAAGGGTGCAAATAGGACGGCTAAGATAGAACATGAAAGACACATAGCGGAGGAGAGCAAAAAAAAATCCCAAGAAATTCTTTAAGTACCGTATTTATCGGCATATAACACGCACTTTTTTCCCCTGAAAATCAGGGGAAAATCGTGGGTGCGTGTTATAGGCCGATCCCCCCCCCAATTGTGTGTGATCGGAGCGATCGCCGCAATTGCCGCGATCGGCACCGACATACACAGCCGTGTGGAAATTCAAATACGGCGCCGAGACTGCAGGGACTCGGCGGAGCGGAGCTACACATAGCCGAGAGTCCTTGGGTTTTCTCAGCGCCACTTACAGTCCCGCCCATAGGGCGGAACTGGGCGGGACTGTAAGCGGCGCCGAGAAAACCCGAGGACTCTCGGCTATGTGTATCAGCGCTCCGCCGAGTCCCTGCAGTCTCGGCGCCATATTTAAATTTACACAGGGCTGTGTATGACGGCAGGGATCGCGGCGATCCCACAAAGCTGCACGGGGGCAAGGCTGCACGGGGGGGCAAGGCTGCACTGGGGCAAGGCTGCACTGGGGCAAGGCTGCATGGGGAAAAAGCTGCACTGGGGCAAGGCTGCATGGGGGAAAAGCTGCACTGGGGCAAGGCTGCACTGACATGGCTGCACTGACAAGGCTGCACTGACATGGCTGCACTGACATATCTGCACTGACAAGGCTGCACTGGGGCAAAGCTGCACTGACAAGGCTGCAATGGACACTGGGGCAAGGCTGCACTGACACTGACAAGGCTGCAGATGGACACCGATAACGCTGCATTGATGGGCATTTTAATGTAAGTTTTTCTTCCTTAAACTTTACTCCTAAAAGTTTTTTTCCTTAAAATTCCCTCCTTAACTTGGGTGCGTGTTATACGCCGGCGCGTGTTATACGCCGATAAATACGGTATGTAAACAGTAAAAAAGGGAGGACAGACCATATTGGCCCCATAAAGAATGAGGAAGGACATCTGGTTACAAAGGATGGGGAGATGACAAAGGTATTGAATTTATTCTTCTCCTCAGTCTTCACGAGTGAATCGGGGGGCTTCAGTAACCAAAACTGCAGTGTTTATCCTCATGACACAACACAGGAAGCACCTCCATGGTTAACAGAGGACGGAATTAAAATTAGACTTGAGAAACTTAACATTAATAAATCACCGGGACCAGATGGCTTGCATCCGAGGGTACTTAGGGAACTCAGTCAGGTGATTGCCAGACCGTTGTTCCTAATTTTTACAGACAGTCTATTGACTGGAATGGTACCAGCTGATTGGAGAAAAGCCAATGTAGCACCAATATTTAAAAAGGGCCCAAAAAACATCCCTGGGAATTACAGACCAGTTAGCCTCACATCAATAGTATGTAAACTCTTGGAGGGGATGATAAGGGACTATATACAAGATTTTAGTAATAAGAACGATATCATTAGCAGTAATCAGCATGGATTCATGAAGAATCGTTCTTGCCAAACCAATCTATTAACCTTCTATGAGGAGGTGAGTTGCCATCTAGATAAAGGAAGGCCCGTAGACGTGGTGTATCTGGATTTTGCAAAAGCATTTGACACAGTTCCCCATAAACGTTTACTGTACAAAATAAGGTCCGTTGGCATGGACCATAGGGTGAGTACATGGATTGAAAACTGGCTACAAGGGCATGTTCAGAGGGTGGTGATAAATGGGGAATACTCAGAATGGTCAGGGGTGGGTAGTGGGGTTCCCAGGGTTCTGTGCTGGGACCAATCCTATTTAATTTGTTTATAAACGACCTGGAGGATGGGATAAACAGTTCAATCTCTGTATTTGCAGACGATACTAAGCTAAGCAGGGCAATAACTTCTCCGCAGGATGTGGAAACCTTGCAAAAAGACCTGAACAAATGAATGGGGTGGGCGACTACATGGCAAATGAGGTTCAATGTAGAAAAATGTAAAATAATGCATTTGGGTGGCAAAAATATGAATGCAATCTATACACTGGGGGGAGAATGTCTGGGAGAATCTAGGATGGAAAAGGACCTGGGGGTCCTAGTAGATGATAGGCTCAGCAATGGCATGCAATGCCAAGCTGCTGCTAATAAAGCAAACAGAATATTGGCATGCATTAAAAGGGGGATCAACTCCAGAGATAAAACTATTATTCTCCCGCTCTACAAGACTCTGGTCCTGCCGCACCTGGAGTATGCTGTCCAGTTCTGGGCACCAGTCCTCAGGAAGGATGTACTGGAAATGGAGCGAGTACAAAGAAGGGCAACAAAGCTAATAAAGGGTCTGGAGGATCTTAGTTATGAGGAAAGGTTGCGAGCGCTGAGCTTATTCTCTCTGGAGAAGAGACGCTTGAGAGGGGATATGATTTCAATTTACAAATACTGTACTGGTGACCCCACAATAGGGATAAAACTTTTTCGCAGAAGAGAGTTTAATAAGACTCGGGGCCACTCATTACAATTAGAAGAAAAGAGGTTTAACCTTAAACTACATAGAGGGTTCTTTACTGTAAGAGCGGCAAGGATGTGGAATTCCCTTCCACAGGCGGTGGTCTCAGCTTCAAGAAACTATTAGATAATCACCTGAATGACCGCAACATACAGGGATATGTAATGTAATACTGACACATAATCACACACATAGGTTGGACTTGATGGATGTGTGTCTTTTTTCAACCTCACCTACTATGTAACTATGTAACTAATACAATAAACTATTCATACGGTATTACACCATGGGAAGTCCCTTTTCATATATTTTTTGGTAACACGTTACCTGAGGGTCCCTTCCATATATCCAAGTGGTGTGCCGATCCTGGATCAGTGTTCTCTGTGTTGTATACCTCTGATTCCCCAAGGAAAATCCCAGGCTGGGTATATAGCCGCAAGCTTCTATTTGCTTGCCTCTGGTAAGTGTACATTTTTTCTGGTGATTTACACTCAATGGTAATGGAAGACTGCACTATTTTGTTTTAACATCCAGCAATTGGCTGATTGCTTTGGGCTTTCATGTCAAGTTTATCCTCACTTTTTATCACTTTGTTTTTATGTTTTTTTCCTTTTTTGTTTTTCACGGGATTAGGGCTTTTTTCACTATATTAATATTGATTTAATGATTTATCACATATCATGTCCATTATTTAGCGCAGCTATTGTTTTCTTATTTGATGTTTTATATGTGTGTATTTCATATGTTAGTTGCTGCTTTGTTTTTTAGTTTTTTGTTTAGAGCGCGGTATTTTTCCCTTATTTACAGATTTAAAAAAGGCCTGGATTCTTTCCTAAATGCACAAATTATAACTGGATATTAATATTTACAGGTAAGGTTGATCCGAGGAATATCCAATTGCCTCTTGGGGGACCAGGAAGGCATCTTTTCCCCCATTGGAGCAAGTTTGCCTTCCTCTGGATCTATTGTGGATATAGGATTGTGTATATGGAGGTGTGTGGGTGTGTGTGTGATTATTATCACTCAGAAAATCTATAAAAGCTTGTATAGAGGGAATATCCCCATTCCAGATAAAAATAACTTTGTCAATGTATATTTTTTACAAAAAAGAGCAGGCCACTGTCTGCCATATAGCACATCATGTTCCCACCTTGCCATGAATAAATTTGCAAGGCTAGGCGCAAACTTTGCACCCATTGCCACACCCATGGTTTGTAGATAAAATTGCTTATCAAACCAAAAATAATTATGCGACATGGCAAAATCATAAAAGATATATTGATGTTATTTTTATCTGGAATGGGGATATCCCCCTCTTCACAAGCTTTTATCGATTTTCTGAATGATAATAATCATCATTTCAACATACATTCAGTCAAAATGAGATACATTTTTTAGATCTGACTCTTATGGCAATAAATAATAAGATCGTTACCAAGTCTTATTTTAAGAGTACAGACAGAAATATCTGCATTCCCCTAAATAGCTGTCATGATCCTGTTATCTATTGGATTCATTTTTGTATTACTCTATGCTAAATAGGAATTCCTCTGAGATTACTTAGTTGATCTCATATTTGAGGTTAATTATAAAGCCTGGATATCTTTGGAGTTCCCCTTTAAGAATTTTTCTACTTTAAGAATGCCAAAGGTATCTGAGAACAAAAATAGTAATGAACATATGAGGTAGGCTGGAGAAGAAACAAGTGATGTCTTTAACAGATGGAGCTATCAGCTAGTTGAATATGCAATTTCTAGAGACAGCAACAAGGAAATAAAAGTGGGCATGTGCCCGCCAAACACTCATGTAACTAGAATATACCTGTAATACTAACACAAATATGTCTAAAATAAATATTATCCTATTACACGGATACCAATTAAAGGCAATTGAAAACAGAAAAAGGAGGAGTGAAACATAGAAGAAAGGAAGTTGAAAAAATGGGAGCATACATGTGACGAGGGGTAATGCACCAAAGAGCCGCATAGGGTGAGATACATTGCAACAGATCAAATAGGCTGTTGTATGTAGATATTCCATGGTTCCCAGACCATTTCAAACTTTTCTGTGGAGGTCTGAAGAATACTAAGCATCTTTTCCTGTACCATTATACAGGATACTTTTCGTTTTGCTGTGGCAAAGGACAGCTGTTTCCAGGCCCAGGCTACCCTAATCCTAGCACCCAAAGATATGAAATGAATGAGTCTCTGGAGGGATTTGGGACATCCAACTGGCCTACTATTCAGTGAGGCAATCTCTGGTGTTTTTGGCAAAGCTTGACCAGTTACCTTATGCAGCAAACAAAAGAGCCTGTTTCAAAAGACCCAAATTTGAGGGCAATCCCATCATGTGTGAAAGAAAGTTCCTATTAGCCCACATCCTCTAAAACATAAGGCACTTGCCTCAATGAGGAACACATTTACTATCCCCTTAAAGAATTTCTAGAATTGTGTGAACCATGTGTCTGCCTCCCAACCTACCTCCACATCCCGTTCCCGGCTCAATGGATAAGAGGTTTTATCAAGGCCCTCCGCCAGTGAAGCATAGATCATAAATATTCCTCCCCCTCTGATCCATGAACTCAGAGCACCACTTTTCATATGTAGTGATTTTTGGTGGGTCGGGTTTCGAGTCCCATAGAGAAATAATAAAGTGATCAATTTGGTGCAGTCAGAATCTTTCAGACAAGGGCATGTCCAGTTTACTGATACAGTGGCTTGCCATCAAGGGTCCCATAGAGGATAGGAGGTGGCCAATCCTAAAAAGACCATTATTCTTCCACCACTGAAATGCCCGAATATCTTGGCCAGGGGGAAATCTGGGATTATGGAAGAGGTTTGCTAATGGACGGAAATCAGAGTTTAGAGAAGAAGACTTACATAGGGAATCACAAAGTGCCATCCAGTGCGATAGAGTGATGGCCAGAATTGGGGGTCTATTTTTAGGGGACCCAAACTAGATAGTCAGTGGTTTGCAACAAAACCATGTCAATCCAGTCTGGTCTACAACCCTGAAAATGATGATAGATGATAAATGATAGAAAATGATAGAAAATTGTGCTAATTGAGCTGCTAGAAAATACCTCCAGAGATTGGGCAAACATAAGCCTTCATGAGTACACTTCTAGGGCAGTGGAAGCCTTTATTACCCCATATAAATCATAATATCTGGGATTGAAACTTTTACAGGTGAGATTTCTGGATCGGAATAGGAAGTGAACGAAACAAACATAAGATCCTTGGTAGAAGGGTCATTTTGACAGTTTACCCTACCCAGCTAGGACAGGTCCCCCCATGCCCAGCTGGATAGGTCTGCACTCATTTTTTCAACAGGGGGGATATTTAGAATTATAAAGTTGGTCAATGCTGGCAGCCAAGTTGACACCCAAGTAAGGAATAGAGATGAGGAGTTTCAAGGGAACAAAAAATGATTTTTTAAGCAGCTCTACCAGGGAACCAGGAGTGGTAACTTTTATTGCAATGGATTTGGCCATGTTAACTCTAAGCCCTGAGGCCCTCCCAAAATTGTGTAAGAGTTGAAAGATGTTTGGAGTAGAAATAAGAGGGGAAGTAATACAGAGGAGCAGATAATCTGTAAATAAGGCACATTTATGGATGTGGGAGCCACATTTTACCCCATGTATATCAGGATGAATCCTGATTGTAATGGCCAGGGTTTCAATTGCAATGGCAAAAATGATAGGGGACAGAGGGCATCCCCATCTGGTACCTTTATATATTGGGAAGGGATTTGAATAATGGCCTTGAGCTCTCGAGTTTGAGTAGAGGTCTCTTAAGATCTGCAAAATATGTTGGCCAAACTCCTATCTATTTAAGACCTCAAACAAGTATGACCAATCTACCGTGTCAAAGGCTTTTTGTAAGTCCACCGACAGTAAGAACCCTTCTTAGTGAGAGCCCCCATCTCAGTTTGTCCGCAAAAGGGAGATTACATCTAGAACTCTACATATCTGAAATGGTCTCTGTCTCCCTGGTATGAAGCCCACTGCCTATAAATGCTGACAATCTGTTGGCCATGATTTTGGTTCAAATTTTTAGGTAATTGTTGATCAATGAAATGGGCCGGTAATTGTCCACATCAGTGTGTTCTTTTCCTGGTTTAGGGATCACACAGACGTATGCCAGGTTAGCGTCACTATCCAGGGTGGACCCCCGCCTGGAGTGAGTTAAAGAACCGTGTCAAGTACAGGGCAAGAGGGCAAGTAAAGGAGCTATAGTAACAAGAAGAAAATCCATCAGGGCCAGGAGCAAAAGCCTTCTTTAGATTTTTTTTTTTTTTCAGAGGAAAACATAAGATACAATATTACAATGATATAAGTAAACAGATCAAAACATAATACATAGTAAAGCTGAATGAGTGATGTTAACATAGTAATGGGAAAGTAACATGTGGAAATCAATGCCTAGAAAAGGTTAACTGTCATAAGCAGGTCAAAATTATTATTGGCATAATCAAAATTAGATAGCTGAATAGGATTCAATACCTCAAGAAAGGTGAGGGTTCCAGTGGATAACAGCAGGGATGATGTACTCTAACGTAGGGGGAGGGATGGGGGGGGTGGCTCAGGGCATCACATATTGATGTATAGGAATAAAAGAAAAAAATAGATATCAGAATGTTTGCATAGAGAACCCATATTCAGATTGGTCCCATGGTTCCCATATCCTCTTAAATTGTGTCAACTTGTTATTGGCAGAGGCAGTGAGATACTCTATTCTCCGTATTTCAGATATGGTGTTCACGAGCAAGGAAGGTGAGGGGGGTTTAATTGATAACCAGTTCATAGAGATAACTCTTCTTGCAGCTAAAAGAATGTGAGAAAGCAGCTTTACTGTCTTTTTAGGACCTGGGAAAGTAAGTCCCAATAGATAATGGAGCGTAACTAGTGGTAGGGGCGTATTAAACAAGGACTGAAAAAGAGCCATAACATTGGTCCAGAAGGGTTGTATCGACTGACATTGCCAAAAGATATAAAAATATGTGCCAGTATCTAAGCCACATCGCCAGCAGAGGGGTGAGGTGGATGGACTATGAAGACAGAGGAGTTCTATACCAGAACATTAGTACCTTAACTGCAGTCTCTCTCTGCACCACACAACTAGATGACTTGGAAATGGATGACCATATTTTATCCCAACAGTTGAGAAGAATGGGCTTGAGTAGAATGTGGGACCATTTCTGCATATAGGAGTGAAAGACTGTGGAAAAGGGAACAGCTTCATGCAATATTTTATAAATAGTAGAAATCAAATAGAGCTGATATGGTCCCTGGAATATATTCAAATTTAGTAGGTTTGTCTAAGTCGGGTTGCAGACATAGATGAGAGAAAATGTCTAATTTGAAGATATGAGTAATGTAGTTGTTTGGGAATATGGTATTTAGTCTGCAGTTCTGCAAAGGTTGGCAATTTGCGGGATACGGTTAACGAAATGATGCAGTTGAAACAAGGTGGCATGTGCCCAGGGAGCCATACGACTAAAGGAAATACTGTCTGGGATAAGTGGATTAAAGATAACATTGTACAGGGGAGGGCATTGTGAGGAGAGAGAGTACTTCTTGTAAGATTCCCTCCAGTAATATAGTAAACACCATAGGAGCTAAACAAAGGTGTTTCAATTTTGGGTTAGCGTGGAGAGAAGGGGGCCATACCAAGGAGCAGGGGTGAACAGGATACAGAGAACCCTTTTGAATATCTGATCATCTGTTAGGAGCGTATTGGCTAGACGATGATGTTATAGTGTGCAGGTGTGTAGCATAATAATACTTCACAATATCAGGGGCCCCCAACCCACCTCAAGTTCGAGGGGAGAGGACTACTGAGCTTGCGATATGATGGGCTCTGTTGTGCCATGTAAAGTTCAAGAACAAGCGTTGGAGGAGTTTTAACTGGGATAAGGAAATAGGGATGGGTAGAGTTGTAAAGGAACTTGGGGAGTATGGACGTTTTTAAGACATTTATTCTCCCCAATAGGGAGATAGGATAAACATCCCATTGCTTCAACGTGTTCTGGATTTCCTTAAAGTGAGGAGGGTAGTTAGCAGAGAATTGATAGGAGTCTGTAGATGTCAACTGTACACCCAGGTATTTATAGGATTGAGAGTTCCATCTATAGGGATAGACTTGTTGTAGGGTGGATAAAAGATCAGGGGGAAGGAGGATAGGGGGGGCTTCAGTTTTAAAAGCGCTGACTTTATAACCCGAGAGGGAGCCAAAATTAGATAGTAGGTCATGTAACGAGGGGAGTGATAAAAGGGGATCAGTTATGATCAGGAGGATGTCATCCACGAAAAGTGATAGTTTATATTCCCTCTGTCCCATCAAAATTCCTTTAATGTCTGGGTGAGATTAAATGGCCGCAGCCAGGGGTTCTAAGCACAGGATAAAGATGATTGCTGATAGAGGACATCCCTGTCTGGTGCCATTAGACATAGGGAAAGAGTGCGACTGAAAGGCCAACATCTGGACTTGGGAAGTGAGATGGAAGTACAAAGCCCTTAATGCTTCCAGGAAAGGTCCCTTGAAGCCGTAATGAGATATAGGGCCAGGACAACCGGTCAAAAGCCTTCTGCGCCTCAAGACAAGTGCAAAAATTGGGAATGTGGGACTTTACCTTCAAGCAAGGAGTTATTCAATGCCAACATATGCGGGGCTAGAGTTTGGGAAAAGCACTTGTAATAGGAGTAGGTAAGGCCATCCGGACCTTGGGGATTTATGGGAGGGAGATGCCTAATGACTAATGTCAGTTCTTCCATGGAAATAGCCACATTCAGTAGTCGTAAGTTGGTTGGGGATAATTTTGGAAGCTTGCATGTGGTGAAGAAATCATTGAAGGCTTCATAGTTGAAGTTGAAGTTGTTTTCAGGGGTTAAGCAATTATAAAGCTTTTGGTAAAAGGTACCAAAAACTTTAGCCATGGTTCGGGGCCAATATGTGGGCGTACTGTCTGATTAAAGAAGAAAGTCAGGAAAAAAGTGAAAAGGCTTAAGATTATTGACTAGCATTCTATGGGGCTTGTTGGAGTATTCATAGAATTTTTGCTTTGACCATAACAGGGATTTAGCAATACGATTCATACTTTTTAAATATGAAAGGCGGTTACCTCTTGGAGGCGAGCCACCGTGGGAGACCGTAAAAGCTGTCTTTCTGAGATGCGTAGTTTACCTAAAAAGGTGGATTTTAAGGCATCGTTATCTTTTTTCAAGGGAGAGCCTGTGGAAATACATTGGCCCCTAAAAAAGGTCTTGTGGGCCTCCCATAAAGTGTACTCCCTGAGACAGAGCTCTGGTTAAGGTTAAAAAACTCTTCCAAGGCATGGATAAGTTGAGCTTTAGTGCTGTCAAGGCGTAGAAGCAGATCATTCAAACGCCAGTGACAATGTTTCAAAGAGGTGGCAGACATGGTGAGATCTAAGAATATAGGGGAGGGATCCGACCATGTGAGCGGGCCAATATCGGAGGACACAACACTGGTCAAGAGGGAAGCAGAAACGTGAAAATGGTCCAGTATGGAGAACATTTTATGGGGTGGAGAATGGAATGTGTATTGTTTACTTGTCAGGTGCCTAATGCGCCACGAATCTAACAGGCGGTATGTGCGGAGGAGTTTGTAAAAAGAGGTAGACAAAGCCTGCACCTGACTAGATGGGGTTGAATGAAACAAAGTCTGCTTATCCCTTGCAGAAGAACAGACTGTATTAAAGTCTCCACCAACAAACGTGAAAGGCTGGGAATAACGCTGTAGTGTTTCAAAGACTGAGTTAAAAAAAGCAATCTGGCCTGAGTTTGGAGCATATATATTCATTAGCCTGAGAAGGTTAGATAGGGGACAGGATCACAAATCGTCCATGGGGGTCCAAGTGATAGGCTTTAACCCTTAAAGGCTAAGTGCGTTGCTACCCCAGCCTTTCCAGTGGAGTCGGAGGCTATGTAGGAGGTAGGAAAAGATCTTGAGGCAAATTTGAAGGACCTCCCCAGAACGGAAATGCGTTTCTTGAACCAGGACCACATCAGCTTCTGAGTTTCTAAACTTCTTCAAGGCCAACCAGCGTTTCTTGATGGAGTTTAGACCCTTTACATTATGAGACATGATTTTTAAAGTCATGGCCAGAGATTGGTAAGTAGCATACATAAGCATAACAATTTGAGAAGGTCGACTTGATCTGTTTAAAGGAGATTGGGCTACCTCCAGGCCCACCTGCTCCTTATCTATCCATTAGAATGCATGGACTCCCAATGTAGAGATGCTCAAATTCAGTAGCATTAGGACTGCAAGCATACATGAAGAGGCCTTGCAGCTTACGCATGCATTTGCAAATGTGTGCTAACTAAACCCCTGTTTTTGATGCCGACTGTTGGACAGGCTAATTTTGTTCGTCAGCAGACTGGTTGGTGGGTTGAGCTATGGAATGTTCTGTTTTTGTCTTTCATGTGTTTGCCCTTCCATGTGCTCCTTGCTGTGAAGGCCAGATATAGGTGTGGGCAGGGGCCATTTGTTTGCAACTGAACCTGTTAGATGGGGGGCCCAGCATCTCTCAAGACAGGTGGGCAAAACCAAATAACTGGGAATAAAAGGTGAAAATGACAATAAAAATAGAGTGATCAGTAGCAATAATAAGAGAGTCCTAAAAAAGACCTGCAAAAAGAAAAAACAACGTTAGTTATCCTGAGACATCTCATGATCACATCTCAGGAACCCAAGACCAGGGGGGATAACATGAGCTGGGCTGAGGTCCCTGTTTTTTTGCCACCTAGCAATGCCCCTGCATGAGGACCTTCAAAAATGGCAACATTGGTCCCTTCACGCTCTCCAGTGTAACAAGCTTTAAGGTAGAACCTTAATCATAAAAAATCAAAGGAGTAAAGTAGACACCTCAAGGGGTATAAACAGGGCCTGTGCGTGGGCAACACATGGGACCACAGAAGAAAGTGGGGTCCGGCAAAATTTGTGAAAATCAGGAACAGTTGCGAGCAGGAGAGATGATCATGGTGGTTGCTTGGGGAGACGCTGACGCTGCGAGGTAGCATGTGACTTCCTTAATTTTGACTTGGTAGGGGTCCAGATCCTAGAAGGCATGGGCGGAGGTCGAGGCATTAAAAGAAGAGGTGGAAGATCATCTTCAAGGAGCGGGGAAGGCCCAAACTTTTGAAAAAGGCATCTCCTTCATGAAGGTCTCTGAGGACATGTTGGGTGCGATCTTCAGTTAGACAAAACGGGAAGCCCCAGTAGTAGGAGACATGGTGATTCTGCAAATGGATTGTGATTGGCCTCAGATTTCACCTTTTTGAGAGGGTTATGGGTGATAAGTGGCTGAAGATTTGGATTCGGTCATCCTTGTGCTCAATTTGTTGCAAGTTGCCAAAGTCAGGGCCTCTTTACTATCATAGTAATGGAAGCAGACAATAATGTTGCGGGGTCTAGCTCCCACCGGTGGTTTAGGAGCTAAAGAGCGGTGAGCCCAATCAAGACGCCAGTCTATGTCCGCTATATCTGGGGCTAAGGCATTAAATAGGCCCAGAAGATAAGGACGCAGCTCAGTATCACCCACGGTTTCCGGGACTCCCCGAATGCACACATTTTGGTGCCTTTCTTTGTTCTCTAAATCTTCTTGTTGAGACTGAAATTGGGAAATTGCATGTTTGGGGGTAGAGTTTTCTTCCTCTAACACGTGGACATACTGAAATATGTCATCAAGTTTAGTCTCCAAGGTGTCAGTATGCTTTCCAAGCTGATCAATTTCACCTTTAAGTTCATGAAAGATTTTCCCCACTGCCTGGGAAATAGTGTGGGTTAGCTGTTGTAGCAGAGCCTGGAGCTTCTCATCCAGGAGTGCAGTGGTTAACTTAGATGCTGGAGCAAGGGGAGCACTCTCTGACATAGCTGACATAGCAGGGACAGGTGGATCATCCCCTAGGAAAGTGCCGAGCAGCTCCTCCGGGTCCCCCTGTGTACTCAAGGCCGGGGATGCAGGCCTAGTGAGATACTGGTCCATGGTGGATGGAGGCCGTGGCTCGCGTGATGGCGGGGCAGTGCATTTTTTTTTTTTTTTCTGGAAAGCAAAAAGTTTATTATTCAAACAAGTTGAATTACATGTTGAAATACACAATCTCAATTAGGGATGAGCTTCGTGTTCAAGTCGAACCCATGTTCGACTCGAACATCGGCTGTTCGACCGTCCGTCGAATTGCGAACGATATGGGCCGTTCGCGCCAAATTCGTGTGGCACGTCACGGCCCATAATTCACTGCGGCATCGCAGTGCATTGCTGGCTGATGATTGGCCAAGCATGCACTATGACCCGCATGCTTGACCAATCACAGCGCCGTCAGTAGAGAGAGCTGTAATTGGCCAAAGCCAGGGTGGCTTTGGCCAATTATGGCTCAGGGGATTTAGTACACGCCCCACACTATATAAGGCCGCTTGCATGGCGGCCCTGTGTAGTGTGTGTTCCGGTGTGCTGAGAGATAGAGAGAGAGAGAGACAGTGTCATTTGATTTGAGTTAGATAGATTAGGCAGAACAGTCAGTCAGTTAGCTGCACTTACAGTGTATTGTGTATATATATGCATCCCAGGTGTTGCATATATATATATACACTGTATTCAGTTTAGCTAGATCCGTTCCTGTTATCTTCTATCTAGACTATTTACATTTAGTGCAGTGCGTCCTGCTCACAGTGTTCAGCTAGATCCGTTCCTGTTATTTACATTTAGTGCAGTGCGTCCTGCTCACGGTGTTCAGCTAGATCCGTTCCTGCTATTTACATTTAGTGCAGTGCATCCTGCTCACAGTGTTCAGCTAGATCCGTTCCTGCTATTTACATTTAGTGCAGTGCGTCCTGCTCACAGTGTTCAGCTAGATCCGTTCCTGCTATTTACATTTAGTGCAGTGCGTCCTGCTCACAGTGTTCAGCTAGATCCGTTCCTGCTATTTACATTTAGTGCAGTGCGTCCTGCTCACTGTGTTCAGCTAGATCCGTTCCTGTTATCTTCTAGACTATTTACATTTAGTGCAGTGCGTCCTGCTCACAGTGTTCAGCTATATCCGTTCCTGTTATTTACATTTAGTGCAGTGCGTCCTGCTCACAGTGTTCAGCTAGATCCGTTCCTGCTATTTACATTTAGTGCAGTGCGTCCTGCTCACAGTGTTCAGCTAGATCCGTTCCTGCTATTTACATTTAGTGCAGTGCGTCCTGCTCATAGTGTTCAGCTAGATCCGTTCCTGTTATCTTCTAGACTATTTACATTTAGTGCAGTGCGTCCTGCTCACAGTGTTCAGCTAGATCCGTTCCTGCTATTTACATTTAGTGCAGTGCGTCCTGCTCACAGTGTTCAGCTAGATCCGTTCCTGCCATTTACATTTAGTGCAGTGCGTTCTGCTCACAGTGTTCAGCTAGATCCGTTCCTGCTATTTACATTTAGTGCAGTGCGTCCTGCTCACAGTGTTCAGCTAGATCTGTTCCTGCTATTTACATTTAGTGCAGTGCGTCCTGCTCACAGTGTTCAGCTAGATCCGTTCCTGTTATCTTCTAGACTATTTACATTTAGTGCAGTGCGTCCTGCTCACAGTGTTCAGCTAGATCCGTTCCTGCTATTTACATTTAGTGCAGTGCGTCCTGCTCACAGTGTTCAGCTAGATCCGTTCCTGCCATTTACATTTAGTGCAGTGCGTCCTGCTCACAGTGTTCAGCTAGATCCGTTCCTGCTATTTACATTTAGTGCAGTGCGTCCTGCTCACAGTGTTCAGCTAGATCCGTTCCTGTTATCTTCCTACTGACAGGCAGGCTTGTCTGGTTACAGTATATAAAGCTACCTGAAGAAAATTACAGGTGTTCTATTTGATCCTATTAGTACCACGGTCAGGCAGCTAGACTATTTACATTTAGTAAAGTGCTTGGTGGATGACCAAGCCGTCCTCATCCTCCTCATCCTCTCTCACCCATGCCCAGGGTGCTTTGTCTGGCAAAGCAGCGGCCTCTTCCCTCAGCTCAATGTCATCAGTGACTCCTTCCCTAGCTCCGCCATGTCCTCATGAGGATTCCCTCGAACTGTTTGACCACAGTGTTGGGTACATGCTCCAGGAGGATGCCCAGCGTTTGGAAGGCTCTGATGATGATACTGAGCTCGATGAAGGCAGTAACATGAGCACGGACAGAGGGGGTGCCCAAGAAGGACAGCAATCTGGCAGTCATGCTCCCCCTGCTGCAGCATACTGCCAGGTTTGCTCCAGTGATGAGGAGGGAGGGGATGATGAGGTCACTGACTCAACGTGGGTGCCTGATTGGAGAGAGGAGGAGGAGGAGGAGGAGGAGGAGGAGGCGGCACATCACCAACGAGGCAGGATGCCCTCCAGGGGCCAGCCTAAGGGCAGCACATTGACTGCATCACACCCCAAAGCTCCACATGTGCAGGGCGCTGCAGTCTCTGCGCGTTATTCAAAAAGTTCTTTGGTGTAGGCCTTTTTTGAGACGAGTGCATCAGATCGCACCGCTGCTATTTGCAACATATGTCTCAAGCATATCTCGCGTGGCCAAAACATCTCCCGCTTGGGTACCACATGCTTGACCAGACATATGTTGACCTGCCATGCAGTTCGTTGGCAAGCATATCTAAAAGACCCACACCAAAGAACAAAGAGGATCTCTCCTTGCTCCTCATCAGCTGAGATTTCCAACCCCACTAGACCTTCAGTCCTCTCTGAGACCTGCAGTGAGAGGAATGAAGGTGTAGAATTAGGTGTGTCACAGCCAAGTACTTGTGGGCAATCTGCTTTTGGTACACCGACGTCAGATTGTACCAGGCAAATTTCCCTGCCCCAGCTGCTGCACCGCCGAAAGAAGTTTGCTCCCAACCACCCACATGCCCATGCTAGCTTGGCAAAATTGCTAGCACTTCAACTGCTGCCTTTTCAGTTGGTAGACTCTGCCCCCTTCCGTGAGTTTGTGGAATGTGCGGTTCCTCAGTGGCAGGTACCCAAACGCCACTTTTTCTCACGGAAGGCGATTCCGGCTCTCTACTGGCATGTGGAAGGCAATGTCCATGCCTCGCTGGACAGGGCGGTCAGCGGTAAGGTGCATATTACCGCTGACTCATGGTCCAGCAGGCATGGACAGGGACGTTACCTAAGTTTCACGGCGCATTGGGTGACTCTGCTGGCAGCTGGGAAGGATGCAGGACAAGGTGCAGTAGTGTTGGAGGTTGTTCCGCCACCACGCCTCCAAAATGCTGATTGTGACACACCTCTCTCCTCCACCCCCTCCTCTTCTTCTTCCTCCATGGCCTCTTCCTCGGAACCAGTGGTGCTCCGTAGGCGTTCAAGGGGCTACGCAAGTACGCAGGCCAAAAGATGCCATGCGGTGCTTGAGCTGGTGTGCTTGGGGGACAGGAGCCACACTGGGGCAGAGGTTCTGTCAGCTCTGCAGGGGCAGGTTCAGAGGTGGTTGACGCCACGCCAACTTAAGGCAGGAATGGTGGTTTGCGAAAATGGCACCAACCTCCTCTCTGCCCTCCGACAGGGACAAATGACCCATGTGCCCTATTTGGCTCACGTCCTTAACTTGGTGGTGCAGCGGTTCTTGGGCAGGTACCCGGGCTTACAGGATGTCCTGAGGCAGGCCAGGAAAGTCTGTGTGCATTTCCGCCGGTCATATAATGCCAGTGCTCGGCTGACGGACCTCCAAAAGGAGTTTAACCTGCCCAAGAACCGCCTAATCTGTGACATGCCCACCAGGTGGAACTCAACGTTGGCCATGCTGCAGCGGCTGCACACGCAGCAGAGGGCCATCAATGAGTACCTGTGCGACTATGGCACCAGGACAGGGTCAGGGGAGCTTGGTTTTTTTCCCCACGCCAGTGGGCCATGATCAGGGATGCATGCACTGTCCTGTCACCATTCGAGGAGGCCACGAGGATGGTGAGCACTGACAGTGCATGCATCAGTGACACTGTCCCCCTTGTCCACCTGTTGGAGCACACGCTGCGTGGAATAATGGACAGGGCACTTGAGGCAGAACAGAGACAGGAAGAGGAGGAATTCCTTAGCTCTCAAGGCCCGCCGATCACACAGGAAGAGGACGAGGAGGAGGAGGAGGAAGATTGTGTCAGTATGGAGGTGGAGCCTGGCACTCAGCATCAGCAGCAGTCTTTAAGGGATCAGTCCCAAGAAACACATGGACTTGTACGTGGCTGGGAGGAGGTGGCTGCGGACGTTGTTGTCCTTAGTGACCCACAGGACTCCGGACCGAATGCCTCAGCAAACCTACGCTGCATGGCCTCCCTGATCCTGCAAAGCCTGCGTAAGGATCCTCGTATTCGTGGTATCAAGGAGAAGGACCAATACTGGCTGGCAACCCTCCTTGATCCACGTTACAAGGGTAAGGTTGCGGACCTTATCTTGCCATCGCAGAGGGAGCAGAGGATGAAACATCTTCGGGAGGCCTTGCAGAAAGGTCTGTGCAACGCGTTCCCAGAGACTGGGAGGTTACAAACTCCTGTTTCTGGACAACGTGTTGCTGAGGCTTCGGTCAGTCAAAGAAGGAGCGGTGGAGAAGGTGGCCGTCTGACCGATGCGTTCAGACAATTTTTTGGTCCGCAGCCCCAAGGTATGATCGGTTCCAGCAACCATCGCCAGCGTCTGTTTTACATGGTGCAGGAATACCTAGGGGCAAGATCAGACTTGGACACCTTTCCCACCGAAAATCCTCTGGGTTACTGGGTCTTGAGGATGGATCACTGGCCAGAGCTTGCACAGTATGCAATTGAGCTACTGGCCTGTCCTGCATCCAGCGTTCTTTCGGAACGCACATTCAGTGCTGTTGGAGGCGTGGTAACCGATCACAGGGTGCGTCTGTCCACCGACTCGGTCGATCGGCTGACCTTCATAAAAATGAATCAGTCTTGGATCACCACCAGCTACCACGCACCTGATGCTGATGTAACCGAATAATTTTTTTTGAAATCTCAGATCCCTTCAAAGACTGCCTATGCTGATGCTGAGTGACTATCCCTGAGTAATTATCCTCTTCCTCCTCAATCATCACGCTGATAGCTTGTAAGAACATTTTTGGTTCTGGGCGCCACCACCAGTGCCTAAGGCACAATTTTTCAGCCCCTGTTTAACAGGGGCGTGTAATTACAATTTTTGATGTAATACTTTGCAGCAGGGCTCGTTCCTGCATTCCAACTAGAGTGTCTGTGAGGGGTTGCAGTGTTGTGGCACCAGCACCAGTGCCTAAGGCCCAATTTTTCTGCCCCTGTCTAACAGGGGGGTGTAATTACAATTTTTGATGCAATACTTTGCAGCAGGGCTCGTTCCTGCGTTCCAACTAGAGTGTCTGTGAGGGGTTGCAGTGTTGTGGCACCAGCACCAGTGCCTAAGGCCCAATTTTTCTGCCTCTGTCTAACAGGGGCGTGTAATTACAATTTTTGATGCAATACTTTGCAGCAGGGCTCATTCCTGCGTTCCAACTAGAGTGTCTGTGAGGGGTTGCAGTGTTGTGGCATCAGCACCAGTGCCTAAGGCCCAATTTTTCTGCCCCTGTCTAACAGGGGCGTGTAATTACAATTTTTGAAGCAATACTTTGCAGCAGGGCTCGTTCCTGCGTTCCAACTAGAGTGTCTGTGAGGGGTTGCAGTGCTGTGGCACCAGCACCAGTGCCTAAGGCCTAATTTTTCAGCTCCTGTTCAACAGGGGCATGTAATTACAATTCTTGATCTAATATTTCACAGCAGGGCCCTGTGAGGGCTTACAGTGTTGTGGCCACAGCAACACCTAAGGCCCAAATTTCTGCTGAGTATATAGGGCAGGACCCTACTTTCAAACATCTAACTTACAAACGACTCCTACTTGCAAACGGAAGGAGACAACAGGAAGTGAGATGAAATCTACCCCTAGGAAGGGAAATTCTCTCCTGTAAGAGTTAATATGGGAAAACAATTTCTCCTTTACACTGATGCTTTCCAATCCTTGTTCCACAAAAAAAACCCCAAATTTTCAAAAAACATTTTTCATTGGGACAAAAAAGTGAGGTGAAATCTTCTGAAGAGGAGGAAAGACAGCAAAACAAATGTCACAGGGGTGATAACCCTTCCCTATGTTTTCCAAAAAGCTTAAAAAAGATTTTTTGGCTGGAGCTAAACACGTTAAAAATGTACCCGTTCAAATTTACAAACAGATTCTACTTAACAACAAACCTACAGTCCCTGTCTTGTTTGCACCGCCTGTATACTGCTGTTCAGAGTATATAGGGCCTGGTGGCCCCACACCTTTCCTTATTTTAATTTGGGTGCGGGGTTCCCCTTAATATCCATACAAGACCCAAAGGGCCTGGTAATGGACTGGGGGGTACCCATGCCGTTTGTCTCACTGATTTTCATCCATATTGCCATGACCCGACATGACATTAAACCCGCAAGCAGTTTTAAATGAGATTTTTTCCTTTAAAAATGACATTTGGTGCAGGGACTGTTCTAAACATGGGAAACACGCGTCACTTTACAGGCATACTATAGACACCCCCCAGGTACGATATTTAAAGGAATATTTCACTTTTTTTTTTTACTTTAAGCATCATTAAAATCACTGCTCCCGAAAAAACGGCCGTTTTTAAAAGTTTTTTTTGCATTGATACATGTCCACTGGGGTAGGACCCGGGTCCCCAAACCCTTTTAAGGACAATACCATGCAAATTAGCCTTTAAAATGAGCACTTTTGATTTTGAACGTTCGAGTCCCATAGACGTCAATGGGGTTCTAACGTTCGTGCGAACTTTCGGTAAGTTTGCGGGTTCTGGTGCGAACCGAACCGGGGGGTGTTCGGCTCATCCCTAATCTCAATACATAGGAAAGGTGTTACAAGCTTGTATCAACATGGTAATACAGAGTAGCAAGTACAGTATTCAACAATGATCAAACAGCATTGTAAATTTATATAAGTCAAGTTTAAGGAAAGGAATAATTCCTTAACATAGAACCAATAATCAAAAACTCAACAGGGGTAATGAGCCCTTTATGTAACGAAGTGTTTGAAACATTGTACGGATTTCTGGACATGTATGTGTATTGTCTGTAGCTAGATACCTCGATACATTCATGGGAATCTGTTCATCGCTTAATGCGATTCAAAGCCTGTGGCCTGTTTTTTGCTAAAAGTATATAAGTGGGGAGCGTGGGCTCGTAGATAGTTTGGTGGCTACAGTTCGAGTGTGTGGATTCACTGCTAGGGGAGGCGAGATGGGAGATATTTACTTGGTGTTCTTGCGTGTTTGTATAAGTGTGGCGACTGTCACCTGGCTCTCTAAGCCTGTTGGTACAGGAGACAGCTAGGTTGCTGATTACGGACCACCAACAAATCCTATCAGAAGTGAGGTCAGAAATCAGGAA
The DNA here is from genome assembly GCA_037952925.1 of Lithobates clamitans. Taxonomy (NCBI): domain Eukaryota; kingdom Metazoa; phylum Chordata; class Amphibia; order Anura; family Ranidae; genus Lithobates; species Lithobates clamitans. Next base: position 9,176,226 of record JBBGZY010000411.1, on the reverse strand, counting down.
GTATGAGAAAGATGGAGACTCGGGGAAAGTGGTGTTGTGGGCAAGAGTAGGTGAGGAATAGGTTTGGAGAGGGTGGAGGTTTTCTGGTTTCAGGAGTTGTATCGCGTCCTGATCTGTGGTGTGTGAGTGGTGAGTCCTGTTGGTCGGGGAGTAAGAGGGTATAAGATGGGGTTTGTGAACGATGGATCGTGCCTCCTATTCCATGTTATAGACCTTTTGGACCTTTTGGATCCTTTCTTATTCTTTTGAGAGTAGGTACTTATATTCGTCTGTTGTCTGATAGTGTTGCCAGCAGGACCAGATTGTCCTGAATTTTATGGGTGTATCTTTTGATTGGTGTATCAGTTCCTCCATTTCTGCTATTTTTGCTATACGTTTAAGCCAAGTAGCGGTGGTAGGGGGTTTGGGGGATTTCCAGAGGGTCGGGATGCACATCTTTGCAGCGTTCAGCAAGTGTAGCGTCAGGGATCGTTGGTAGTTTCGTTTTGGGATAGAGGAGTGGTGTAGGAGCATTTGTGCAGGGCTAAATTCTATCTGATAGGTGGTGATGTTGGAAGTGATGCGATGTACCTCCTTCCAGAATGGTTGGATAGATGGGCATGACCACCATATGTGTAGTAGGGAGCCTTCTCCGTCAGAGCATCTCCAGCACTTGGAAGATGAGGCGGGGGAAATTTTATGTAGGTGTGCCGGAGTTTTGTACCACCTAGAGAAGATTTTAAAGCTATTCTCTTGTGCAGACACGTTAGTTGAACCCTTATGAATGTGTGTATATATAGTTTCCCATTCTTCTTCTGACAATTCAATTGATAAGTCTCTTTCCCAGTTGCGGGTAGCTTTGTTAGACTTAGGGTTGTGGTCAGAAAATAGGAGAGAGTAAATAACTGAGATTAAGTGTCTTTGTGGTTCTGATTTGGTGCATAATTGTTCGAACGGCGTGAGTTGTCTGGTGTAATTGGCCCCTTTGTGAGGGTGGTTGAGAAAGTGTCTGATTTGGAGGTAAATCCACCTCGGGAATGGCCGTTCGTTTGATTGCGTATGTAAATTGGTGAGTGGTAGGAAGGTCTCTCCAGAGAAGAAGTGTGCAGCATGTATGTCTGTGTGAGGCCAAAGATCTGTAAGAAACATGTCGGTCATGCCCGTTGGGAATTCCGGGTTGTGTCGAATTGGTGTCAGTGGACTTTGCGCGGAGGAGATGTGGTGGTGTCTGCAAGCTTTCTGAAAGGTTTGGAGAGTGCAACTTATCAGGGGGTGTTGTGTGTAGGACGAGGGGATAGTATTTGGGGTGATCCAGGGTAGTTGTCGCACTGGGATCTGGGAGAATTTGTTTTCAATTGTAACCCAAGCTTTCGTAGAAGAGTGGACACACCAGTCAACTATTCTCGTCAATTGGCATGCTTCGTGGTATTTAGCAATGTCCGGTAGACCAATGCCTCCTTTGAGTTTAGGCAGGGATAGGCGATCAAAGCTTAGCCTGGGACGGTCTTTGCCCCACAGGAACTCACTACATGCTCTGCGATACGAGGCAAAGAAGGCTTGCGGTAGTTTTATGGGGACAGTTTGTAAGATGTATAGTATTCTCGGGAGGATATTCATTTTAAGTATTGATGCCCTTCCAAACCACGAGAACATGCCTGTTGACCATGCCTTCAGGTCCTTCTGAATTTTTTGGAGGACAGGAAGGTAGTTTTTAGAATATAGGTCAGAGAGTTGGGATGGTAGATTGATTCCTAGATAAGTGATGGCGTTCTGAGACCATCTAAATGGGAAATTGGTTTGGCATAGCGTAAAAGTTTCTTTACTTAGTGAAATGTTTAGGGCTTCTGACTTCGCGAAGTTAATTTGTAGGTTTGAAAGGGTGTTGAACGTGTCAAAGTCTTTAAGCAGGTTAGGTAAAGTGATGTGCGGGTCTGTTAGAAATAGGAGAATATCATCTGCGAAGGCAGAGAGCTTGTGTGTAGTATTTGCTATTGATACTCCTTTGATGTCTGGGTTGGATCTTAAACGTTGGAGAAGAGGTTCAAGGGAAAGGACGAAGATTAAGGGGGATAGTGGGCAGCCTTGACGAGTCCCATTGGACACGGAGAAGGCATCCGACAGGTGACCATTGATCCTGACCCTTGCGGTAGGAGTGGAGTACAGGGCCATAATGAATTGAAGCATACGGTCTCGTATTCCCATCATTTTGAGCACTTCAGTCATATAGTCCCAAGCCACCCTGTCGAACGCCTTCTCCGCATCCAGGGATAGAAAGAAACCCTGTTGTTGGGAGGAGGTCAGCCACTTATGAATGTTGATGGCTTTGATTGTGTTGTCTCTTGCCTCTCTACCTGGAATGAAGGCTACTTGATCCAATGAGATGAGATTGGTTAAGAGAGGCAAGAGACGATTGGCTAAGATTTTGGCGTAAATTTTTAGGTCAACATTTAATAATGAGATCGGGCGATAGTTAGTCACTAATGACGTGTCTTTGTTTGGTTTAGGGATTACTGTAATGTGTGCAGTGAGTAGGTCTCGTGGTGGTGGGTTTTCGGAGGAGAGGGAGTTATAGGCAGATAAAAAGTGAGGTTTAAGCATGTGAGTGAAAGTTCTGTAATAACCCGTCGTCAGTCCGTCAGGGCCGGGGCTTTTACCGGGTTTCAGTTGTTTAAGAACCATATCGATTTCCGCGGACGATATAGGTTGTTCCAGATCGTTGGCCGATTCAGCCGATAGGGGAGCAGGGCAATATTTACTGAGGAAATCTCTGATTAGTTGAATTCTATCGGTGTTGTCGGTCCTAGGGTCTGTGTTGTGTAAGTTGTACAGCTGGGAGTAATAGCGAATAAACTGTTCCGCTATTTGGTCGTTGGAGACTATTTTTTGTCCTTTAGCGTCAGTAAGTGAGTGTATAGTCATGGAGGCCTTTTTAGCTTGCAGAGCCCTTGCCAGGAGTTTACTGGATTTGTTGCCATATTCATTCATTTTTGGGAGAGTATATAATTTCTTTTTATTCGTTTGTTAAGCGTCTCCAACAATTCTTTTCGGGTTTGAATCAGTTCTGGGAGGGTTCCTACAGCTTGGGAGTTTTTGTGCGTACGTTCTAATTCTAGAATACGTGCTGTCAGTCTGGTGATATAGGCATTTCTTTCTTTTCTGCGTGTGGCTGAGATTGATATGAGTTCACCACGTATAGTACTTTTGTGGGCCTCCCATCTCATCATAGGTGATATGTCTGGGGAATTGTTTTCTTGGAAGTATAGTACCAGTCGTTCGTCAATTCTAGAAGCGATGGCGGCATCTGTAAGAAGAGAGGGGTCTAGGCGCCAGATTGGGGTTTGTTTGGGGAGGGCGTTCGTGAGCTGTAAGGTCATGGAAATGGGGTGGTGGTCCGAGAGATACATGGGGTCAATAAACGCCGCGGTCAGGCATGGTAAATCTGTTTGTGAAAGGAAAAGATAGTCCAGTCTCGAGTGACGATTGCGGGGTGTTGAATAGAAGGTGTAATCTTTCGTGTCTGGATAAAGTGTACGCCATGCGTCGTGAAGTGATAATTCCTGTAACTTTGTTTTAATTGCCCTTAATGCTTTATATGGCATGGTGGAGGTGCCTGTGGAGGTATCCAGTAGAGGATTAAGGGAAACATTAAAATCCCCTCCTAGAATAAGGAGGCCTTCCTGGAATGAGGAAAGTTTGTCCAATGTGGCTCTAAAGAATGCTACTTGGCCGGCATTTGGGGCATATATATTGGCCAGGGTGATTCGCCTTCCATATAGAGTGCCTTTTACAAAGATGAACCTTGCTTCACCGTCGACGTAGGTATCCGCAATTTGAAATTGGCATTGTTTGGCAAAGAGGATTGATACACCTTTGGTTTTTGCTGTATGATTAGTTGCATGGAGAGCTATTGGAAAGCGTTTGTTGGAGAGTTTTGGAACGGAGTTTGTTTTGAAGTGTGTCTCTTGGAGGAAAACTATATCGTCCTTGTTCCTGTGTAGGGAGAGGAGGACTTGAGAGCGTTTTTCTGGGAGATTAAGTCCCCTGCATTGAGGGAGATAATTTTAGTGTTAGATTTGTTAGGTTTGTCAGTTGGTTGTGACATAGTGTGTAGGAGGGTCCGATCTCAATGTAGCAGAGAGAGTAAAAGGGGCAGGTATAGATACTTGTTGTGGATGAGAATAGGGATTGCGAGGGACGACGAGTGGGGATAGGAGGTATACGCGAGGGCGTTGTCTATGGAAGAGGTGATGGTGATTTGATACGCCTAAAAAAAAAAGGGGGGGAGAGTGCAATGTAGGGGCTATGTATAAGGACTATGATATGTTTCACTGGAGGTGAATCCGTAACAATGAGAGAGGGGAGGGCTTCTGTCTATTGGTGGTCGATATCGGAGATTAGCAAGAACCTGCTTGCTAATCCAAGGACACAGTGTGTCTGTATCCCAGAGGTCAGTGGTGGGTAGTGAAGGAGGAGGAGTCGGACCGTAGTACCGGTGTATACAGATAACCACTGAGTGGGGTGTAACCAGAGATGACCGAGAGTGATGGGGTAGAGCGGGTAATTACTACCCGCCAAACAGAGAGAGAGGTGTAGTAGTGTGGTTAGAGGAGGGCAAAGAGAGCTGATTCATGCTATACGGGATATTTTTAGGACAGTTGGACGAGTGGACGTGATGGGGGGTTTGGTAGTGCAGGAGATTGTTGAAATGGAATAATATAGTGTTTTCCAGGATGGGTAGTGTGTCTGGAATGTGGAAGATTATTCTGTGATCTCTCCTAGTGTGTGTGAATGCTGAGCATGGGTTAAAAAAGTAACTTATAGAGAGATTAAGCTAACAATGGAATATCTCGTACTAGCTGGAACACATTGCATGACAGAGCATGCCTATCAGGTTTGAGGTACTTAATAAGAAGAACCTAAGTATACAAACATTCTAAGAACATTCTCTAAGCCAACTTAGCTTTATCCCCATTATTGAGTTGTGCTGTGCCTGCATAGCCTGCTGTGGTCGCTGTGGTATATGCGTGGAGTAAGGAGAAAAGAGCCAAGACCTGAAGCTGGATGGTAGGTTGAATCTTCTATGGATCTTCCTTTTCCCCTTTCCTTCTTCATCAGCCTCATGGTCCATGTTGTTCTCGTAAGGGTAACCTGTGACCTATGTGTGAGTAATAACAACCCTATTCATGGCTGGTTACTTGTCTGATAATACTGGGAGTATGAAACTTAAGTTACTCCTTGAAACTGCGATTATATTTAAGAAGCATAAATCTACATGGAGGACATTAGTTGTTATAAAGTACAGGTTTTAAGTAAGATATTATATTTCGTGCGTTTCCTAAGCGTACTTATCAAGTAGTGGCGGGATGATGATGCATTTTGTTCACTATGATATACTCCTTGACTATGGGAGTCTAGATTGAGCATGTGGAATGGGTTGATGGTCGAGAAAGGGGGGAGATCATACCTGAAATGGATCTGGCATAATGTGATGTTGGCATAAGGACCAGCGGGAGATCCAACATTCCAGGTAGGTGGTTCTAATACCGTTTGGGTCTATAGGCAAGAAGGGATATCTATGTCAGAAGAGTTGGAGCATTTCAAATTTTAAATTTTTAATTGTAAGTTTTAAATTGCCGAATGGATCATCATCCCCACTGCAGGTATATGAGGTTTGCTGGAAAGGTATCATGCGTGCTCATAAGTTATACCAGCATCGTAGAGGGTGCGTAGGCAAGCAGTAGAATAGGCGTATATAATAAAAAAAAAAAAAAGGGGGGGGGTAGAGGAAGGTTTTGACCGTAGAGAAAGGAATAAGCAAACCCAAAAATGATTCATAGGTGGGAAGAAGGGGTTATGAGCGAGCTTGACACTTGTCTGTTACAGACAGCACTTAAAGGTTTTGAAGGGTAACATTTGAAGAAGTTTCTTGGCAGACAGTGGTAGGATACGATATACTAGCGTGCACCTAGCGGTAGAGCAGTGAGTTTGAAAGTAGGCAAGCTTCATGCAATCCTAGCGGGTGAGAGAGAGACCAGCAGTACTTTTATAGCAGGACTGTGTGGCAGCAGAAAGTGAAGGCAGGCTGTGTGGAGGAGCAGGTGGGGTTCAGCCAAAGAGGAGAAAAAAAAAAAAAAAATAGTCATATAGAACAGAAACGAGAAAGAGATTAACATAGGTAACTTAGCTGAGGGTGAGGAGACGCGTGCTGTTACTTAACGGTCGCGACGTGCCCTCCTGGTCTGCGGAGCTTTGTGATCCTGGTCTGGGGTTCGGCGGTGTTCCCGGGGATCGGAAGGTGATCTTTGCCTCCTGAAATGGTGAGCTTGCGTTTCCATGGGCTCGTTGCGAGATGAGGCTTTGTTGGTGGGAGGCCGGTACTCCGAGTACCATTCGGGTACTTCCGTATAGGGAATATCCAGAGACTCACAGAAGTGATGCAGATCTTCCGGCACTCGGAGGAGTGCAGAGCGCCCTTGATTGGATGCTGACAGGCCGAAAGGGAACTTCCAGCGATACGGGATGCCGTCGGTACGTAGAGTGTCCAGCAGAGGGCGCAGTTCTCTTCGACGCTGTAACGTTATGGTCGAAAGGTCCAAGGAAGAGACGAATGTGCCATTGTGTGTCAATGGAGCGTTAGTGCGCGCCTTCCGTAGGATCTCTTCTTTTAGTTGGTAGTCGATCACACAACAGACTACGTCCCGGGGAGGATCAGAGTCTCTCCCCCATGGACGTAGGGCGCGATGTATGCATTCCATCCCAATAGATGTTGTGGCGGGTTTCCCCAGCAGGGCGTTGAACAAGCCTGTTACTTCTGTTTGATGGTGGTCTGCGTCGACAGATTCCGGTAGTCCTCGTATGCGTAGGTTGTGGCGCCGGCCACGATTGTCCAAGTCCTCGACGTGGCGGTTAAGATCACGTAGCTGCAGGGTGTGTGTGTCTATCACTTGGCATGAGCGGCGGAGTACAGAGGTATGTGTAGCCGTGGTCTTTTCCACCTCGTGTACTTTGCCGGCGATTGCTTGGATGTCAATTTTTAGGTCTGATATCGCGGTCGTTAGGGCTGCCGTAAGGGTGTTCTTGATGTCCGTTGCTACTGAGTGGAGATCATGGAGGCTTGGAGGCGGTTGTGGCGAGAGGACTATCCCGGCAGTTTCTGAGGGGATCTGCGGGTCTGGGTTAGATAGCAGGCTTGGCATGTGGAGTAGGCCGCGGGAGGTCGCCATGTTGCTTGCCTGAGTGCGGAACATTTCCGGGATGTTCTGACTCACCCGCCCATTTAAATCACGGGGAGACCTGGATCGGGAGGTCGAGGAGCTTCGGGAAGAGGTCCCCATAGCGTTTGGGGGTAGTAATGGGTTAGAAACCTCCTTTTCGGGTAGATGAATATCTCTGTCGGCGGGAGCTAACAAGTTAAGCTGCCATTCTCCGTCAAGGTCAGGCCACGCCCCCGGGGCAGTGCATTTTTGCCAGCCTATTTTGACCATGAGGTGCGTGGGGTGATGAGGGGCAGAAAGAGCTTACCCCCAGAGTGATCGTTGCCTTGTAGAGTGGAGCGGGGCCATGGAGAGCAAGTCGTGACCGGAGCTTGTCTAGAAGACATCCGCCACCCTCAAAATCTGCGCATGTGTCCTCTTTGAGATTCTTAATAACCCCCAAGACTTCCATTTCCGCTATTATTTCTCAAGAATCATTCTATGTTCCTGTTTCAATTTAGGGAGTGGGATCTCATCCAGAAAGTCAGTGAGGATGCAAGGTCGAGATCCTTTGTCTGCCTTATACAATGTTGCATAGAAATCATGGTTATGGTATGGTTAAGGGGGGGGGGGGGTTCTTGGCCTGCCAGGCTGCATGCTCGAATAAGGGTCTGGTATTCATTTTGGCATGGGGTTCGCCTTAAAATCCATACCAGACCCATGCCGGGCAATGGCTTGCAGCCGGGAAAATCTGTTTAAATGTAATTTTTTTTTTTATACATGTCAGTTTTGCTGCAGCAGGTTCTATATACACTACAGATGTGCCACTCTACAGGCAGATTAAGGGGATCTCCCATGCACTATATTAAAAGGAATTTTTTATTTTTATTGATTCACTTTAAGCATCTTTAAAATCACTGCTCCTAATAAAACTTAAAAAAAAATGTATTTATACATGTCCCTTAGGGCAATACCCAGGCCCCCATACCCTTTTCACCATATAAATCATTGTTTGTCCTAAAAATAATATATACATATTACTTTGTTATCTTAAGTAATGACAAAGTTGTCAAATCAAAGAGCAGCACAGTAGCTAAGGGGTTAGCACTTCTACCTAGCAGCACTAGGGTCGGTGGTTTGAATCCCAACCATGACACTACCTGCCTGGAGATTGCATGTTCTCCCTGCCCCTGCATGGGCTTCCTCCCACACTCCAAAGACATGCTGGTAGGTTAATTGGCTCCTGTCTAAATTGGCCCTAGTATGTGTATGAATTTTCATTAGTTAGGGACCTTAGACTGTAAGTTACTTGAGGGAACGGACTGATATGAATGTACAATGCATATGTAGAGATATAAATTAAATAACAATAAAGAGGCCCATAGCAGAAATGTAAACATTTCTCTGGTCCATGGTCAATTTACAGGTGTTAAAGCTGATATAGTTAATATTTTGGAACAGAAATACATTGAAGAAAATCTTTGTATTGATATTTTTATTGTAAAAATGCACCTCATTCTAATAATAAATACATTTTCTGTAATGTCAGCTGCTAATTTAGTTACAGTTTCATTATTACTTGGCAAAGAAGATAACATTTTCACACTTGTTTGATGAAAACCAGTGGAAACACTGGCTGATTTGCTTCTGAAGATTCAATAAATATAAAAAAAATGGGTATTTTTCCATTGTTTACTTTACATGCTATCAACTGGAAAGTTAATTGTAGCCAGAATTTAATGTTTTGTGAAAGTAGTAAGCTTATGTACAGTGTTGACCATTTTTGTCAGTGTTGGAACTGTCACCATCTTAAATTACATCACCCTTTGATATTTTCAAACTTAATTTGTACAAAGCTTTTTGACATGCCAGGATTCAAATAGTTGGATAAATAAAACAACTAATATATTTTGGACATGATTGCTCACCCTCAGCTGCCAGCAAGTGCAGCTGCTTAACATTAGCTATTAAACTATGAAAAAGAATGGAAAGAAATGTTAAAAACAATGTTTAAAACATCAGAATTTCATATTTTATAATGGAGATGGATAGTGTATGAGTCAGAGCAGATCTATATTAGAAGAGGCTGTGTGTATTTTATACTGAGCTATTTTAGTAATAATTTACATTTATAATATTTTTTTCTATTGACTTAAAATTCCAGACAGTAAGTAGAAAAACGTGCATTTTTCTGTTAACTGTGGTGCATTATGCCTGGGTTAATGTTTATTACTGATGATTCACACTTTTCTAAAAAATAACATTTCCTATCTAAGCATGATATACATTTACCCATGTTAAATGCCCTCATATTAAAGTGTAAGTAAACCCCCTTTTCAGCCATGGAAGCTGCCATTTTTGCCTCTGTTTATTCTACAAATGCCATGATGCTGCACATGTGATCAGTTATGACACCAGCCATTGAATGGTTTGACAGTTTGGTTGAGAACACAACCAATGGGAGTGTTTTATTTCTGGCACGTGCCGGAAATGAAACTGTTTTATGGATGGGTTTACTTCCGCTTTAAATCTTATCAGGTTCCACACAAATGGACTCCAACTGGACAGCTGAAAGGTGGCTAATAGGCTTGCATTCATGATGCCTAAGATTAGGGCAAACTTTGGGTGTTTGCAAATCAGCAAATGGGTAATATAGGATGCTTGCCCACTGTCATGGTTATGCAGTAATCTTTCTCTCCTCATGTGTTCAGACTAAGAAGCCAGCCACTCTCACCTGGCTGTTTTTATAACCTCTCTTCTAAGCATGGCTCCACCCCAGGCCCTATCAGGGAACCCTATATTAACCCATGCACTGCAAGCCAACGGTGCTGATCAACCATTGTGTATTCATTGTGTGTTTGGTGTCCTGCTTGCCGTGTGCTCTTCGTTTGTCTCTGTTATCGACCTTGGAGTGTTCTCGACTATTCCTGCCTGCTCATGACCCTGACCTTTTGGCATGTCCCCGACTATCCCCATTTGCCGGTGACCCTGAACCTTTGGCGTGTACTCTGTTGTTCCTGTCTGCTAGTTGCCCTGACCTCTGCCTTATCCCTTTACTATCCTTGTTGTTCCAGCCTGCTGCTTCCTTCTCCTGTAGTCTACCGCGAGCGTGAGCTGTGAGACCCTAGGGGCCGCGACCTGGAGCCAGACTGCAGCGCAGTCCATCCTTACCACTAGAGGCTCTGGTGAACCTGCTGGCTCTTAGACTCTGCGCCCTGGGCAATCTATGCTCTAGCTCCCACTGGGATCTGTGTTAGTGATCCAGTAGACCTACTTTCTGAACCTCCCTGGGTACTATCCGCAGCAGTCAGTCCTAGGGTCCACTATCTTAGCGGTGCACTTCCGACTCCTACGGAGTGCATCTGTCACCTGGTCTCAGGTGACCTGACACCCACCCACTGAATTGAACCTCTGGCTGCAATCAAAAGTAATTTTTTTTGTGTTGGTATTACTAATGCCACTAAATAACAACTTTCTTTGTGCATCCTACAAACATTTTTAGTTGCTAGGATGAAAGTGACCATCTGCACCCTGACAACCAAGGGTGCTGTGCAGGTTGGCCACTTGTGTCCAAGCAACTGATGACATCATTGGTTACTAGGAAGCTTATAGCTACACAGCCTTTTGTTTGATATGGTGCACCACAACAAAATAGTTACAAAGACCATTTTTTTTATAATTGTATTTTTACTAAAGTTTTATTAAAGTACCAAAATTAGATCATACAGAAAAAAAACACCATATGTATAAACTGCATAAAAAATGGGGGCATCAATGAAAGTGGGTTACAAATCGTTAATACCTATAGCACATATCATAGTCAAAGAATTATGGAAAAGGAACAAAAAAGGAAAATAAATGTAATTGTAACATACAGCTATAACTTATATAAGAATACACCAGGGGTCAAAGTAGAGAGAGCAGAGAAATGGGATGCAGGGACCTAAAAGAAACTTGAACTGATAAACCCACCCGTCTCAATCAGTAGAGACCAGACGGGGTACCAAATTCAGAGGCATCCCAAGCATCCCATCTTGTTAAACTGGGTTACAGCATCTCCCACCTGAGCAGTCATATATCCATTCTACGTATTTCCAAAAACGCCTTCAAAAGTTGGGCTTGAGAGGGGGGTAATGGATAACCAATGTAAAGCAATAGTTCTTTTAGCTGCTAACAAAATAAAAGGGGCCAATTTGTTCATAGACTTTCCAATAACAGGAAAAGGGAGGCTCAAAAGACAATTTAGCAGATCCATCAATAAAGAGTGATCAAGCACTTGTTGGATCCGAGATATTACAGTAGACCAAAAAGGAACAATATTCTCACATTGCCAGAAAATATGGAAATGGGTACCTCTATCTTTACCACAACACCAGCATAGAGGGGAGAGAGATCGATCTTGATAATGTAATACTTCAGGGGTTCTGTACCAGAACATAAGAATTTTATAAACCGTCTCTCCCTGCGCAGCGCATCTGGAAATTTTTGAAGTGGATGTCCATATTTTGTTCCAATATGAAAGGGTGATGGGGCATTGAAGAATAGAAGAGCATTTTAATCTTCAGAAATTGGGGTGGTGTCATGAAGTAGTTTATAAATAGAGGAAATCAGATGCAACTGATGGGGGCCTTGAGCACAAATAAGTTCAAAGGCGGTGGGTTTAAATAGTATAAGACAGGGGTGTACAAACTTTTTTCAAAGAGGACCAGATTTGATGAAGTGAACATGCGTGAGGGCCAACTATTTTGCATGACATTCTTTGAGCCATTAAAATTCTGTCTAAGTGTGTTCGTCCGAGCACTAATACACTACCCAACAAGAATTCTCTTGCCTTTGTGGCTGTGTGTGGTGAAGAGATGAGCTCAGGTGTTTTATTTGGATATATATATCTTTTGTGGCCCCCAACGAATCCCTGTGCACCGCTCAGGACTAAGGATGAGCTTGGTGTGTTATTCGGATATACCGTATTTATCAGCGTATAACACGCACAGGCGTATAACACACACCTTCACTTTGTGAGGGAAGTTTCAGGAAAAAGATTATATTTTAAATAAAGAACTGTGAAGCAAAATAAGGGGAAAAGGCCCATCAATGCAGCCTAATCAGTGCCCATCTGGAGCCTCACCATTAACATGAATGCAGCCTCACCATTGCCATGAATGCAGCCTCGCCATTGCCATGAATGCAGCCTTATCATTGCAATCAATACAGCCTTACCATTGCCATGAATGCAGGCTCACCATTGCCATGAATGCAGTCTTAGTGTTGCAATCAATGCAGACTTACCATTGCCATGAATGCAGCCTCACCATTGCCAAAAATCAGCCTCACAAGTTTCCTGAATGCAGCCTCACAAGTGCCATGAATGCAGCCTCAAAGTGCCATGAATGCAGACTCACCATTGCTATGGATGCAACCTCACCATTGCCATGAATGCAGCCTCACCATTGCCATGAATGCAGCCTTACTATTGCCACGAATGCAGCCTTGCCATTGCCATGAACGCAGCCTTACCATTGCCATGAATGCAGCCTTACCATTTCCATCGATGCAGCCTTACCATTGCCATGAATGCAGCCTTACCATTGCCATGAATGCAGCCTCACCATTGCCATGAATGCAGCCTTACCATGAACGCAGCCTTACCATTGCCATGAATGCAGCCTTACCATTGCCATGAATGCAACCTTACCATTGCCATCAGTGCAGCCTGATCCATGCCCATCTGCAGCCTAGGAGGGGACAGGGAGGGGGGTGGGACGAGCGCGGACAGGTTACAGACAGGAGAATCTCCTGTTCACTGGCGGCCTCTTTAATACAAAGTCCCACCTCTTATAGACAGGACAGTCATTCAATGCAAGTCAAGGAGACAGGACTTCCTATTACAGACGCCGCCGAGTAAACAGGAAATTCTCTAGTATGTAATCTGATGGCACTCGTCCTGCCCCCTCCCTGTCCCCTCCCAGGAAGTGTGGATAAATACGGTATATATCTTTTGTAGCCCTGGGGGCCACAAAAGATATATATATCCAAATTACATTCATATTAAACTGGTACGTGGACCACAATTGGCCACGGGCTGGACTTTGGACATGCCTGATTTAGTTCAAGCAATAAAAAAATAAACAAATAACCTCTTTTGTTTTGCCTGAAGGAACTCAATCCAGTTTTGACACATACGCTGGCATTTTGGGACTCTGTCAAATATTCTGCAGGGCCGATTTCTACACACCTCCTACTGTGGGCTCTCTTTACCTGTTCTCTTTTCCCACCAGGACTGGAGAGCCCACAGGATTATCATTGGTGGCAACTGAATAAATGTACGACTGTTCATTCTCCTCTAATCACACAGAGTATTCAATCCTTTCAAAAGCTTAGAGAATCACACTCTATATCTGACTCAGAGAGGAGAGATGCTTCATAAATCTTCTTGCAATGTTTTGGCTATGGAGAACTCATATAAAAGGTACAGACTCTATGGTATTACACCCCAGCTAGGATTGCTCGATGTCTTCCAACCTATCCACCCACCTGTTTCAGGGCGTGCCTTGACCAAATTGGGTGGACTTTTCCAAAAGTTAAGAGGCTGTGGATTCGGGTGTACACAATGGTCAATACGATCCCCCACATTAATTTGCAGAAAAGCCCATAGGAAGCACTTCTACATCAACTAATCCCAAATATCTTGTGCCAGGAGAGTGCACTAATCACGCATATCTTTATGGCTACTAAACAAACCATAGCAAGATTGTGGAAAACTCCAGTGCTTCACTTTGATAAGGTTAAGAATACCATACAAGACACACTCATAAATCAATATGAGTGATTCTTAATGATGCCCATGACCTATTTTTACATACCTGGCAGCCCTGTTTGGATCATTTTGCGCCTTCTTCACTAACAACCCGCTTCTTAGATATCTGATGGCAGCATTGAGTCTAGAGCATACTTGTTTTGGTTTCCCTCCTCTTTCTCCTGATCTCCCATCCCCCCCCCTATTATTCCCTCAACCCCTCTTTTGCCTTCTCTCTCTCTCTCTCTCTCTCTCTCTCTCTCTCTCTCTCTCTCTCTCTCTCTCTCTCTCTCTCTCTCTCTCTCTCTCTCTCTCTCTCTCTCTCTCTCTCTCTCTCCCTCTCTCTCTCTCTCCCCTCTCTCTCTCTCCCCCCCCTCTCTCTCTCTCTCTCTCCTCTCTCCTTTTCTCCTCTTAATTCCAGTTTCTATTCTGTTGGATTTTTCCTTTTTTTGCTCTCTCCAGCAGTGAAGGCTGTTTGCCTTAATTTATTGTAAAGAGTAGGATGGTGCAATATTGCAAAGATTTTATTTCACAAACTGCTTCAGGATTCTGGAAGGTATAAGCATTGGAGGGGGTTATCTCTTTGGTCATCCCATGATATCACCCCAACATTTTTTTTTTTCACTTGGGTGTCCCTTACTTTACTTGCCAATGTATTCCCTTTCCCTCCCCATTCAATAGCAACCGGTTCTGTGAGACAGTGTGGTATATGATGCTGTTTATTGCTTTTGTACTTTGGAAAACTGCAAAGAAATCATTCTAGTTCTGTGTCAAAATGTACCCTATGTATAAAAACAGTTTTATTTATTTATTTAATAAATACAAAGTGAAAGAAAAATAAACAAATAAATAATGTAAATTAATTGAAAATTCAAAAAGAAAAAACATGGGGCTTTGAAAAAATCCATAGCAGAACCTTTATCCAAAAAGGAGTCCGGTATAGATTTCTCAGGGGACCCCCCCCCCCCAAAAAAAAAAATATTGACATGGGTATCCCATTGGTGTCTTGCATAGATTTTAATGGTTACCCTAAAGCAAAACACAAGAAAAAAAGCATAGGGTCCCTCAAAATCCCCACAGACCCTTATTTGAGCATGCCACCAGGCTGACCAGGAAAGGAAGGGGCAAAGAGCAATGCAACCCCCTTTCTGAATCATGTAAAAAAAAGGGTTAAAATCCTGCGCTTATCCTACTCTCCTGGTGAAGGGAAGTGTGACTATAGAAAAGGAGAAATCAAACACATAAATAAATGAATGAAAATATAAAGGGAAAATGAAAAGCTGCAACCTAAAAGGTCTGAACCCCTACCATAAGCATAGATAATTAAAAGAAACAGGTGCGCTAATCTATAAGAATATTCACAGCGCAAAAATACACATGACAAAAATTTAAGGGCATAAAGTCCACTCCTACAAAAAGAAGTGTATAGGGGGGCGTGGCCAGCCGGGATAGCAGATGGACGCCTAATTCCACAGCTCTGAGCCAGGGGATAGAATCCAACGCCATCGGCTGACTAAAACGGCTCTAACCTACCCAGCACGTTCCTCACAGCAAGGGGACAACAAGGATGACATCCAGAAAGAGATTCACAGACCACATACCGCAGAAACTCACCGAATTTGCATACAAGCCGGCGAGATGGAAGATCCAAGATGGCGCCGGCCAGGCCGCGCCGTCCACAGCATACACGGACCTGCCGGATGACGAGACTGAAGATCCTCCAGATACAGGTACCGTGGATAACCTCCCACATACCCCAGAGAGTGACCCCAACCTAGGCAGCCCTGCAAAGGCAAAAATGAGGATGGACGCGATGCCGCAGCGGTCGCGGTACTCGCAAATTGAGGCCCAGGCTCCTACTCCCTTCTCATTCGACCAGGCCCTACATTCCTCTATGGCCTCCTTCCCCACTTCAGGGCAGCCGGTCATGGACACAACGCTCAAGGATATGCTCATATCCCTGCAGACCTCCCTCATGACAGATCTATCATCCCTCTTCCACAAAATCACCACTGACATCCACACACTGGATGATAGAGTGACAAACGCTGAGAGAGGAATACATGCCTGCACCTCCACAGTGAACGACACCATTGAAGCCTTTGAAACTGTTAGAGAGGAACAGACATGGATGCGTGCCAAGCTGGCCGACTTAGAAGACAGATCTCGCAGGAACAATGTGAAATTGAGGGGGGTCCCCGAGTCCATACTACCCGCAGATTTGCCACGCTACGCAAAAGAACTGATGCACTTAGTTCTCCCTGAGGCCTCCCCGAGAGACGTCATTGTGGATAGAATCCATAGAATTGCTAAACCATCCCACCTAGCTGCCTCTGTCCCCAGAGATGTCCTGATGAGGGTTCACTTCTACCACATTAAAGAAAAGCTGCTCATGGGACTTAGGGCTAAGTCGCCACTACCAGCGCCATACACAGGAATCCAGCTATTCCCTGATCTCTCAAAATACACCCTCCAAATGAGACGCCATTTGAACCCGATCACCAAAAGCCTACAGAACCATAAGTTGCAATACAAATGGCGATACCCAGCCACCATTCTCATTGATCGCAATGGTCAAACCCACGCAATAGGAGAACTTGAAAAAGGCCTAAAGTTACTCCACACCTGGGGCATAAACCCGGAACCGCCAAATGCCGCTCAACATGACAGAATCTCACCCCCTCCCCGCAGACAACGTGATCAAAACACCAAATGAAAGTATACAACATCCACTAAGCCGATAACAGCATCAACAGCTCCCCTGTGCTATGGCTATCCTCTTTGTTTGTTTCCTGCTACCCGCGGCAGTGACTCTTTGTACCCCCTTACGGAGGTCCACAGGTGCTCAACACCCCCTCTGATTTGATTTGTATTCTATTTTTTTATTTTTCTGTTCTCTCTTACACAAAGTTTTTTCTCTTGCAACGTTATAACAAGTACCTATCTTCTAGCAAGCTAAATCACTAGGTCACAACACAGACCTTTTTCACAAGCTTCACCGCTACCCAAAGCATACACGATCCATAACTGGTTATAACTAACTTGACACCTAACGTATTGCTCTATTTGCAGTCTACTAGTCCATCCTAGCCTCGGCCCCTGGCCAGCCAGAAGCAACGCTCTTCGCTCCTCCACACGGAACCAAGCTGCACTGAATCTCGGACTTCCGTACCGCATTCTACTCATCGCATCGCCTGGAAAAGGAAAAAAGACCAACTCCTCACGAGACCATCTAACTGTAAGTGTTATTATAAGCTTACACTAAGCCCACACTCACAAGATGCCGTTTAATATCCTTTCACTCAACGTTAATGGGCTTAATCATCCAGCCAAATGCCACTCACTATGGAAAACCATTAAGGACCTCCAGAGTGACATCATCTGCGTCCAAGAAACCCACCTACTAGCTCCCAACACCCCTCTGTGTAACAATCACCACTTTCCAAACGTATTTCACGCAACCCACTCTACCAAGTCCAGAGGAGTCATGATCGCCATCAAAGATACCATAGACTTCCAACTCCTAGAAATACTTCCAGACCCCGAAGGTCGTTTCATAATCCTAATCTGCACCATTAATAAAGCAACCTACATCATCATCAACCTGTACGCTCCGAACTCTCAACAAATGAGATTCCTACGCAAGCTTATCCGCACATTAAAACCCATCCAAAAAGGCCACACTATTGTGTGTGGGGACTTTAACCTGGTCCCAGATATGTCCCTGGACTCTACCTCTTCAGCAAAGAGACGCGAATCGCCTCTAAAAGCGTTTATGCAATCCCAAGATCTGTATGATGTCTGGCGCTGTCACCATGGCGCCGAACGTGACTTTACCTTTTTTTCCCCCAGACATCGCTCCTACTCCAGAATTGATTTGTTTCTGTCTGATAAGTATATCTTACAAAAAATATCTCAATCTGTAATCCACACCACGGCATGGTCGGACCACGCCCCCACCTCAATTACCATCCAAGATCACAACCTCCAACGTAACACGTTTCTATGGAGACTAAACAACTCCATAATTCAAAATGCTAAATACACCCCAGAAATTTCAGAACACATTTCAGAATTTTTCTTGCTGAACAAGGGGTCGGTACCCGACCCTACCGTGGTGTGGAGCGCTCATAAAGCGTACATGAGGGGAATGCTCATTAAATTGTGCTCTCATCATAAGCGACAGAGGACGCAGCGTATAGATGCACTAACAGCCCAAATAGCGGACCTAGAAAAGAAACACAAATGTGACCCTCAAAACCCACTCACAAACCAACTATTGTCCCTAAGACAGGAACTGAAAACCCTTCTCCTTCACTCATACGAATTCCTTCAAAGGAAATTTAAAGCATCTTCCTACTCTACCTCCAACAAGGCAGGAAAGAAATTAGCCCAACGACTCAAAGGAAGACGCAATAAAACTAGAATTACACTACTTAAACACCCCCACACTAACACCCCACTGACCAACCCCCAAGACATTGCAGATGCTTTTAGTACCTACTATGAAGACCTGTACAACTTAAAACAAGACCACCAAACCCCCCAACCCACACCAGACGACATTGATAACTTCCTCACTAAAATCAATCTACCCAAACTTACTTTAGACCAACTGACCACCTTGAATGCTCCATTCACAGACCTGGAAATCAAGGCTACTATTGACTCATTGCCTAGTGGCAAAGCACCAGGCCCAGACGGGATAACAGGGGAATACTACAAATTGTTCTCCAACCAACTAATCCCACACCTTACTGATCTCTTTAACCACGCTGCCTCCTCTGCTAGCTTCTCAAATGAATACTTAAAAGCGCTAGTAATAACCATACCAAAACCAGGGAAACAGTCGGATGCCCCCCAAAATTTTCGCCCTATCTCCCTACTCAACCAAGACCTAAAAATCTACTCCAAAACCATAGCCAACAGACTAAACGAGATCATGCCAACCATCATACACCAAGATCAGACTGGTTTTACCAAAGGCAGACAATCCTCAGATGCCACCAGAAGAATGCTAGACCTCATTCACCACGCTGAATCCACTGGAACGCCTTCTCTGCTTCTTTCCCTGGATGCAGAGAAGGTGTTCAATAGAGTACATTGGACTTATTTAGAAGCAGTCCTACGCAAATTTGGATTCCAGGGACAGATCCTAACAGCCATCCTAGCATTGTATTCCAACCCTGAGGCTCAAGTGTTCACAGAAGGCATGCTCTCACGTCCATTCCCCATCACAAACGGCACACGCCAGGGATGCCCCCTCTCCCCTCTAATATTTAACATGCTTATGGAACCCCTGGCTGAGCACGTACGCTCCCACGCTAACATCTCAGGTATGCGTATAGGCCACTCACACCACAAAATCAGTCTATTCGCGGACGATGTAATTCTAATCCTTACAAACCCGACTGTTTCCCTGGCTGAAGTACAAAAACTGCTCACATGGTTTAGCTCGATCTCCTATTACAAGGTTAATGTGACCAAATCATTCATACTAGACATAAACATAAACACCACCATGAAACACCTCCTACAACTACAATACCCATTTAAATGGGCAGAAACCGACATATCATACTTGGGCATTCAACTCCTGAGGGAAACTAAGAAAATATATCCATGCAACTACATACCACTCTTACAACAAATTCAATCTACTTCACAACAAATAGCAAAACACGAACTCTCATGGTCGGGCAGACTTGCAGCATTTAAGATGATATGCCTTCCCCAAATACTCTATCATTTTAGAACTCTACCTATACCCTTGCCAACCACCTTCTTCAAATCTCTCAAAACAATATTCAACAAATATTTATGGAATGGGAAAAAACCGAGGAGCGCCCATCACAACTTAGTAAAACACAAACTAGTCGGTGGAACAGGATCTATAGACTTTGAGGACTATTACTTAGCAACACTCCTAGCTCAAATGCCTGCCTGGTTCCAAACACAACCCACAACTCTTTGGGGACAAATTGAAAGCTCCTCATTATCTCAAACCAACTTAAGAACTTGGATACTTAGTTTTCAACTGGGAACCATTATACCAAAAGCATTTCCCCCGACCATGAGAGCTTCGGCACTCGCATGGAAGAAATCAGTAACTCTACTCACCTCCAATCCCGCTACGTCTCTAAGTTGCATCCCCTTGGAATCCCTAAATCACACATTACCAGAAATCTCCCTATCATCTTGGACCGCCAAAAGTATACTTCTCATACAAGATTTACTACATAACAACCACATTAAATCAATCACAACTTCAAGCCGAATTCAATCTAACTGCATCTGATAAATTCACTTACATACGTCTACACCACTACCTCAATACTCTAACCCTCCCCCCCTACAACATTCACCCTAAAACCTGGGAATATCTCACCAACACAGCCACTAAAACTAGAGGTATATCCTACTTCTACAACATTCTCCACAACAAACGTACCTTCCTTAAACTAAAACCCCACCAAAGCTGGGAAAAAGACCTAGATCAGTCTTATACGGAAGACCAATGGCAACTTGCCCTCAAATCTATATACAAGGCCACTAATTGCGCGGCCCTATGGGAACTCACACAGAAAATCACATTACGTTGGTATATCACCCCAGCCAGAATTACAATCTTTAACCCAAGAACTCCCAATATATGCTGGAGATGTCACTCTTCTCCCAGCGACGTACTCCATGTATTCTGGACGTGCACTAAACTACACAACTACTGGGAAACAATTTTTAATTTAATCTCGAACATAACCCAAATTAAAATCCACCCCTCCCCAGCACTGGCGATACTTAACCTAAATATTGAATCAATCCCATACTCATTCAGGCCAGTGATCACTCTTATCCTCCTGGCAGCAAGACTCAACATAACCAGACACTGGAAGTCTGACAATCCCCTGACAATAACTCAAGTCAAAGACTTAGTATCCCTTCACTACAGCTACGAAATCATAACAGCTACGCACACTGGCCAGGTAACGAAAACAAACAAGAACTGGCAACCATGGACTAACTGGACTATGCAATACGAAAACCACTAACCTAAACACTAATACATACCCCTTCTTCTTGACCGAGCAATACCTTTATGTAGACAAGAGAAACAAGTTGTATGCAACAGCTAGTTCTAACTAGCACATATCTATCAATTTAATCTTAAGAAAGACAGGGCCTCTTCACTCCTGTGGCACTAAAGATCCCATTTGGGGTGCGACTCTAGTGAAGAGGTCAAACTACGCAAATACAAATAACAACTCCAGTAACTTAGAAGCTACAATAGATATATGTTTAATAAAAGTTATAACCAACCCAAGTTGGTGAATCGCTATATGTGTTGAAATTACAAGTTGAACAGTTTACCTTGTATTGACTAACCAAAATGTCGTTGCACGACATACAATGTCCAATTGTATAATGTAATTTTCATGAAAATCTTCAATAAAAATATGGAAAAAAAAAAAAAAAAAAAAGAAGTGTATAAAAATACATTTAAAAAAATTGGATGAAATGACTCATAAAGTGAAAAATATACGATTCAGTTCATAAATGTGCATAAAAAGATGTGCATGAAAAATGTCCAACTGAAAACCCTTATACAAAAGGGAACTGAGTGAACCAAATATGTGAAACAGTCTGTGCTCTTTAAGGGAATTGGGTGAACCAAATATAAGGGAACTTCAGTGCTCTTCAAAACACAAAGACTTTAATATCCCATCACCACATAGATTCAATCTTTACCAGATAGCAGTAGTTTCAAGCATTAGATAATAATAACACCATGCTCCAATAGACTGGGCTGTAAAAACTAACCAAATTCCAGATAACAACGGTATCAGACAATGGACAATGATCCCATCAGGCTCCAACACTTTAAGCTGTAAAAGTGGACCTGGTTTTTCAATGAACGCAGGAAACATGGTATCTTTGGAAAAGCTGATATCCAATCTGGCAGCTCAAGGATAAATCCCAGCGCATAAAGAAAGAAGAGGATAGCCTTGTAGTGCAATATGCTTCAACAAAAGGGTTTATTATAACAGCACACTAAAAACTTACATCAAGGCAACCAAACATCAGCAAAAATAAATGCACATAAAAAACAGAGCGGTGGTTTGCCCCAACCAGCTCAAACGGTTAGACGTCTCACAATGGGCTCCACCCGACTAGTTTCTCCATAATAGGCTTCAGCTGGGAAAGGAGACTCTGTCCAATGTCTGATACCGCTGTTATCTGGAATTTTGTTCATTTTTACAGCCCAGTCTGTTGGAGCATGGTGAAATAAATTATATTATGTAGCAGCGCTCAGTCCATGAATATAAAGGAAATAATATACCAATATATAAACACACATATGTGTGTATGATCAATCAATGGAGATAAAAGATCAATCAATAAAAATAAATGAACAAGTGGAAAACAATGTCCAATAATAAAAATAGTCCAATGCTATGTAAAAGGAAAGTCTATAGTTTATAATTGATCCATGTTGTAAATAGATGTAGGAGTCAAAAGGATCTTTGTGAACACAATACCCAGGGCAGCTTCCTGTTGAGTGAAGTCAGCTCTCCATAACAGACATGAAAAATCAAAGAAGAAAGCGCCTCTTAAGTATCAGTGTTTATTCTGGTATAAAAATCACATAAAAGCACTTACATATGAGCTGGTGAATAAAAACTTCAAGAAGAACTAATCCCAATGCCGTCAAACATCCAGGTGTATGTATGGATGGATAAGAGCCGAGCGGATGGCCGCGGTCCTCCGCTCGGAGACGCCGGCTGTTGTGCGGTAGGCAGAAGAGACACTTCCGCGTTCCAACAGAGTCATGTGGTTGGTGACGTCAATCAGGTAGTTCTAGTAGCTGGGATCCACTACGCGTTTCTGAGCATGCGCGAAGCTCACAACGGGCATGCGCGCTCCTTTCTCAAGTGTACATAGGTCGGGAAACAAGGAAGCTAAATAGCTCTGTGTGAGGGACAGGTGATGACTTAGGCAAATCAAAGGAATGGGGCGTGTATGTAAAAACTGGATAACGATTAGAATGATGAATTCTTAATGGATAACATAGTGAAATACTTCTACAAATATAATGAAACTCATAAAAATAAAAGTATAATAATAATAATAATAACGGATGGATGGAAAGATTAATAGTAATAATGGGTAAAGGAAAAAAAAATAAAAAAAAATATAAAATACAAAAAGAAACTGCGTAATGATAAATGGTGACCAAGAAATTCAGTATTCTGTTATGTCTATCACTAGTATAAATAAATGCTATGATTTGGTGTATGACAATAATTTATCTCAAAAGATTGGGTAAAAGACTAAGGATATGAAAGGTATGTATATATATATATATACATACATATATATATATATATATATATATATATATATATATATATATTGGTAAGAGTATATATAAAGAAATATACCAAAGTCTCATGTGACAGAAAGCCCTCAGTTGAAATAAGGTGAGATAGTGGGGAAGAGGGAGGGGGAAACAAGGGAAACTATCATTAATGAAATGATACCAAATATTATAAAAAAATTATTATTAAAAATAAAAATGATAATGATAAAAGTTGGGAAGGGGGGGCATAAAACATGTGCATGGACTAAAAGCACATATGTGTGGACTAAAAGCACATAAGTGCAAAATGTATTGTTATGATGGTACAAAATCAATATAGGAAAAAGTAATACAGACAATAAACATTCGGTTATTATTATAATATAAAGACTTGTTTTATAACTTTTTTTATATAATGGTGTTAACCTCTAATTCCTCGTTTAACCCATTAGGTGCCAAAGTGTCCAAAATAAAAATCCAAAAAGTTTCACGCTCACATAATTTAGAGAAACGTTCAGCCTCAGATAGTTTACGTGGTATGGATTCAATTACCCACACCCGTAGGCCAGCAGTGGATTGATGATGGTGTTCGAGAAAATGTCGGGGTACGCTGTGTTCGTCACAGCCTTTTTCTATGAAGCGGTGATGTTTGCCGAACCGTTGTCGCAGACGACAGATGGTGCGTCCAACATACAATAATTTACAGGGACATGTGAGACAATACACAACGTAGTCAGTCGAACAATTATAAAACCCTACAAGCTGGTATGTTTTGTCTTTATGTTGGAAGCTACGTTGGCCATGTGTAACGAAGGCGCAGGTCTTACATAAAGCTTTATTACACCTGTACATGCCAGTAAGTGGAATAAGACAAAGAGTGTTTTCTGGTGTAGTAGTTTTGAATCTGCTAGGTGCTAGTTTATTTTTTAGTGTTGGGGCCCTTCTGTAGGTGACCTTTGGTTTATCACCAAGATCATTATTAAGAAAGGGATCCTGTTTAAGGATATTCCAATGTTTTTGGAATATGGATTCCATTTTTTTGTACTTGTTATGGTATCTGGTGATAAAGCGAACAGTACCATGGTCAGTCTGTTTGGATGTTTTGGGCTTTTTGCCTGAAAGATGAGCTGGTAGACGGCAATGAGGAATAAGAGGTGATAGATGAGTTGTCTGTTCCATCTGCTCGGAAGAGAAGTACATATGGAATAATAACCCCTTTGCTCGACATATCATTTTCTTTGGCAGATATATAGATGACATTATTGTCATCTGGGACGGCCCACCATCCTCAGTTGATAAATTTGTTTCTCATTGCAATGCCAATGATCTTGGCTTATCCTTTACATCTGAACATAATGAGGAAAGTCTTCCTTTTCTAGACCTAGAATTATTTCACGATCAGTACTCCATTTTGTCACGTAACTATACCAAACCTACGGCAGGGAACTCTTATCTACATTTCAATAGTTGTCATCACCCATTGTGGATAAATAACATTCCTAAGGGGCAATTTTGTAGATTAAGACAGAACTGCACTAGGGATTCCGATTACATCACCCAGAGTATTCATCTCAAAAATAAATTCCTAGAAAAAGGGTTCCCTGAAAAGATTGTTGATCAAGCACATGCTACTTACCTTTCAGGCAAAAAGCCCAAAACATCCAAACAGACTGACCATGGCACTGTTCACTTTATCACCAGATACCATAACAAGTACAAAAAACTGGAATCCATATTCCAAAAACATTGGAATATCCTTAAACAGGATCCCTTTCTTAATAATGATCTTGGTGATAAACCAAAGGTCACCTACAGAAGGGCCCCAACACTAAAAAATAAACTAGCACCTAGCAGATTCAAAACTACTACACCAGAAAACACTCTTTGTCTTTTTCCACTTACTGGCATGTACAGGTGTAATAAAGCTTTATGTAAGACCTGCGCCTTCATTACACATGGCCAACGTAGCTTCCAACATAAAGACAAAACATACCAGCTTGAAGGCTTTTATAATTGTTCGACTAACTACGTTGTGTATTGTCTCACATGTCCCTGTAAATTATTGTATGTTGGACGCACCATCTGTCCTCTGCGACAACGGTTCGGCAAACATCGCCGCTTCATAGAAAAAGGCTGTGACGAACACAGCATACCCCGACATTTTCTCGAACACCATCATCAATCCACTGCTGGCCTACGGGTGTGGGTAATTGAATCCATACCACGTAAACTATCTGAGGCTGAACGTTTCTCTAAATTATGTGAGCGTGAAACTTTTTGGATTTTTATTTTGGACACTTTGGCACCTAATGAGTTAAACGAGGAATTAGAGGTTAACACCATTATATAAAAAAAGTTATAAAACAAGTCTTTATATTATAATAATAACCAAATGTTTATTGTCTGTATTACTTTTTCCTATATTGATTTTGTACCATCATAACAATACATTTTGCACTTATGTGCTTTTAGTCCACACATATGTGCTTTTAGTCCATGCACATGTTTTATGCCTCCCCTTCCCTACTTTTATCATTATCATTTTTATTTTTAATAAAACATTTTTTATAATATCTGGTATCATTTCATTAATGATAGTTTCCTTTGTTTCCCCCTCCCTCTTCCCCCCTATCTCACCTTATTTCAACTGAGGGCTTTCTGTCACATGAGACTTTGGTATATTTCTTTATATATACTCTTACCATTATACATATATATATATATATATATATATATATGTATATATATGTATGTATATATATATATATATATATACATACCTTTCATATTCTTAGTCTTTTACCCAATCTTTTGAGATAAATTATTGTCATACACCAAATCATAGCATTTATTTATACTAGTGATAGACATAATAGAATACTGAATTTCTTGGTCACCATTTATCATTACACAGTTTCTTTTTGTATTTTATATTTTTTTTTTCCTTTACCCATTATTACTATTAATCTTTCCATCCATCCGTTATTATTATTATTATTATTATACTTTTATTTTTATTTTTATGAGTTTCATTATATTTGTAGAAGTATTTCACTATGTTATCCATTAAGAATTCATCATTCTAATCGTTATCCAGTTTTTACACACACGCCCCATTCCTTTGATTGGCCTAAGTCATCACCTGTCCCTCACACAGAGCTATTTAGCTTCCTTGTTTCCCGACCTATGTACACTTGAGAAAGGAGCGCGCATGCCCGTTGTGAGCTTCGCGCATGCTCAGAAACGCGTAGTGGATCCCAGCTACTAGAACTACCTGATTGACGTCACCAACCACGTGACTCTGTTGGAACGCGGAAGTGTCTCTTCTGCCTACCGCACAACAGCCGGCGTCTCCGAGCGGA
Organism: Lithobates clamitans; assembly: GCA_037952925.1. Classification (NCBI taxonomy): domain Eukaryota; kingdom Metazoa; phylum Chordata; class Amphibia; order Anura; family Ranidae; genus Lithobates; species Lithobates clamitans. Next base: position 9,149,541 of record JBBGZY010000411.1, on the reverse strand, counting down.
GGACCGCGGCCATCCGCTCGGCTCTTATCCATCCATACATACACCTGGATGTTTGACGACATTGGGATTAGTTCTTCTTGGAAGTTTTTATTCACCAGCTCATATGTAAGTGCTTTTATGTGATTTTTATACCAGAATAAACACTGATACTTAAGAGGCGCTTTCTTCTTTGATTTTTCATGTTGGAGCATGGTGGGATTATTATCCAATGCTTGAAACTACTGCTATCTGGTAAAGAGTGAATCTATGTGGTGATGGGATATTAAAGTCTTTGTGTTTTGAAGAGCACTGAAGTTCCCTTATATTTGGTTCACCCAATTCTCTTGAAGAGAACCAAATTTTTCACATATTTGGTTCACTCAGTTCCCTTTTGTATAAGGGTTTGTCAGTTGGACATTTTTTCATGCACTTCTTTTGCCACATCCCATCAGCATTGGGAGAGTAACTTGCCTTTCCATGTTGATGGGGACTAGGACCTCTTCCCTACATCCCTGGCCCAGTAAATTTGAAAGCCTGCAAGGGAAAACTTTTTGGAATCTGGAAGGGTGCCCCAGATATCCATCTGTTTCCTATTAGAATGAATAAGGGGTGCATAATACCTCTAACTTCTCATTAACAAAATAAAATAAAATAAGTGACAGTGAAAATACCACATGTTTGAAAATTTTCTTTTTTTTAAAAAAAAGTTTTGGGGTGTACATCCATCACCAGTCTTGTCATACAGTGATGTAGATCAGTGGTTCTCAACCTGGGGGTCGAGACCCCCTCGGGGGTCAAATGATGATTTGCCAGGGGTCACCAAATCCTTGGCTGTTTCTAAATCCTGCACCGCTCTCCAAGCCTTTTTGTGGCCGCCCAGCAGGGCTGTCCCTGGAGCCCGCAGCCGCCCACCGTCTGGAGGAGACCCTATCTCCTGATTTCGGCATAGGCGTCACTGCTACGAGACACCACAATGTCGGAGACACAGTGAGTAACACTACCTGTGATTATAGTTGCCATTAAAATTCCCCACTGCAGTTCTCAGATCAGCAGATGACCTTGATGAAGAGCACCTAAGTTGGCTGATCTGAACTCCCCGCCAACATTGCCACTCATCCCATTCCCCTCACTCCCCCCACTAAGGAGTAAGAGAAGGAATAAAAATATAGAATACATGGAAGGGAGAGGAAAAGAGGGGGAGGAACAAAGAAAAAGGGAGAGAAAGAATAAGAGAAAGAACAAGAAAGATGGCTAGAAAGAGGGATGGGGGGAGAAAACATAGTCTATATTATAACAATGTTATAATATAGAGAGATAAAAGGGAAAGAAAGGAGAACAAAGAGAAAGAGTGGTACATCCTAAAATGTACCATAAGGGGTTTTAATACTGTGCGAGTGGAAGGGACTCAGGGAGCACTAAATGTCCATGGGTTAGGGGCACAAATTACTTGTCTTGCTTTGGGTGCTGACAACCCATGCTATGAAAATAATTTTACGGTTGGGGGTCTCCACAAGTTAGGAAATTTGATTAAGGGGTCACAGCACTGGAGAGGTTGAGAACCACTGATCTAGATCAATCATAATGAATGGTGATCTTGATGACCCGTTGAAACAAAACATGCCAACCAACAGACACATCTGCTCCCAATGGAATCCTCACTGCAAATGGCATTGTTATGTACTGTATGTATATTAAAAGCTCAAGATGAGGGTGGCCTCTTGCACATTTCTCATGGAAAACAACCTTGGAAATTGAGAGAGGGACAGCTAGGGTAATAGAAGGGATCAGGTGCCAGGAAAGAACCGTAGACTTGAACTTGGGAGCACTGATGTTTGGATGTCTGATGTCTGGATCACAAGGACCACAAGCTGAATTCAGTAACAGCAGGGCAGGAAGGCACCAAATAATGAGCTGGAACCAAGGTAGAGATGAGAAGAGGATGACAATGTTCAGGCAATGAGCTACAGAATCAATAGCCAAAATCTTGGTCAAGAGTCCAGTTTGAGGTCGGTAACACAGGTAGGCAGCAGACATAAACAGGCAGGGCCAAGAATGATCCCATGCAGGGCCCAGGTTTAAAAGGCCACTAGACACAAGTATCTGTGGTGGATGTGCCTGTTTCTATGTGCAGTTAGGCTCCCATGCCCGAAAACATGTGCCCATTTATGCACGTGAACATCAGTACGTGTCTTATGCCTGTCTTTACCATATTTAGCTAATGACATCACCTGGAATCCCCTAATGTATGATGTGATGACTTATTTTAAAGTACCTTTTTCCCCCCATAAAATCCATACCAATATGACATAACTAATGAGCCTGTAAAAAACAAGCAAACAAACAAAAAAATTGTGTGGGTCCCCCCAAAATCTATACTCTTCTATCAGTATGCAACGCACCTGGCCAGAAAAGGGGGGGTGGGGGGTGAGCATGTCTTTTCCTAAACCATACTCAGCCACATTTCTAAGACCCCTGGAAAAACACCTTGTTCCTATGTTGATAAGGACAAGGGCCTTTTCTCCACATCCCTGGCTTAGTGAATGTGGGCTGTAAGGGGGATTTTTGGAACCTGAAACTCCCTCCTAAAAAAGGGGGCCCTAGATATCTTTATCACCACATTAGTAAAGGGTATCCCTAGTTACAAAAATATTAAGTAGTAAATAAACACACCACTCACTGGACCAATTCCTTTTTTGAAAAAAAAATGTCCTACAGTGTTTATCTATCATAATTATTCATCTTGTCCAGTGATGTAGATCCATGCAAATCATGATGATGTTAATGAGTAACCAGATGTACCATGTATTTCTTACTCATTCACAGAATGGATGTCTGGTGGTACCTTATTTTAAAAGGAGGCTATCAGATTCTGATAAGACCCCCACATCCCTCTACATCCCCTGGGCCAGGAATGTGGGAAAGAGGCCTGTTTCCTCATCAACATGGGGATGAGAAACATTATCATGGGAATGGGAGTTGGCAAAGTACCCTTCTTATGTTAAGAGCATGTGACCTGATATAGTTAAGGAGGAGGGAACATGGTCATTGCCCCCTCTTTTCTAGGATGGATTTTTTTCGTGTGTGTCTGTGTGTGGGGTCCCCCTTAAAACCTATTTAAGACCCCCAGCTAGGATAAGGGTCTGATATGTATTCTTAGGGAGAATCCAATTTTTTTTTCAAGGGGTCCCTCTTACAATCCATATCAGACCCTGATCTAGTAAAGGAGTCCGCTGAAGATGAAGGGAATATCTGGCCACTTTGTTTACAAATCAAATTAAGTGGCCAGAAAATCTTTTAACTTAGGTAATTTACATGGTATTTATTCTTTGTAAACTTGCTTGTGTACATCCTACAAGTGTGTTGATTCACAGTCAGACTTATGCTCCTCCAAGCATGCTAATTAATGGAACTGTCACTTTTGTTGTAGTATATTCTACAAATGTACAACGTCAAAAACATCCCCAATTACCTCTAACCCTTTGTTTCAAGTCCTTGCCCATTAGCCTTGGAAATAAATATAACTAATTTGCAATATTCAATAGGGTTCACAATAAAGTTTGAAATTTGCCGATTTCTGTATATGTTCGCTGAACCTGTCCTTAATTAGAACCCAAGCAGATTCACCTATCACTACTGGCTGATGAGCCAAAATTTAGACAAACATTGATCTTAAAGTTATTTATACATTCAGGCCACTCAGTTGTGTCAGTATACTGCTTTGCCTTAAAAAGTTGTTTTTCTATCATATCCTATGCAAATTGTTATTTCAAATGATGCCCAGCATCCAATAATTAATGTTATTTTAGTGTTTACAGAATACGGCGTAAATAACAATATTTTCGGTTCTTATTTAATTGAAACTTGAAATTAATGATCATATTGGTAATGAAGTTGAAAAATGATTGCCTATCTCTGTCATCTTTCAGTAAGTCATCTTTCTACTGACCAGACTCATATAGTTTTAAAGACACCTCTATCCTTATAGCAGTAAAGTTATTCTGTTTCTTGGTGAAGGCTCATTTAAGGAGGAGGGGAGGGGGGTGGACAAAATGCTTAAAATAAAATATAGATGTTTCCGAAGTTTAGCTGTTCTTCTTCCTCATCCACAGCAAATCCTGCTGTTGTCTCACAAGGTATTTATTTTATCTGGGGTTGAGAAATAGAACAACATGAGCATACAAGGAGAAGACAACTGTCAGAAAGAACCAACTGATAGTGATATTCCTGTAGCTGCAGCTTGCTGCCAAGTTGGCTACAACAATGAGGAGGTTTGGGATGATGATGAGGTGTCTGATCATACCTACTTGCCAGGCATAGTGTAGGATAAAATGAGGCGGAGGCACAACATCCCTGAGGTAAGATGAAGTCCAGGGGCAGCTTGCAAAAAAGTGGAGGGAGCAGCCATGCTATTCCTCTAGATGGGTGCAGGTCATTGTTATCCCCGGGTCTGTTCCACATAGCTCAGTTTTGTGGGCTTTTTCCATACATGTGCTGCAAGATGATTTATGGTCTCTGCCAGCAGTGTAAAAAGTGTGGAAAATCTATTGGTCATTTGGGTACCACCTGCCTGAAGAGACATGACAGCTCACCACAAAACTTAGTAAGAGCAGAATATGAATGCTACTGTTCAGCAGAAAAAGCCCAGCACTCCTCCTCCTCTTTCCTGCTTGTCCCTTTCCATCATTCACCCATTACAGCAGATTCTCCATCTGCAGTCACAAGTGATAGGGATGGAAGTCTTACAGGGGGTATGGGAGGCTTACCTTATAAAACTTCCAGCGATAAAGAGGGTTAACATAGGGCCATGCAGAGTAGGCTAAAACTATGCTCTGAGTCTCCAAATCTCATCTTCAGTTGTATCATTGAACAGGAAGGTGTCCCTTTCCTTGCTGCTGGAAAGCTAGAAGTCCTGTGAGCACCCTGTCCCAATCTCAAGGCCAGCTTGACAAAATTTCTAGCTTTACAGCAGCTCCTGTTGCAGCTGTTGGAGTCTGCCCACTTCTGTGACTTTGTGGCCTGTGTTTTACCACAGTGGCAGGATTCCAGCCATCATTTTGTTGCCCAGAAGCCATTCCCTAGCATTATGTATTCCTCATGACTCACCGGGTAACTGCTGACAGCCTTGACCTGGAAGGATGCAGGACAGAGCACATAGCTGGAGCTGATGATGCCACCCTATGCCCTGAAACTTAGTGATAGTGACAGATCAGTCACCTCTCCTCTTTAATGGCCTCTTCCAGTCATCATCAGAACCACTATCCTTCCTCAAACAACTAGGGGCTATTCAATAGCTCAGACAAAATGCTTCCACATTCTTTTGCATCTGGTATGCATTTTAGACAGGAGCAACACAAGGTAGACATTCTGTCAGTCATCAAGCTTACCCCATGCTATCTTGTGCAGTAAACATCCTTTAAGCAGGGAAAGTTTACACACATGCCTTGCCTGGTTGACCACCTTTTAGGCTCTTTATTATAAGGGGAAAATGTCAGAGTTCATCCTGCCATTGCAGAAGGAACAAAAAAATAAACAACTGGAGGATGTGGTACAGCCAATGGAGCCTTGGACCATTCTGTCAGTGATGGTGGCTGCATTAGTGAAGCTTTCATATCCTTCTTTAGTACTCAGTGCCCAGTAGTTATAGGCAGCGCCTGAACCTTATAGTAGATAAGTATATAGGGTCAAGGACAGATGTTGAAACCCTCAGAATGGATAACCCCTGGGACTGTTGGGTAACCAGTGGCGAGAGATTGTCCAGTCAGCAATTGAGCTGCTAGGCTGTCCTGCAACCAATGTGCTTTCAGAACATACATTTAGTACAGCAGGGGTTTAACAGCTTCTTCTATTGCTGCTGGCCTGACACCATAACCATCTCCTTCTGCCACAGTAGGCCTTATAGCAATACCATCTTGTACTACTTATACACAGCTCTAGTCTATTGCTACTGCAGTTTCAATGTGCCACATTGAATGATTCCTTAGCTGTTTCACAGTTGTAAAAAATGTGTTCATTTTTTTCTTGCAGGGTTAATCCTTGGTTCCCCATTAATATTTTTAGTTTTAATATTTCTTTATTGGTTTATCAAGTAAACCAGCAACAAATCAAAATTGCATAGTCAAGATGCAATTATACAAAGGAAAAAGAGAGTAGATGAAGAAAGGGAAAGGGAAGAGTTATGAAGGGGAAGAGTTTGAAGAGAGAGAGGGAGACTGGTATGATATTAGGTGATATCTGGATAAACTGTAGCTAAGGTAATCTTGTGCATTGTACGGCTACAATTGAGTATAACAAATCAAGGCCAAGATTTATACATTTTGTATATATCAGACCAGTTAGTGAAACATCAGTATACAATAGAAAATAAACCAAAAGTCAGAATAATGCTCAGATCGGGAAAAGGCATAGATTCTATGGGGCAGTGAGGGCTGATGTGAGCTCCATGAGGTGGTGGAATTCTGCTTTTAAAGTGGTATGGTACAAAGAGGGTAACTCTTTGACTCTTTGTCTGGTTTGACTTATCCGCTGCCCAGTCTAAAGTACCTGATGCCCAGCCTGACGTGCCCTCATCCATTGTTTGGTGTGAGGCCACTAACTTTGGACAATTTCATCTAGTTGGAGCGTCCGGAGGCCACTCCTTAAAGGGGGGGTACTGTCATGAAAAGGTTCACCCGTTGGAGCCTGTTTCTGTCCTGATCTGATCCGATCCCTATCCCGAGCCCATCCTGTACTTGTCCCTCCTGTTTCCTGATTCCCTTGGATGCCTGCCCTGCAGCCTATCCATCCATCCTCTCCCTGTCCTGTTGGTTTCCCATCCTTACCCATCTGCTGACCTCCTTGTGTATGACCTCAGCCTGGCTTTGTTTATGATTCCGGTATCTCCATTTGTCTGTATATACTATTTATTGTTTGTGGGTCTGTGGTTGGTCTTTGCATATTTATATTTCACGTACTTGACACCTATTTAATAAACACCAATATTTTTTGCACTTACATACGTTTCTGGTTTCCTCTGTGCAGTCCACACAGTCTGGTCTACTAAATTCTGTGACAGTACACCAAGGCCATCCCTGATCAGACGTGGCTGCATTGAGGAACCATCCTGGTTTGTTAGTTATGCCAATATGGATTTCAATTAAATCATTTATTATTCTCTACTGGCTGAAGAGGATGGTGAATATTGTCGCCAGGTTTTAAAAGGATGGACGTACTTGCCACCTATTTAATAAACACCAATATTTTTTGCACTTACATACGTTTCTGGTTTCCTCTGTGCAGTCCACACAGTCTGGTCTACTAAATTCTGTGACAGTAACTCAACCAGTAATGCCATTGGTGCAAGAATTTGTCTTGAAATAAGTGTGCTCTGGTAAAAGCATTATCAAATTGGGCATGTTCATTAAAGGATGGATGGTTCAGTTGGTAATTTCCAATTTCGATCAATGGAGAGTCTCGCACCTGTGAAGAAGTGGGTTAGTAGGGTGTGAGATTTATAGGGCCATGAATCCACGCCTAAGCCAAGTAGAGCCAGCTTAGGGTCAATCAATATGTCCATGTTGGTAACTGTTGAGATAGGCTGGAAAACTTGGGTCCAAAAGGATTGAATAACAGGACATTCATTGCCTCCAGATATGGAGATATGGAGAGATGATCCAGTGGATCCACATTGCCTCCAACACAGAGTTGATTGATTGTTGTAGTTCACAATCAGTTTTTTGGGGGTGTAGTACCAATGGCATATGAGCTTTTGGAGAGATTCCCAATGGATGATACAGTACATCGGGAGTATTTTAGCTGTAGAGCTTGGAGAGGGATTGTTCCCAGGATAATATTGGTTTGGTTTTCTTTAGGTTAGACAGAGTAGACAGTTAGAAGTATAAGGGGCATAGTCCTTAATGTAGTTGTAGAGGAGATCCGAAGATGCCGAGGATGGAGTCTGTAAGGTCCGATTTGTCAATTTTACTATGATTCAGGGCATGGCGTATTTGCAGATATTGGAAAAATGAAAAGCATGAGAAGGATGAGCATAGTACCTTACATAAATTGTGAAAAAAACAATCAGTGCCAAAATAAATTACTTCTTCCTATAACAGGGTAAATGTGTGAAATCACCAATATATGTGACTGCACAGCTGCTGAACACTTATGCCCTGTACACACGGTCGGACATTTTATCCGACGGATGTTGGCCCAAACTTGTCTTGCATACACACGGTCGCACAAAGTTGTCGGAAAATCCGATCGTTCTGAACGCGGTGACGTAAAACACGTACATTGGGACTATAAACGGGGCAGTAGCCAATAGCTTTCATCTCTTAATTTATTCTGAGCATGCGTGGTACTTTGTGCGTCGGATTTGTGTACACACGATCGGAATTTCTGACAACGGATTTTGTTGTCGGAAAATTTTATAGCCTGCTCTCAAACTTTGTGTGTCGGAAATTCCTATGGAAAATGTGTGATGGAGCCTACACAGGGTCGGAATTTCCGACAACAAGGTCCTATCACACATTTTCCTTCGAGGGTCATGGCTCGGGGGCCAGGGGTCACACAGAGCCCAAATTTGGGGCTCCTATCACCTATGGTCCTGGAGATACAGGGCTCCTTGCGCAGCCTGTCAGAAGCTACATACGGAGCGGCCATTTTAAATACAAGCTGGCACACTCTGTTTGCAGCAGACTGAGAGAATGAGCTCACAGCGCCTCTCCTCACTTCTTGTCAGAGGCACTGAGCTCAATGGATAGCTTGGAGCCTGCAGAGCTTGACAGGCAGCACTGCAGGCTAGTCCAACAATGTAAAGCTGCCATTCAGCAATGCAGATGACAGACCCTACTCCAAAAGATATCACTCTCAGTAACTCTCCCAACCCGCTGATTGATATCCCTCCATGACCACCTGACACCCCCTGCTTATTCTGCCAGTGGGGAGCCTTCCCATTCCACAGAATACAATGATCAGTGTTGCTAACTATAGCTGGCAGCACTGACTGTTTTGGGAAAAACCTGACAAGCTGGTTGTACTCAAGTCGATTAATAGATCGACTATAGCTGGTCCGCTTAACCACTACGCAGTCCCTAAACATCCTTCCACAAACCTTTACATTTTTCCTTCCCAGATTCCTACATCCTTCTCACCTGTATATAGTGCCCACTGTCATACCCTCCACACTCCTCTCCTGTACATACTGCTCACTGTCATATCCTCTACACTCCTCTCCTGTGCATACTGCTCACTGTCATACCCTCCACACTCCTCTCCTGTACATACTGCCAACTATCTTTCTCTCCACACTCCTCTCCTGTACATACCACCCTCCTAATACCTTCCACATGCCTCTCCTGTACATACTGCCCCCATCATACCCTCCACACTCCTCTCCTGTACATACTGCTCACTGGCATACCCTCCACACTCCTCTCCTGTACATAGTGCCCACTGTTATACCCTCCACATTCTTCTCCCTTACCTGCACATACTTCCCACTTTATTACCATCCATACTCCTCCCCTATGCCTCTTACACACAAAAAAAGTTCTTTAAAATTATATTGAATATCCTCAATGTTACCAGCTCTAGAATGGGCACACTTTTGTTACATCTTCACCCGGTCTTCCTTCCAGGTTCTGTGCCTTCGGTCACTTGCCTTGGCCAGGCTGTGTTGCTGTCACTCATTCGCATCCTCTCTCTCTCTAATCCCCCCTCTATCTCTCATCCTCCCTCCCTTACCCCTCACTCCTCTCTCATCCCCTTTCTCTCTCTCTCTCTCTCATCCTCCATCTCTATATTTAATTTGATTTGTTATAACAAAAAATTGTTTGCATTTTTAATTTATTAAATTACATTTTTTTTTAATTTATTTTTTTTAATAAAAAGCCCCACCATAATCCTCAGCACCAGCTCCATGATGTTCTTAATCCGGTTCTGGTGTCGGCATCTCATTGGTCTTAATCAGTAGATGGGTGGGCCGATTCTCTAGACACTCTTATATACCTTGTTGTTGCCTAAGAAACCCTCCAGGTGTCATCACGGCCGTTCACAGCTTATGAGGATACTTCCACTTCCTGTATACAATGGAGCTCACATATTAAGCTGGTTAATGTGTCACCCGAATAGCTGGGCAGATTTAAATATCTGCAGGGTGATCTACCTCAAACGCACCACTGACCTCTGTGGTGACTTCCCGTACCATTCTAATGTTAAAAATGATTTATACAATACATCGCTATATGTGAACAATATGTCGCTATCTAATATGCAAACTTAAATTGCTAAAATTATAATATTACATACTATCAGATACTCCAGGGACCAATTAATTATTTCTAATGACTACAAACTTCTCATTATAACAAAATTAAAAAAATTATTAAAATGATTACAATCAATGACCATCTGCATATAATCTGCATAAAATCGCATAAAATCACATTTAAAGAGATAGTACACCTATATCCCTTCCAAATGAATTGCCATCTAAAAAATCTGCTAAATATGTGGATAATCATTGATAAAGAAATGTTTCTACTATATATAACCACACGTTTATTAATTAATCATTATAAATGAAGCAGTTTAGATCGAAATCTATGTTAAGCCCCCTAGACGCTAAAACCTAGGTTTCATATATCCAGGCTGACTCGTGTTGGCTCAACCGCCTAATAACATTGCCCCCCCTCCAATGAGGTTTCACCTTTTCGATCACCCAAAATTTTAATTGTCTGGGATTCCTATCATGAACCTCCCTAAAATGTTTGGAAACACAATATTCTTTTCTCCCTTTTTTAATATTCTTAATGTGCTCTCGCAGTAAAGATCTAGATGTCCTACCTACATACTGGAGTTTACAAGAACACTCTAGCATGTATACAACCCCCTCTGAAGAGCAAGTGATAAAATCTTTGATTTTATGAGTCCTTCCTGACGCTGTAGCTATAAACTCAGTTTTCTTCTTTACATTATTCCCTTTAGTGGTTCTACAAGCCAAACATCTCGTGCAAGCATAAAAACCAGTAAGAAAAGGGGTCAGGGTTCCCACATTGCTACCTTTATTGGGGGGGGGGTCCAAAACTCCTGGGGCTCAAATTGGGTGTTTTTTTATATACAAATGAAGGACAACGGGGGAGACCCTCTCCTAAAACTTTATCCCTCAATAATATATTCCAGTGTTTTCTAATGATATTTTCTATCTAGATTATGCTGTACTGGAAATGGAGCGAGTACAAAGAAGGGCAACAAAGCTAATAAAGGGTCTGGAGGATATTAGTTATGAGCAGGGCTTTTTTTCTCAAACAATAGGTGCTGGAACTTAACCACGGCCCCACAAAACCCCTCCCCTGCACACACCCTCCAAATCACATCAAATAGTGGGTGTGTTCAGTCAAATTTCACGAAAACAGTAGGAGGGTCTTAAAGGGGCATTAAATACCAGGATTGCATTACATACAGAGTGCAGTACTGTCACTTGTAAACACAGAAACCAGACTTCTGTGTTTACAAGCGATTGTGGTGAGCAGGCACCAAAGAAAAAGAGGTCTCTGACAGGGAGTAGTACTAAGCAGAGGGTGTGCCACATCCCAAAAATCCACTCTAGGGGAATGTTTTGGTCCCAGCAGGCACCAAAGGGTCTGAGCAAGAGGTGGTGGAACTGAGTTCCACCAAGTTCCCCCTGAAAAAAAGCCCTGGTTATGAGGAAAGTTTGCGAGCACTGAACTTATTCTCTCTAGGGAAGAGACGCTTGAGAGGGGATATGATTTCAGTTTATAAATACCGTACTGGTGACCCCACAATAGGGATAAAACTTTTTCGCAGAAGGGAGTTTAACAAGACACATGGCCACTCATCAAAATTAGAAGAAAAAGAGGTTTAACCTTAAACTACGTAGAGGGTTTTTTAAAGTAAGAGCGGCAAGGATGTGGAATTCCCTTCCACGGGCGGTGGTCTCAGCGGGGAGCATCGATAGTTTCAAGAAACTATTAGATAAGCACCTGAACGACTACAACATACAGGGATATACAAGGTAATACTAACATATAATCACACACATAGGTTGGACTTGATGGACTTGTGTCTTTTTTCGACCTCACCTATGCAACTATATATATGCAACACAGTTATCCTTATGGTGGTTGACCTGTTCTCAAAGATGTGTCATTGCATTCCACTTAAGAAGTTGCCCACTTCTAAGGAACTGGCTTCCATTTTTGTTCGGGTGATTCTTCGCTTACATGGGCTACCCAAGGTGATTGTCTCGGACAGGGGTAGTCAGTTTGTGTCCCGGTTCTGGCGAGCCTTTTGTGCACAGTTGGGAATTCAGCTAGCTTTTTCCTCTGTGTATCACCCGCAGTCTAATGGGGCAGCAGAATGAGCCAATCAATCCTTGCAGCAATTCCTACGTTGCTATATTTCTGACCATCATAACAACTGGTCAGACCTATTACCGTGGGCAGAGTTTGCTCACAACAGTGCCTTGAATTCTGCTTCCCGATTGTCCCCATTTATGGCGAATTATGGTTTCCAATCTTCCATGTTGCCTGACTCATTTGTTCCGCAGAGTATTCCTGCGTTAGAGGAGCATTTCCATGGTCTTCGTTCCACTTGGGCACAAGTCCAGGAGGCTTTGCATCATGCTAATGATAGGTAGACTCCATGCTGACCGCAGTTGCCTGCCTGCGCCTTCCTACCAGTTTGGGGACAGGGTCTGGCTGTCATCTCGCAACCTCCGACTTCGTATTCCCTCACTGTAGGTTGCACCTTGGTTTATTGGAGCCTTTCCATATTCTTTGCAGGATTAACCCAGTGGCTTATGCATTATACCTTCCTTCTAATTTGCGTATTTCATGTCTCCTTATTAAAACTTTTGGTCTGCAACCGCTTTACCACATCGGTGCTACGTCCTCACCCTGTAAAGGTTGAGAACCATGAGGAGTATGAAGTACAGTCCATTGTTGACTCCCGTAGGTTCCGTGGGCGCTTACAGTACCTGGTGCATTGGAAAGGGTACGGTCCGGAGGAACGCTCTTGGGTCTAATTCTTGGACGTACATGCCCCTGTCCTCCTCCGTGATTTCCATAGACGTTTTCCCCTCAAGCCCCTCCGATGGGTGACACTGATGGGTGGCATTGATAGATGTTACTGATAGATGGCACTGATGGGCACTGATAGGTGGTACTGATGGGCACTGGTAGGTTTCATTGATAGGCAGCACTGGTGATGAGGCACTGATTGGTGACATTTATAGGTCACACCGTGGGCAATGATAGGTGGCACTGATAGGTGGCACTGGTGGGCACTGGTAGGAGGCACTGTTGTCCACTGGTAAGTGGCACTCGCAGGTTGTACAGATGACTTTGCAGAGTCTCTCCACGATCGGGACTGATGTCCCTCTCACAGCCGGTGATCGGCTTTTTTTTTTCTCCTCATGCTATCAGCCAGTGCTAATCTAATGGTATGATAACGACTAGGTATTATCTGCCTTGTGCCATGTATCCAAGATGCATTGTGGGAACATAGTATTAGAGTAAGTAGTAGAATCTGAGGGTGGGGATAGAACCCAATTTTGTAGCTGATTCAAGCCTTGCTTGAGGTGGTGGATGGTCAATGAGCTAAGGGTAGGACATGCTAAGGGTAGAATTCCATCTGCTCTTGGGTCTGACACCTCTGAGTCTTCATGTGAAACAACAAAGAAAATGATGAAACTGACACTTTGCTATGATTGCATATGGCTGTGAGCAGAAGGGGAATCACCCGCATGAAAACTGCTTACAGATGCTAGTAACTGCTGTCATCCAAATAATAATACTACATGGATGTGTTCCTCTGAATTAAGGAGACATAACAAAAAACAAGAGATGCAAAGAATTCTTCAATGAGGAGCAAGCATACTTAGCAAAAATGTAAATGTTTAATTAGAAAAATACTTATATAAAATAATACCACATACATGTACATACATACATATGTTCTAGCACACGTGCAGACCCACCCACTAGCCCTGGGGATTGGATTCGCCACCGCTGAAGTCACTCAAGCCCGGTCGAACGTCCGGCCATTGCCCCGCAGCACGGTACCAGCAAAGTAACCAGGATACCATAACGGCTTCACTCCGCCAATACGCGGCACGCCACTCCATCGTCTCATTATCATTTACCTGGCTGACGTTTACTTGTCTGGACTTACCGGCCATTCCTCTTTGACCAGATGATGACCAAGCCCATGGATGACTGGGATGTCCCACTTACCTGCAGTATCTGGATTCCCATGGCCTGGTGAGATCGTTTCTCTTTACATGCTGCTGTTACACCTTCATAGCCATCTAGGTGCACCATCATCCCCTGCACCTTCTGCTTAGCACTGACATAGCTGGTTCATGCATGTTTTTTGCTACAGTTGACTTCAATTTGTCAGTGCTATTATTACCAAAGCATGTATATCCATCTGTAGTCACTTTTGGGCTTGCCCTCGGCAGTGTACACTGCGGACTTCCTCCCCTCTAGGCCATACACCGTGATCCACTGGCCTGCCACCTATTATTCAGCTTCAATTCATTAGAGACTTCATAAGTCCAGCTGGCCAATTTCACGTGTATGTATGTGTTGTGGTGGCCATCTGCATGTTGTACTTTTTGTTCCCGACAACGTTGTCAATTTTAATTGGTATTAGTTGGTCTTGGTATATCTATTGTCTATCTATGACTTTATCTGGTGTGTATGTGGTATTATTTTATATAAGTATTTTTCTAATTAAACATTTACATTTTTGCTAAGTATGCTTGCTCCTCATTGAAGAATTCTTTGCATCTCTTGTTTTTTGCTCTGAGTCTTCATGTACCTTGTATGGGAGAACTGTTTGGCCTGAGAGTCTTTTTACAGTCACCTTGGTTGGGTCCCTCTTGCAGTATGTTGCTCCAATGGTGCCAAAGCCTGGTGGTCTGGACATACCCTTCTTAACCGGTAGCTAAACTTGCCTTCATTACCTTGGTTGTGGTGAGCTCCAGGGGAGTGTCAGAGTACCATTTGTGCCTTGCCATGACCCAGATGCAATTGTCACAATTCTAGGTACACTAGGGGACCCGGTCAGATAACCAGTGCCAGTGGGTGTCCCTCAGCAGCCAGAAGTTCATGGGAATCAGGCATCACCTGATGCTTGTTGAATGAAGTGTATTTAATCCCTGTCTATGCTCTTCTTCCTTGTCTTTGTGTTTTGGCTCCATGTGTCCCTGACCTGTGTTCCTGTATCCTGATCCTGGACTCTGACCCCGACCCTGCACCCTGATCCCTTCCTGCCTCATCATCCTGTCTCCTTTTACCCTCTCCCTGTCTTGTCTTGCTCCCAGCTTTCTCTGCCTGATCTCCCGTGTATGACCCTGGCTCAGTTATGACCATGCTTCGCAACTCCTGTTTTTAGTATATACTTAGTTTGGGCAGTTGTTCAATGTGTGTCACTATTTGTTTGGTTTGATTTACACAGTTTTGATATATTGGAGGTCCATTTACATTTGTGTTATTCATTTATTTTTTAAAACAATTATATTATTTTACATTTTACTTGTGCATGGTATTCTCTGTGGCAGTCCACACGTTTCTGGTCATACCTGTTTCTGACAACTGGAATAGGCAACAAACTTGGAGACAAAAAGCAGGATTTAATCTACAGCAAACATTTGGAATATGTTAGCTGAGGCCCAGCTGCGGAAGTACCATTACAGTGATGGAGCACCGAAATAGGTCACAAACATTGAAGTACAATGCAGAATTTACACTGCAGCAACTATTACAAATTTTGCAGCTGAGGCCCAGCTGTGGAAACAATATGTGGCATATTTATAATTACTGAGCACCAAAACAGGCTGTAAACCTTGAAGTGCAATGCAAAATTTACCCTTCAGTAAAAACGTAAAATAAGGCACTTTATACATTACCATAACAATGAAATAGACCACAAATCTTTGAGGCACAATGTATGATTTACCCAGCAAAAAAAAAAAAAACATTGCAAACTTTGCAGCTGAGGTCAAGCTCTAGAAACATTATGCGTTGCACTCTTGCTGTGCCAGAGCACCGGAACAGGCCAGGAAAGATGACAGGAGTAGGTAATGGAGGTAATGGAGTTGGTAAGGCAGTAAAGGTGGCAATAGCTGGTAATGGTGGCAGGTACCATCTTTTTTTGGAGGGGGGACGGGGACACTGAAAAATGTTGCCAGCAGTATCAACAGCGGGGGTTTTGTAATAATCCAGGGCTGAGTAATGTTTATGAAAGTGAGCAGGTACACAGTGTCAGAGGACAGGCAGATTCAGGCCATTTCCTGCCACCATCAGACCAAGGCCAAGAGGATTTTATGTAGCATCTCCTTAAAGTGCTGCCTTTTGTGCTCCCTCTGAGATAGTGGCAGCAGATCTTCCATTATCCACTTTTATTGAGGATCTAATGAGGTGGCCATCCAATAGCTTTGTAATGGATGTGATCATGGTGAACTGTCTATTCCAACACCTGCTTTATATACAGTACCTAACATATATAAACTCAGCTTCTATGCTTATTAAGCCTTAAGACATTTACAGATATTCTGCAAAGCTCAAAGCTTGCTTAGGAACTGGACTGACTGCAAAGAGTTAATCAAAAAGTTTGCGCCTGCTTCCCAGAATACATTCAGAATCTAACAGCATAACACAATGGAGCAAGAGAATGCTGCAAGAACAATTATTCACTTCTGCAAATGTGCATCAGCTGAAAGCCAAATATTTGTCACATATTTGTATTTTTATATTTGTGGTTTGTATGCGCCAGTCTTGTTGACATATCTCAATCTTCAATGGAATTGTACAAAAGTCTTGAGAAGCGGAAATATTAAACAGAAAGTAATTTGACTCTGAACTAAGCTGTCTCAGTGTGAGCTTACTTGAAGCGTGCATGCTTTTGTATTCAACAATCTGATCGGGGGTAGATATAATAAAATCGGAACTTTTGTTCTGAATCCAAAACATTTTGGTGCCCAACGATGGGTTCGAGGCTAGGATCCCAAGGGATAGCCGATCCAGAAGGGACCGGGACAAGCCAACACGGAGAGACAGGATATGGAGACTGATCACCTCTAAAAATGGTAAGACACTTTTGATATCTAGTATATCTAGTCTACTATTTATCCTGTACCCGTGGCTGGTCAACCTCTGTGCCCATATCGGCTTCCTGCGGCCCTCAAAGACAGGTATTTATCTTGGATATAAAAGGTGTAGAAATTGCGCCAACTCCTAAAAAATATGAGGTTAAGCAGCCAACACAACAATCTGACCGTTGTAAAAGTAAAAATGATAATAAAGTGTGGCGCTAACAAATAACAGAACAGGTGTTATTAATCAGATAACAGTGGTCTCTATAGAGGGGTATCAAATTCTGAGGTGTATGTCTATTATATTAGTGATGATTTCTTTGCAGAACACCAAAAAAGAATCAAAGCAAGAAATAAAATAAAATGTGAAAAATATCCAACAGTGATAAATACTTAGGTGTGCGAAAACACATACAGATAGTGAGTACTGTATTTTGACCTATATATCCATTGAGTGTGAATATTATACATAGGGTAACATATTCCAAAACAAAGTGCAATAATATAAGTGAACAGAGTATCACAGTGTTTTGTGTGTATAACTCAGCAAAAATAGTGTTCATCAGAGCAAAACCAGAAAGTAAAAAGTCCATAAAAGGTGAGTATGTGTGAATGCTGAAAGTCCATCATTAAGTGGATGGAGTGCTCATATTTAACCCCACAACAGTCTGAAAACAGGCAGTCTTCCTGTGGAATGTATAGGAGCTGTATGAAGGGATCCTTAAGTATGGAAGGATTCTTCACTCATTCAGACGGTCTCAACACAGAGGAAAAATCAAAGGGATGCCCTTACCAGACAAGGTGGACTCACAGGCCCTTGGCGGTGAGTCAAGCGAGCTTGTACCGTCAAACGGTATGGTGCGATGATCCGTATGGTGATCTTATGAGGAGTCTCATCAGATGTCATCGGATGGTGTGCCAAATCGGAATCTGGAACCTCCAGGATTCTGCTTCGGTCATCGGGCGATCGTTTTCTCAGCGGCCCATCACATGGACAAGTAAACAGAGGAGAAAAAACTTCCACAGGTATTTATCTTGCCTCGAATCTGTTGATAAATTAAGGAACCTGCAATTATATCTACCGCCTGTTTTGTTCTGTTTTGTTGATCGATCTTGTGTTTCGTGGTGGCTGTTGGGAATGAGTAATTGCTTATATAGTCACGGATGAAAATTAGTTGACGTGGTTAAACTTCTCCTGGGGGAAATATAATTGTGCGGCAAAGCACGAGTGCAAGGAAGTGCACAGGTAACGTAACCAGGAGAGGGCGTCAGGAATAATATGCCTAGCGGTGGCATGGGGATCCCATGAGATCTGAACAATCCTGTATTCCTCTACGGTTGTCACACATTGTGTTTTTGGTGGTAATGTTGTGTCCTAAGTGTGTTTGTGGTCTGTTATTTGGGATACATGAAGAGGGCTGGGGGTTGGTTAAAGTGGTCGAGCCAGGATATAAAAGGGAATGTCTTGGTTATAAACCCCTGTGAGCAGAGACCACATATGTGTTAGTGTTCAGATTAAATGTGCATTACCCAGTTAAACATGAGGTTGGCAAGTCACCACAGGCTAAAGAAAGTGAAGTTAGAAGGAGGGGACATGCAGCTGAAAGGTGCCCCTTACAACCTCAACAACCAGAACAGTTCGAAGAGGTAGAAAAAGACAGAATGAGAAGTTTGGGCTTTGAGTTGGAACATGTAAATTACATTTTAAGTGGTTCATTATTGAATATTAACTGCTGTACTCCTTATCTCTCTCTCTCTCACTCTGTAACAAGGGCAGTTTGGCTTGTGACTTGGTATTAGAGCGGGAAGGAGAGGGTGCTGTCAAAAAGGGAAAGAAATTGGCAAAAGTGTGCGATTGATATGCATTTGGGCGGAAGGTTACAAGTAGATGAATAGCGTACTTTTTTGAAACGTAAATAAGGTCTGTTGTCAGATTATGGGTTGCTACGAGCAGCAGATGCTTGGTTTAAAGTTGCAAATGTTATTTATGAAGAAGGGAGTGGACAGAACATGAAATTAATCAAAATAATCGAAACGGTCGTATTGTATATGTGCATAGAAAACTAGAAAAGAGGAAGCCAAGTAGTCAGCCACCACCCTATAATGGCGTCTGGTCCCCAGGAAGTAGACACTGCCCTTTGTCTACCACCCCTCTGTTCTAAGTGACACCTCCCCCTGTGGCAACACGCCCTATGCCACCGCCCCCCTGAACCGCCCACACCGAAACCCACCCACATATTTCCAGTGATGGAACATAGTAGCAATCAATGTAGCATTTTAATTAAATAAATAATTTATGTATAGGATGTCTTGAATATTTCTGAATATTGCAGTCAGAGTCTGAATTTAGTTGTAATTGCTTACCCTTGCATTATTGAAGCTAAAAGGTGTTTCTTTTCTAATAACAGTAAATGTAGCAAATGTGCTATATTTATGCAAATAGTTTTAATTGTGTTTAAGCTGTATTAGCAAAAATTGGGGAGTTTAAAATGTTCAATTCCAATATTTAACAGTATTATAAATAAAGAGGAAGTTTATGTATTCTGGGAGTCATGCCAGAAGAACAAAAGTGGAAGTGCTTTCCTTGCCTAAATCTGCTAAGCTAAAATGTGCTAGATTTAGGCCCCATTCACATCTGAGTGTTTTGTATTCTGCAAAAAAAAAAAAAAGATTCTGTTTGGAGATGTATTCAAAGCTCCACTCTAAAATGCCTGAAGCCAATATGTGTAAAAGAGGTCACACAAGAAAAGGCGAATCTGTTGAGAAATAGCACAAGAAGTTTACCGATTTGGGTTTTAGCGTGCTGAACAGAGCGCATAGACACATGTTAGCTGTCGCATTTATTTCAGGTCTTAAAGAGTCAATCCGAAAGGGTCTGAGTATAGAGAACCCACAACCTTGTTATTAGGTCTAGAATCCTCACAGAGTAGTAGAGAGTAGCTCCTCTCATTATGGCCTCTGACACACCCTATCTGCGCCCACCGGTACCAACTCCACGTGTCTGCTACAACTGCGGAAGACCCGGCCACTCCAGAAGGGAATACTGAAGCCCCCGGAAATTCACCCACAGTCAACCAAGCCCCAACCATGGTCCACATGAAAGTGCCCAGTACCAGGGACATAACACCCCACCTCATCCACCACCCCACCCCACTCCAGATCATATGGACCTTCTCCACAAGGATTCAGGCAAGCCTGTTTCACCTGCCAGCTACACCTGGACTGTTATGCCACAAGGTGCCCAGAACTCCTCCTCCCAATTCGCCAGGGCAATGGCCATCATTCTGGACACCTGGATGAAGTTACACCCAGACATTGTACTCCTTCAGTATGTAGATGACTTGGTGTTTGTGCAGATACCCTTGGTGATGCCTCAATCTTCTCTGAAAGCCTCCTCCACTATTAAAAAAAAACAAGAAAAAGAGGAATTCTTTAGTGAGGAACATACAGTAGACAATTTTATAACTGTAAATTTTAATAAGATAATCACAATAATCACCAGTCCAAAAAATGTACTGTGAAAACAGGTACCATCACCAATTAAAAAGACAATAATGTCAAAAACATGCGCAGATGGCCACCTCACTCAGCCACAGATTCAACCCAAGCATATGAACTTCATTCATAAATGATGCATAGTAAGTAACAGCAAGAGATTTAAATGCACCAGTATGCACAAAAGTCCTTTATAATCAAAAGAGGGCAGCTGGTTGGAGCATGTAGACTGGGCTTGGGCAGTGTGAAAGTAAAGGAACCGGCCTGGTTGTCAAAGTATACGCCTGCTGAAATAAAGAGAACTGGAGTAAGGAAGAGGAGAAGATGCAGGGGATGTAGGGGGTCTGTAGTGGTGAACCAACAAATCGTGGGACCCCAGGCTGTAAAACAGCATTGATGGTGAATATACACGCCTGTATGATGGATGGCTCTCTAGATAGCTTATCGCTAGAGATGTGAGAGGCAACTTGCACCTAACCCAAAGATACACAGAGTGACTGATTCTGTAGAGTGGATGCAGTAGGCAGACTCAGGATGTATTAATATAGTGGCAGTCCCATGGCTGGGATGCATAAAGGTTAAATCTCACCCGGTGTCAGCTGCGATCCTCTTCAGGAATAGGGGGTGATGATAACTTTCACCATCTCACACGTGTTGATTGCGGGTTACTGGCTCTTCCGCAGGGTCAGTTGAGGTGCAAGGCCGTTGACGATCCCATTGAAATCAGGATAGTGATTGTCCTGGTGGGGTGTCGTACCGGAGTCGGGTGTACAGGCAATGGTGTGCTTCCTCTTTTCCGTTACCCAGGAGAAGTGCAGGTAAGCGTTGTGATGCAGGCCGGGGGTTTGGAGAGGCTGGTGGGTGGATCTACGCCACTGCCAGGACGCTATAGGCAGCGTGATGGCGTCATGCTGACGCTTTTCATCCGGGTCTCGGATTTCCTCAGAGCATGCGCAGTAGGGAATAATGTCGTCTTAAATAACGTCAGAGCGGAATCACGTGGAGGCTTCGGCATCTGGTTGTTATAGCTACGGCGCAGTTTCACTGACAGCCACACACACATATAAACAGAGCTTGAAAAGCAACATAGGGGCAGAGGGAGACCATAAGTACCGAAGCTCCCGGGGGGGGGGGGAGGGGGAAAAAGGGGGAAAGAAAGGGGGGGAATAAGGGAAAAAATGTGATGAAGTGAGCAAGGACATGGAGAGTGTACCGTCAAGGTGGGGACTCAAGAAGAAATTAGGGAATTAACCTATTATTTAGAATTGGAATTTTGAATTCAGAGGGGTAACACGTAGATTAATACTAGTGTGGCACAGGAGTTTACGGTGTAAGGAAGACGGCGAGGTTGCATTCATTATTTAACCCCTGTGGCTGCATACTATTGGTGTTGTATATCCACATCTTTTCCTTTTGGTATAGTATCCTGTCAAAGTCCCCTCTTCTTTGTGGAAGGTTAAGCCTGTATATACCTTTAAAAGTGAGCCCAGCAGGACTTCCGCCATGGAATTGGAGGAAGTGTAATGGAATGGGTTGCTCGTCATCCTTACTAAGGATACTCTGGACATGTTCACCGATTCTTACTTTCAGTTGTCTCTTTGTCTTGCCAATATAGTTTTTACCACATGGGCAAGTGAGCATGTAAATTACTCTGGTGGTGTTGCAGTTTATGAAGTTATCAATTTTAAAGCATTTTTTGCCATCCGAATCGGTGAACATGTCCGTACGCTCGACGTATTTACATACCGAGCAGCGGCCGCATCTATACATCCCCTTGAGGGGAGGGAGTTGAGTAAGCCAATTGGGGGTGGAAGATCTTTTATACTCTGAATGAATAAGGCTATCTTTTAGATTTCTGGAGCGGCGGGCGGTCAGGAGGGGTCTAGTGCCTACTATTTTACCCAGGTTGGGAGAATCAGACAGAATGTGCCAATGTTGGTTAAGTATGGATCTAACTTGGTCCCATTGGGCTCCAAATTTGGTGATGATCCTCAGGGGTCCTTGTGACCCATTGGGAATCTTATGATCTTTTTTCTCAAGCAGGGTAGGCCGATCTGTCTGATTCGCCCTCCTTCTTGCCTCCCTGATACAGGAGTGAGAGTAACCTCTCTCTCTAAATCTATTGTAAAGCTCTCTTGACTCAGCAAGGAAGTCATCTTGACTGGAGCAGTTCCTACGGGCCCTGAGAAATTGGCCTATAGGAATTGCTTTTATTAGTGATTTGGGGTGGTCACTGGAGGCCTGGAGAAGGGTGTTTGCTGCTGTGGGTTTTCTAAAGGTCTTCGTGTCAATCAGACCATTATTGACCAATATAGTCAGATCGAGGAACGGAAGGGAGTGGGGATCGGAGGAAAAAGTAAGTTTTATATTTCTGTCATTGGTGTTTAATTCATCCATAAAGGACTGGAGCTCAAGTTCGGAGCCCCCCCATATCATCAAGACATCGTCAATGTACCTCAGCCACAGGTGACAGTGGCCGAGGTACATTGACGAGGGATAGACCATCTCCTCCTCCCACATGCCGAGGTGTAGACACGCGTATGAGGGTGCCCAGGGGGCTCCCATGGAGGTCCCCCTGATTTGCTGGTAGAAAGCTCCCAAGAATTGGAAGCAGTTATGTTCAAGTAGAAAGGCGAGAATTTCGCCTATGAATTCATTCTGTTGCCCAAGCAATGGGAACCTCCTCTCAAGGAAAAATTGAACTGCCCGTAGGCCCCATACATGTGGTATTGATTTATATAACGATTCAACGTCAATCCCTACCAGAAGAGCTCCAGGTGGCATGGTCACAGTCTCCAGTCGTCGCAGTACGTCCCTAGTATCCTGCACATATGAGGGCAGTTCTGATACAAGATCCTTAATGAGGGCATCCATGAATTTGCCAATTTTCTCTAGGGGACCGTTGACAGCGGAGACTATGGGTCTGCCAGGGGGATTCTTCAGGGATTTGTGGAGCTTGGGGATAATATAGAACGTTGGAATATTGTATTGTTGTATCCGCAAATAGTTGAATTCTTTTTTTGTGATCAGTTTCTCCTCTAGGCCTAAGCTAAGCATGTAGTTAAGGGCATTGACAACGGCAGTGAAGGGGTTAGAATGAAGCTTCCGGTAGGTAGATTCATCCATCAGGAGTCTCTTAACTTCAATTTCGTATTGGTCCTCGGTTACAGCTGTTACTTACTATGCATCATTTATGAATGAAGTTCATATGCTTGGGTTGAATCTGTGGCTGAGTGAGGTGGCCATCTGCGCATGTTTTTGACATTATTGTCTTTTTAATTGGTGATGGTACCTGTTTTCACAGTACATTTTTTGGACTGGTGATTATTGTGATTATCTTATTAAAATTTACAGTTATAAAATTGTCTACTGCATGTTCCTCATTAAAGAATTCCTCTTTTTCTTGTTTTTTTTAATATATGCCACTTGAATTCAGAGGAACACACCCATACTCTGTAGGTGATAGCAGTAGCCTTTAATCTATACAGACTTGGTTGATATTATTCCCAGTCTGCTTCATTAATATTTGAACGCAGAGTTCACATTGGTTCTTTTTCTGTTTTTGTTTGAGCCTCCTCCACTACCTGGCTGAGCAAGGATGCAAGGCCTTAAAGCAAAAAGTCCAGAGAGAAGGTGATTTTTCCTAGGCCACTGCATCTCCCAAGGCACCCGACATCTCACTGAAGAAAGAGTTGCTGCAATCAAGGGCATCCCTCAAGGTCAAAAGCCCCTTCACGCCTTTCTAGCATTAATCTCCTAGTGCCGTTCTTGGATCTCAGAAGCCTCCCTCTTGATGCAACCCCTTTATGATGCCCTGAAATCTGACCTTTTCTCGCTTTCTCCAGAAGCTGTGGATAATTTTGAAACTCTGAAATTGTACAAGCATTTCATAAGCTCAAACCCCCACTGTGTACAAGCAATTTCCTTCCAGCTGTCCCTGACATTCTTACCTTCTCTCGCGCCATCAGATCCTCACGATCGGCCGCGACATAAGATGCTGGGACAAGTTTCACCAGCACACATGAACCTCTTGCCTTAGGGGAATTACCTTATAAGCTGTAGATCCACATTAATACCAAACTACAGTTGAAGCACACTTGTGGGCTACTTAGTTATACCGATACCAAAGCTGGCAAGATCCAGAGCTATTGTTAAAATTATAACTAATTTTACCCTCTAAAAAGGTTTTGTTAAGTTCCTTTGACAGGTGTCTGTTTGGATTTTACTAGTCTGTCAAAACTCCTCACACCAATATGAACGTCACATATAGCATGTACCGCCATCATCGCTGGGGGACTAATACCCGACCATGTGTCCTGTTCTCTTTCTTAGCTAGTTGGGATGCTTTTCATCGTTACCCTTGCTAAAATTTATTAAACAAAAAAATATAAATAAACGAAGATACACCTCTACTCTTTGTGGTTGATCCGCTTCTTGCAGTGGCTGGCGTGGTCTCATCCCTCAAGCTTCTTTACAATGACCCAGTCACCTGGTTGGAAAGAATGTAAACTGGTTATTGTGTCAGGGTCCAGGATGGACTTGTGAACCCTGTGGTTGACCTTTTGAAGTTCATGTTACAGTGATTGCACCTATCCCATCAGCTGAGAATGTAGGCGACACCTAATAAGGAATGTACAACTCTGTTTTTGGTTGACCTCCAAACAAACCTCATATGACAATAACCAAGACATCGGGACTGTGGTCACTGCATAACCTGTGCGTGGCTTACCCTCTGGGGTGTAATACCTGGAACCAGTGACAAAAAGGTTCTTAGCATCTGGGATGGGAGCCTACTTCACCAGACTGCTGCTTGCTGATTCAAGTTCCATGAAAGAAAGTCTTGGCACAAACTTGGTTAGAATCAGAGCAGTTAGTATTGTTGGTTTGAAAATGTGTCATTCTCACCACTCTCATCCCCCCTTTTCTTCCCTCCTCATTACAAGCTGGAGGAAGACATGCAGGGTTTAGAATGGTGCAGAATAAAACAGTGAAATAGCCTATGATACTTTTTTCTTATACACTCGTACACACACTTCCAGAAACTTTTTGGACCTGAAAAGATACTTATAAACAAAAGTTATGACTCTATCCTTCAAAGAATGGTAAACAATACAACATTCATGTACATTGGTAAATTGTCACTGACATTCCTCAAAACCGATAATAACTAAACCCTCTGTAAGTCTTACTTTCACGTTTTTACTTAACCACTTCATTACCCACGTATAGACATATGATGTCCACAGATGGGATTTGCCATCCTGGGTGGACATCATATGACGGCCCCGGGTTCCCGGCCATCTAGGGGGCGCGCACGCCCGCCGCGTTGCTCGGGACCTAGTGCGTGTGCCCGGCGGCCGCGATGTCCGCCGGGCACCCGCGATTGCCCGTTAACCGGGCCGGACCGTGGATCTGTGTGTGTAAACACACAGATCCATGTCCTGTCAGATGAGAGGAGAGCGATCTGTGTTCCCAGTACAGCGGAACACTGATCGGTCTCCTCCCCTTGTACGTCCCCGCCCCCTACAGTTAAAAGCATTCCCTAGGAAACACATTTAACCCCTTGTGTCCCCCTAGTGGTTAACCCCTTCACTTCCTGTCACATTTACACAGTAATTAATGCAATTTTATAGCATTGATTGCTGTATAAATGTGAATGGTCCCAAAAATGTGTCAAAAGTGTCTGCCATAATGTCGGAGTCACAAAAAAAATTGCGATCGCCGCTATTACTAGTAAAAAAAAAAAATATTATTTTTTTTAAAAATGCCATAAATCTATCTCGTATTTTGTAAACGCTATAACTTTTGCGCAAACCAATCAATATACGCTTATTGCGATTTTTTTTACCAAAAATATGTAGAAGAATACGTATCGGCCGAAACTGAGGAAAAAATTTGTTTTTTTTTTTTTTTAAATTGGGATATTTATTATAGCAAAAAGTAAAAAATATTGTGTTTTTTTCAAAATTGTCGCTCTTCTTTTGTTTATAGCGCAAAAAATAAAAAACCGCAGAGGTGATCAAATACCACAAAAAGAAAGCTCTATTTGTGGGAAAAAAAGAATGTCAATTTTGTTTGGGTGCAATGTCGCACGACCGCACAATTGTCGTTTAAAGTGCGACAGCAGTGAAAACTAAAAATTGGTCTGGGAAGGAAGGGGGTGAAAATGCCCTGTATTGAACCGGTTAAAATACAACAGCAGCGACACGCAAGAGGGCTGTCGCGGTAGGTTCAAACATGTTATTACATACAAACATTGAAAAGAGACAAACATTTAGATACAAATGTGGGGGAGATATTTCATAGTTCCCAAAAACGAAAATGAAAAAAAATTAAAACATCCAGCTCGAATGCTGCCTTCACTCTTTTAGCGATAGAAAAAGAATAAAAATTGAAAAGCACAAGAGCATTTCGAAATCTTTGCATGGACCAGCCACACAAAGTTCAAAAACAAGCCTGTGTTTTTTTTAATACTACGCATCCATCAACTCACTCAACATTACAGATTTCTGAAGCCGCAGTTGCGCTACATCAACTCCAGAGGGATACCCAAAATAGTATCCTTGGACCACCTATGTTAATCTTTCTGGGGTATAATGGCCTTTTCCTCAGAACTAGACTCCATGCTCTTGTGCATCCATCTGACTGTGGGAAGCCTCGCATTCCTTCCCTTGCACGGACTGCCATTGCCCATGGCGATTCGAATCGGCTTATCGTCTTACCCCTGCGTCCAAGGAAAACCCTTGCACCCATTTCGGAGACCACCGCCCGGTGTCTTCTTTCACGGTGGATTGACGGACTACAACCACTATTAGTCACTCAACTAGAAACACTAAAACGAGACATCAACTCTATGGATTGCTGTCCCAACACTTTTGGCACAGAACTACAAAGTACCACTCTTTTAACAACCAAACTATTAACTATGCCAAATGATTCGCCAACGACCACGGATCAACCCCCGAATGATGTCTCTACCCCTCACAGTGTATGCATACACAAGCGCATTGCGCTGTACGACCATACACTGCGTCGCCAGACGAATCTACACAGAGCACTTTTACCTGCTTCTTTTACAAAACACTGCGGCTTCTCTCTGTACCTCGATAACATGGATGCCTCCTGTTTGCTCTCTACCGAAAACTGTATTACAGTATAAAACTAAAAAAAGACAGCTGGGAGATATTTAAAACACTTTCAAACGCCAGTATTTTCCCATTGTCCTTCCAAGCACAAATCTTGACTGCTGAGGTGCAATAAGCCCAGGTCCCAACCATCACTTGTCATACCTTACCCCTTCTTCTCAACCAATAAGAACCACACATACAACCAATAACGTTGGAAAGGGCAAGGCCACAGCTTTATTTAAATCAACATTAACATTAACCTTTAGAACCGTGCCAGTCACAGTTGTACTGTGAGCACTCAACTACCAATGTAAAAGGGAGATGAAGGAGGGGCCTGTCCTTACCATCAGTGCCGGACCGGCCGTCAATCTCCCAATTACCATCCGGGCATCAAAGGGGTTCCATATTTGCTGGCAAGGTTACCAAAACCGCAACACGCTGTGACATACCATCAAAATTAGGGCGGGAGGGTGGGCAGCTCTTCCATGCTTCCGTCCGAAAAGGACCATAATCCCCTGGGGTGCCAAACTCCTGAGCTCAGGCCCAACCCTTTTCCCCCTTTGTACCAATCCTAAGTTATAACAACTTACTGCAACTCCTCCCTGGTCATGCCCCCATCAGTCAGGGCTCTCTCTCCCGATGGGCTCAAGAGGCTCTCATGACTGCTGAGGTGCAATAAGCCCAGGTCCCAACCATCACTTGTCATACCTTACCCCTTCTTCTCAACCAATAAGAACCACACATACAACCAATAACGTTGGAAAGGGCAAGGCCACAGCTTTATTTAAATCAACATTAACATTAACCTTTAGAACCGTGCCAGTCACAGTTGTACTGTGAGCACTCAACTACCAATGTAAAAGGGAGATGAAGGAGGGGCCTGTCCTTACCATCAGTGCCGGACCGGCCGTCAATCTCCCAATTACCATCCGGGCATCAAAGGGGTTCCATATTTGCTGGCAAGGTTACCAAAACCGCCACCAGCCAGTCAGTGATCCACTGACGGGCGCCCCACCGCAGCCAGCGCCTGTTCCACCCCCCTCTGAAGTCCCAGGTTAAATATATCCATGCCAATGTCGTTGAGGTGAACACCATCCCTCCTCAACAAGTCATTGTTGTTTCCCTCCAAATCTTTGTGACGGACAACGACCCCCCCGATCCTCCGAACAAATTTGGACACCTGGGCGTTGACCTTCCTCCGAAAATTTTCTAAACAGGGTCCCGGAACTTCTCTAGCCCAAATAGAACGAGGGACAATCTCTGACCATACAAAAGTCACACTGGTAAACATTGCAAGGCATTGAGCAATATCACCTTTCATGGCAGCAATGAGATCCACGGACCGGGTGTAACCTACGTCATTCCCGCCGGCGTGAACCACCAGGACAATGTGACCGGACACGCGGGTACGGAGGTGCCAACATTCCCACAGTACCTGATGCCAACGCAGCCCGCGCAGGCCCAGCCAGCGAATCCTTGCCACGGTCGAAGAGAGTCCCAAATTTCTCCCATAGTTCCGGATCTCTGCACGACGAGCCGCCCAGAAGACAAAGGAATCACCCAAAATCCAAACTTGAGTCGGGGGAAAACCTGAAATTAACACAAAAGGTGAGGGCGAACATACAGCGAAAAACGAGACGACTCCCATCTACCCAGCCGCTGAAGTTCCGTATCGGAAAACCCTAAGCCAGAAGCGGCGGTGGCAGCGCCTATGCGAAATGAGTGAGTTGAAAAATCGCCCGCTGGTAAGCCTAAAGCCTCGAGGCAAAAACGAAAAACTTTTAAAAATTGGAAGCGACTCAAAGAGGAGGAGTCAGCGTGCACGAAAAAAGTGGGAGATGGGGGGCGCGCGGAAAGAAAAGGAACGGCCAGAGACACAGGACAGAATGGGCCGCCACAGTGGTGCAGCACCACTCGGCGGCCCCTGCCAAGGCTGTCAGTCTTCGAGGAGCGCAATAAAATGGTGACACTGCGCTCCGACAGGACGACATCCTCCGATCGAATACCCCCAGTGGAAGACCTGGATTTTGCAACTAATTCCCCGATGCGAAAAGCCCCAAAAAACGCCCATGAGAAAGCTACTCGGAACAGCAAAATCTCAAACTCGGATGAGCACACCTCTGGCAACATAGCCAAAACATCCGATAAAATCTGTAAAGAAATGGGGCGCCTGGAATCAGGCAGATGAGTGATGCGTTTCCAGCCCCTCAATATCCGACGCACTGGAAAGGCTTTTGTGACATCCCCCCACCCCAGAAGCTGAAACCAAAAGGATAAGGCGGACATGGCCGAAGAGACAGTGGAACCCGACACTCCCTTATCCTGTAACTGGACCAGGTAAGCAAAAAGGATCAAACGTCTATCATCCGGAGATGAAATAGAGAACTCACCGCCCGACGCTTGTGACCACTCGTGCCAGACCCGACAATACGACGCCCACGTCCTCGGAGAAAGCGACGACCGAAGCAGTTCTAACAATCCCCGGAAACGAGGTTCCACAAGTGGGCCGGACAGGGGAGGCCCTCCAGCGAAGCCGACGGAGCCAGGGAACGAAAACGGGGGTACTGTTGGCGGGAAAGAGCATCGGCAATGTCATTAGAAACTCCCGGAACGTGTTTTGCCCTAACATAAATGTTAAATTGCAAACATTTCAAAACCAAAAAACGCAACAGTGATACGACCGGGGGGGAACTGGCCGATTGCTTGTTCACTACCTGCACTACGCTCATATTGTCTGACCAAAAGATCACCTGACGATTGCGCAACTGTTCACCCCAGAGCTCCACCGCTACAATGATCGGGAAAAGCTCCAAAAGGGTGAGATTGCGCAATAAATCCATGCGGGCCCATGAGGCCGGCCAACATTCCGCAGACCACTCCCCCCGAAAGAAGGCACCGAAACCACAGGAGCCTGCCGCATCAGTGTACAACTCCAGCTGTGAGTTCGGTACCTCCTCCCGCAACCAACAAGACTGTCCGTTGTAGGATTGCAAAAAGGTTAGCCAAATGTCCAAATCCGCCCGCATGGGCTTGGTGATCCGAACGTGGTGGTGCGGGGCCGTAACGCCCTTCGTGGCCCAAGACAATCGCCTGCAGAAAGCCCTCCCCATACGTATGACCCTGCACGCGAATACTAGGTGCCCCAGCAGAGATTGTAGCTGTTTCAGCTGAAGTTTTTTGGACCCTTTCGCCAAACGAACCAAGGATAAAAGCCTGGTCAGCTTCTCCCTCGGCAGGCGAAAGACCATGGCCACTGTGTCAATCTCAATACCCAAAAAGGATAGTACCGTTACCGGACCCTCGGTTTTGTCCACGGACAGTGGAACAGTGAAACGCCGACAAATATCTTGAAAAACAGAGAGCAAGCATTGACACTGCCCGCTGTCCGAGGGACCCACAAAAAGGAAATCATCCAAGTAGTGCAGCATGGACTGAGATCCGGCCTCCCGGGCGACCACCCACTCAAGGAAGCTACTAAATAACTCGAAGAAGTAACACGAGATGGCGCAACCCATAGGCAGGCACATATCGAAGAAATAGCTTCCCTGAAAGTAGCAACCCAGGAGGTGGAAACAATCCGGGTGGACCGGGAGAAGGCGAAAAGCGGATTCAATGTCCGCTTTTGCCAAAAGAGCGGAACGCCCTGCTGCCCTGACGAGGTGAAGAGCCTTATCAAACGACGCATAATGCACCCGCGATTCCTCGCGATCAATTCCGTCGTTGACAGAGGAGCCGGAAGGGTAAGATAAGTGATGAATTAAACGAAATTTACCACTCGCCTTTTTGGGGACCACGCCCAGTGGGGACACCCGCAGGTTGTGAAATGGGGGAAGATCAAAGGGGCCCGCCATGCGCCCCAGTTCCAGCTCTTTCTGGATTTTCTCGGCCACTACTGATTCAAATTCAACAGCCGATTTTAAATTAGCCGACATGGTAGGCGCGTTCGATGGGGAAAACGGTATAAAAAACCTCGATCCAGGCCATCCTTTAGGATCAGGGCCTCCCTACGAAGGGGGTACCGGTCTAGCCAGGGCGACATCTCTAGGACGTTCACCGGCGTCCTCCGGCTTAGGAAGGTCGGTCTTGGCTCCCGCTCTGGAAAGTGTCTGTTTACCCTTCCTGAAACACCGGCTGGAGGGGTGAGCGCCCCCACAGCTAGAGCACTCATGCCTGAAGCGACAGGCGGAGTACCACTTACAGTGGCTTTCGTTGAAAAGCCAACAGACACCTTTTTTGGAGGCGGTCGACGCTCCGGATTGAGGAGCGCCGACCGCGGACTGAAAGGACGCCGGCCTATGAGGGCACATTAGCAACAGCCATAGGCTACCATCCTGACAGTCGAAACGAAGCTCCTTGCGCGCCGCCATCTTCTGTCTAAACTGGGTGTCATACTGGAACCAGCATTGACCCCCATAAACCTTGTACGCTCCCCAGATAAGGTCCAGGTAGCAGAACAAGGAGGTCGCCAACTCTGGGTAACGCTCACAGAGCACACCCGCGTAGGCACAAAAACCTTGCAGCCAGTTCCCAAATGTTCTAGGAAGCTGCTTGACTTTATCGCCCTGCGTAGCGACGTCTACCCGACGGGATTTGTCGACCGTTTCCCTGTCCGATGGAACTAGAGCGAGGAAATCAACGAAATCCCGACGCCAAATTCTTTCCTTCGTCTCCTCCGGTATGTGGGCACCCGTGGGGGCTACAGCCCACAAGGCCCCTCCGGAAGGAGGGGAAAGATTTGCCGCCGCGCCTGAAACACCCATACTAGAAAGAACCGACCTGACCACCGACACTATACGGTCTTCGGGGCCCGATACGGAATCATCAACAGACCTCCCCCAAATCAATTCACAATCATACTCACTGATCCTCGGGGGCATCACTGATGGACGATCAACGGGCGAGGCGGTGTCCCATGCGACTCCAGGAGACTGCAGGCTGGAACGGCCAGCACCGTGAGGAGCAACGGGACCGTGTATGTTCGGGCCGTCTCGGCCGACTGATAGATCCAAAGGCGGGGATCCCGCCACGGACACTGAAGGGTCCCCCTGGCCGAGGGCAGCGACTGTGCAGGTGCAGGAGTGCCTCTGGATTCTGACCGGCTGATCCGGGGCGGAAGCTGCCGCCAGCCCGGATCCGGAATCTCCCGCCCAGCTGGGCGCAGGGAGACTGGCGTTACCCGCCATGTTGACCGCGTAGGAGGGGTTAGACCCCGGAGACTGGAGGGGGGGAATCCGCGAGCCCTCCGCCCAACCGGGCGCTGGAGGGCGTCCGAGAGCACGGGGGGGGATGGCATCCGTGAGGGCAGATAAACCCGCACCCGCCCTGCCAGGCGCAGGGGGGGCACATCCCATCCGGGATGCTAGATGACATGGCGCGGCCCGGATCTGGGACCTGTCCCCCACCCGTCCGGGTGCAATGGGAGTCCTGCCCTGCGAAAAGCCCGCTCCCGATGGCCCAGAAGCCGCTGAGGGCCCCGCCCATGAAGGCGCCGGGGGACCCTGCGACCTGGCCACGTTTGCACGATTTCCATCCCGGGACGAATTACCCCCCACCCAGCCGGGTGCTGAAAGGGCCACATGTTGTAGGGCGCCCTGGCCATGGGAATCCTGAGCCGGCTGCGACCCCGCCCTGGAGGGCGCAGGATGGGGCAGCCCGCACCCATATGCTCCCCTGCGAATGCCCCCACCATCACCCCCCGCCCAGCCGGGCGCAGAGGGGTGCTGGGCACATGCATTGCTGGAGCTGTGCACAGCCAGTTCGAATTCTCCCGCCTGTCTAGGCGCAGGGAGCGAACTGGCCGCTAGGGGGAGCCGGTATGGAATCGAATCGCCGCCGCCCGAGGGAACGAAAGCCGCCGCCGGAGCAGGCGAACAGCTCCGGCCCCCTCCAGCCGCCCTGCGAGAGGACAGCCTGGCCGAGGAGCGGAGCGGCCGCACACCCGCCGCCCCCCCGCTGCTAGCAGGGGCGGAAGCAGGTACCAAACGGCTCGAGGCCGTGGGCTGGAGCGCTCCAGCTCCATCCAGGCCTCGCGCCATGCACAGGGAAGGGGAGGGGGGCGAGGGGGGTGCTGCTGAGCGGGGGCTACGTGAACGGGGACACCGAGGGGGGGGCTGCACGTTACTCCGAATGGCCGGGGAAGGTGACCGACGAGGGGGGGCACGCCGAGAGCGGGCGGCCGACCCCCACGCCGAGAGCGGGCTCCTGGCTGCTGGAGCCCTGGGAACCCGCACCGGAGAGGGATGGATGGGGGGAGGAGGGGGGGAGCAGTGAGAGGCCGCAGAGGGACTGGGGCTAAAACGAGAAGGTGGACGGGCGCGTCTGCGGGCCCTGCGTCCATCTGACTCGGGAGGAGGAACAGGGGAAGGGGCAGTGGAAGGGGCAGGAGAGGGCACCCCAGGGGATAGGAGGGCAAAGAGCCAGTCAGCCTGACCCCTGAGGGCCAGCTCACGGACCTTAGCCAGGAGGTGATCCGTGTCCATAGCTGGAGCCGCAGGGTCAGGTCCGAGCTCTTCCATGCTTCCGTCCGAAAAGGACCATAATCCCCTGGGGTGCCAAACTCCTGAGCTCAGGCCCAACCCTTTTCCCCCTTTGTACCAATCCTAAGTTATAACAACTTACTGCAACTCCTCCCTGGTCATGCCCCCATCAGTCCGGGCTCTCTCTCCCGATGGGCTCAAGAGGCTCTCATATTTGCTTGTGTGATACCCCAAGCCCCCCCCCCAACTTCCTGTGGATACATGAAAAGCTGAAAAGAGCTTCCTGTTGCATGCCCAGCTCTAAAACCCCTCAAACTGGTTTATTTACATATCAATGTACAGGAAAAGGGAGGGGAGGGTAAGCCTAGTTTCATATATTGCAGGCTATACAATACAACCCTCAGCTAAAGACACAAAAACACAAAACAAATAAAAATTAAACACACACACACCGCTAAAAGTACAAAAAGTCACAGTTAAAGCTAGTCTTGTTATCCATTGAAATTCAGTGCAAAGTAGAGATTTCACTCAAAACCAATATTCAGGGGGGCGTGGCTTGGACATGGCAGAGTGAGGAAGCAGAACTCCGGAGCTCCTCACTTCCAGCAGCTAATTCAGTCTGATCCGGCAGACACCTTGCTCCTACTTGGCCCACACGGCTATGTCACAGCACCAGAGAGCCTCCTCCAGAAACAGGGGCACTTCCAAGCACAACACCAGCTCCATAGGAGCATATTTCAGCAGCGGAGGGCAGCCGCGTGGTGGGACATCTAAGATGGCAGCCGGGAAGGGCCACGGGACAGATGCCATGGCGGGGATCTGGACGCAGCAAAAACCAGCTATGTCCCCCATCCAGACTCCACAAATGGTAAGGGACACTGCACCCCCTGACTCCCCTGGCTCATCAGCCTCATTAGACCAGGGATCTGATGTTTTAGAGCTGGTGGGGGACAGAGACCTGAAGCAACACATTTGGTCTCTCCCCACAAGAGAGGATCTGGATCGCTTTGCCAACAGGGTAGAAAAAGCTTTTAAACAAGATATTGAACAGCTAAAAGAGGACACCACTCAGTTAGGCAACAGGCTGGAAACACTGGAATAGACAGTGGAGGAAGCATTGCCTGCCATCACACAGCTAAGGGACAAATGCAAAGCTCAAGACCAGCAAATAGAAGCTCTAATATCACAGCTAGACGACTATGAGAACCGTAGTCGCAGGTTCAACATTCGCATAAGGGGGTTGCCAGAGGCAACAGGAGCTAAGGACATTGTCCCCACACTGCAAGGTATCTTTAAAGAGCTCCTAGGCCTCCCCCCGACTGCCACAGTGGAGATTGACAGGGCACACAGAGCCCTACGACCCCCCTCTCAAGATACAGATAACCCGCGTGATATAATCTGCAAATTGCATAAATACACAGTAAAGGATCAAATTATGCAGCTCAAGCGTAAACGTCCCTACTTTGATTTTGATGGAGCCCGCTTGTTCTTTTACCAGGACTTATCCGTCGCACTTTGATGCAGCACAGAGCATTACAACCTCTCCTGGAATCACTTCGCACAGCAGGCATCACTTATAGATGGGGGTTTCCTTTCTGCCTCCACGCGGGAAGAGATGGAAAGTCTTCCATCCTGCACACTAAGGATGACCTGCCACGTTTCCTGTCGCAACTGAATTTGGAACCTGTGGACTTCCCTGACTGGAGACTCACCACGGATATCCAGACAGTGCCAACACCCCAACCTTGGCAACAGGCCCGACCCAACCGAAATCCACGAGACCGTAAATGTTCTTCCTCTACAGCCGCGAGGCAGGAGCCCCTCGCAGGGAACTGAAAGTGCCATGTGCGCCACTATGCTTTCAGAAATGCACCTTTGACAACCCCTAGTTGTACTTAATGACTAACAATGGTCTCTCCAGCTGAACACATACCAGGTATGTGGGACACAGTTACTTAATTTGAAGTCTCCTTCTCCCCCTGTTTTTTCCCCATTTTTCCCATTTTTTCTTTATCCCTGGTAGACCATTGCTAACAAGGTCTGCAAGCACATAGCCATTGAGGTCGTTAAATTATAACGCCACCTTAGAGCGTTACTAAACATTCAGTTTTATTTTTTTTGGATCCAGTTGGATGTTGTTCCCCAGGACAATCGCCGCTTTTACCTCAGTGGGGAGCAGGAACTTCCTGTCTTCCCGTGTCTGATCACGACCCCACCATAGGTTTACTCGTATTGGGTATTAGCCCTGACATGGGCACTTTGCCACACCTATGTGGCTTTCCTATATTAGGGAAGCCACGTGAGTCAGGCAAACAGGTAAAGGTAAATCCACGTAGAGCCTTTGAGGCATTAGTGGACCCGAACTGCAAAATGCTGTATATTTTACGTTATGCTAACTCTCTCTCTCTCTCTCACTCTCTCTCTCTCTTTCTTTCTTTCCCTCTCTCTTCCCCTCCCCATTTCTGTTTTCCCTCTCCCTATTCCACCTCTATGTGTATTGCCTAGATGGAGAAGTCATGTTTATCCTCCCCGGATTTTACAGATCTTGGAAGGTCGCCTGGACGAATGCCCTCTGATGCAACATGGCTACAATTAAGGTAGTGTCTTATAATGTACGTGGTCTGTGCTCTCCTAACAAACTAAATAGGCTGTGGTTAGAATTAAGAAGACTGGGGGCGCAGGTGTTGTTCTTGCAGGAGACCCATTTCACGGATACTTCCCTCCCCAAATTACCCACCCACTTATTTTCACAATGGTACATGAGTAACTCCCCAAAATCCAAATCCAGGGGTATGGCCATAGCCATACACAGAAATTGTCAATTCCAACCCACTATAATGGGGCAATCATATACATTTGCCACATTGTATGCCCCTAATACACAACAACTCACATTCATAGACCAAGTTCTCTCTAAGCTGGCAGACTTTCGGGAAGGTAGACTAATCCTAGGAGGAGATTTCAATGTCAGCCCTGACCCTGTGTTGGATACCTCAGCAAAACGATCGACACACTCTCATGCTTTTTTTGCAACACTTCCGGAGGTCCCTTCAGGATTATACCCTGGTGGACTGCTGGAGAGTACTACATGTGTCTGAAAGAGATTATAGCTACTACTCTAGTGTGCACAAGGTATACACTAGAATTGATCTACTACTGGTGGATCAGGATTTCCTTGACTTGTTATTGGGAGCAACTGTAGACCAGATAACGATTTCTGATCATGCCCCCGTGACACTCACACTTTCGCTGTCTTAGGCCCTGACTAAAGCGAGGACCTGGAAACTGAACGAGAACCTGTTAGATGACTTGGGGGTAGTGGCAGGGGTACAGGAGACTGACACATTACTTCACAGAGAACACCAATGGAGAGGTCAGTGACGGTGTTCTGTGGGAAGGCCACAAAGCAGTGGTCCGTGGCACCTTCATTGCCCTCAGAACAAAACTTAACAAAGAGAGGCAGGCGGATTTCCAGAGGGTACTGCTGGCTCTACAGCGCGCTGAGCGTCGGACCCAGTAGTGTTCCGACGTCTGACAGAGCTAAGACAGCTTTTCTCTAAATTGCTAGATCGTAAAATAAATCACAAACTACGCTACCTGGCTCATACCTATTATGAAAAGGGTAACAAATGTGGTAGGTTACTGGCGCGAGCTCTCCGTAAAAAAGAGACTCCTTGCGCATGTGCACAAGTTACACTCCCATACAGGAGAACCTGCACAACACACATCAAAAATAGCGTCTATGTTTCGTGATTACTACGCTACCTTGTACAATCTGGACGCCGCCTCCTCTCCAGCAGAAATAGCCCATAAACTGTCTCGCATAAAAAATTACCTCTCGTCCATAGAGCTCCCCACCTTATCTTTGGAACAGGCGACTGACTTAGAACGCCCAATCACTTGCCACTATAAAGTCTCTGCCTACTGGCAAAAGTCCCGGGCCGGACGGCTTCACTAGGGCATACTACCTAAAGTTTTTTGAAAAACTACAGGCCCCTTTATGTGCCCTCCTTAACTCCCTGGCAACCACTGGATTTATGCCACAGGAAACTTCGCTGGCACACATTACAGTGCTCCCAAAGGAAGGGAAGGAC
The DNA here is from genome assembly GCA_037952925.1 of Lithobates clamitans. Lineage (NCBI taxonomy): Eukaryota > Metazoa > Chordata > Amphibia > Anura > Ranidae > Lithobates > Lithobates clamitans. The sequence continues at coordinate 9,111,272 of JBBGZY010000411.1, read as the reverse complement.
CCCACCCAACCACAAGCTATCGCCCAATTTCCCTACTGAACATGGACCTCAAATTTTTTTCTAAAATCATAGCTAACTGCATAAAACATCTATTACCTGAACTGATACATGCAGATCAGACAGGCTTTATAGTTGGAAGAGAAGCTAGAGATAACTCCAATAGAGCCCTCCAGCTTATTCACTAGGCACGTGCACGCGATCAGATGCCTCCATACTTGATTCTGTGAACGGACACAGAGAAGGCATTCGATCGCATGGACTGGGACTTCCTGAGCGCTGTGCTTGAGGGCACCGGTCTGGGCCCACACATGCTGCGATGGATTTCGGCACTTTATGTGTCTCCCACTGCACAGGTCAATATAAATGGTGGCCTCTCAACGTTCCCCATTCGAAACGGCACGAGACAGGGATGCCCACTTTTGCCCCTTTTGTTTGCTTTGGTCCTCGAGCCATTATTGCAGAGGGTTAGGGCAAATCAGAGCATCAGGGGGGTGCGAGCGGTCTCCCTGAAGCACAAACTCTCTGCATATGCAGAAGATGACATACTGTTCCACGTAGTGGACCCCCAGGTCTCGTTGCCGAATCTTATGGGTGAACTGACTGCTTATGGAGAGGTATCCAATTTTCGAAAAAATTACACCAAGCCAGAAATATTACCAATCACTATTCCGCCAACCTTGGTGGCCTCCCTGAAGGGATCTTTTCCTTTCACATGGGCAACCCCTTCCATGAAATATCTAGGTGTTCAGCTCATGGACAGACCGGATTCCCTGTATACACACAATTATACACCATTGCTTAAGAAGATTTCTCATGATTTATTATCCTGGGACAAGGCAATATTCACTTGGGTAGGCCGGACAAACATCTTAAAAATGACCATACTGCCCCCGTATCCTTTTCCTCCTACAAATGATATCGATACAAATACCAAAACGATTTTTCACAGACCTGCATAGCCTCTTTATTAGGTTTGTGTGGGGTGGCAATGGCACTACTACAAAGAACTAAGTTGAAGGGGGACTAGGTATACCTAACATATCCCGATATTATTAGGCAATTGCCCTGCAGTGCATATTGAACTGGAGGTTCCACACACCCTTTAAGCTGTGGGTCCCCCTGGAGAAAATGATGGTGGGCAGAGACCTATCCTATGCACCCTGGGTCCCTAAAGGAGACAGGGGGCTCTGAGTGGGTCTCCCCATTGACGGTTCACTCCCTGAAAAAATGGGACAGAGTGAACGCACATTTAGCTCTGGCACCACAGACGTCCCCACTGTCACCAGTGAGCGGATACCCGTGGTTTCCTCCGGGGGAACAGATAGCCTCGATCGGAACGTGGACGAGCAATGGAATTGTTAGCCTGGCAAGATTCATGGAGGGAGGTTCGGTGGCGTCGCTTTCCGGGAAAGATACGGTACTTACCCCTTTGATTTTTGGCGACACCACCAACTAGAGACCTTTGTAGCCAAATGCCACAAACAGGCACAAATTAGAGCCATGCTGACGGAATTTGAAAATATGTGGGCATCTACGGACCCAATACCCCATATGATCTCGGCATTATATGGGATGTTAAAAACAGCTACACCTAGCCCCAAACCCCTCTATATTAAAGAATGGGAAAAAGACCTTCAACACGAATTCACGGACAATCGGCTACATCACCTGTAGCGCCTGACTCATTCGAGCTCAGTAGACTCTAAGACCCAAGAAAACAACTACAAAATCTTATCAAGATGGTAAAGGGTGCCCACAACCCTGGCTAGAATTTTCCCTACTGCTTCTGATAGATGCTGGAGGGGGTGTGGTATGAAGGGCACATTCCTCCACAATTGGTGGGAGTGCCCTGTACTAACACCTTTTTGGGCCATGGTAGGTAAACATTTTGCAGACAGCATGGGAATGGAAATCCCAGCCCTACCAAAACATTTTTTGCTACACATCCCCTCCATGCCCCTATCTCGCTATAAACGAAGTGCTCTCCCCCACCTCCTCAATGCAGCAAAGTGCCTAATACCAATACATTGGAAAAGCTCGCATATTCCAAGTGAGCAGGACTGGTTGGGGAAGGTGGAGGAGATCATGGAGGCAGAGAATTGGCTGGCCACTTGTAGAGACACTCGTGAACGCTTTGAACTTACATGGGCAGCTTGGAGAGCTCACGTACATGACACAACAATGGCCTCATCTAGCCTATATGTTGCACTCCTTGCTTTAGCAAATCCATCCTTTGGGAGACTTGTCCAGGCAAACCTTCCGTCAACAACTACAGGGTCTACTTCAGTGTAGACACTAGTAAATCCGGTGAGATTCATTACACATACTTCTTCCTGTTCTTTTAGCTCTCCTTCCCCTCTACTCCTTTTTCTTCCCTCCTTTTTCTATTTGTTATATGTATATTGTTTTGATACAGCCCCAGGATACCCAGTATCCATTTTTTTCCCCTTCTTTTTTCTGTGTTACCTGGGGGGTTACTAGGTTTTGGTCTGACCCAGATACTCCGAGTTCTCCCTTAATGATTGTAATATTTGCAAAGAGGGAGCCATGTATACAAGGACTCTAGATTTACAGCCTATGTTCACCTTACCCCCTTCCAGTTTGGAGGGGAGGCATGTCCATATAGCTGAATGTAAGGGTCAGGACTCGGACCATGTTAAATGTACTCCCTCCCCTATGACCCCTCCTCCCCATACCTCCTTCCCTCTCCCTACCCCTGTACCCCCCCCCCCTTAAATGTTACCTTATTGCAATGTTAATCTGTCCCCCCCCCCTTAAATGTTACCTTATTGCAATGTTAATCTGTCTTGAAATTGAAAATGAAAATAAAAATTATACAAAACCAATATTCAATACAGAAAACGCAATAGCTTCCTTAAAAAGTATGTAAACTGTACAGAAATAGAATTCACTTAAAAGGAGAGAGAATGTGGCTAGAAGCCAGATGGTAGCTTATAGCACATGGCTTTGCACACACAAAGGAGTCTAGAAACAAGATGGCAGCTTATACCATATGGCTTTGCACACACAAAGGAATACAAAATGGAATCTAGAAACAAGATGGCAGCTTATACCACATGGCTTTGCACACACAAAGGAAAATTGGAGCAGCTTCCCCTGTAGGAAGGCCCACAGGTCTTCAAAATGGCCGCCGAACCACATGGTGATTACAACAAAAGCCAGACCCCAACAAAATGGTGCATTTTCCCGCCAAAACTGAGAAAATGGCCCACTGTAGTCACATGGTAGACAACAACAAAAGGAAATAGCAGACAAAAAACATTTTCCTGCCAAAACCAAAAATATTCTCCCCGCAAAATTACACATTTGAGATACTAAATGAACATTTAGACAAACATTTAAAAGTGTTAAAGTTACGAACAAGCACAACTTAGGAACACATGGTAGATGAAATCTGGACCACAGCAAGATGGCCGATGACAAAAAGACCACACTAAAAACACAAGCACACGGCTGCAGCATACCATCTCTTCTCAAACTCAGTTCACATCAGCTTTCACAGGAACAAGACATTGAGAAATACAGACTGTGAATGCTTGCATGTTCTTTTCATCTCAAAACAAAACCTTTCTATTGTCCACAGGGAGCAGCCAACTTTTCACCATTGTAAAATGCTTGGCCGCCCCTCCCCCCAGACCGCATGCCCACTTGAAAATGCAGCAGCCATCTTCAACAAAGTCTGTGTCTTGAGACAATTAAACACTCTACAAAAGTCATGAAATCTACATGTTCCATACATAAGTAATAATTA